>OY365822.1:11446009-11540054 GCA_959347315.1 Bimastos eiseni | reverse complement strand
CTACTGAAACCTGAGCCTAAAGACCTCAGGCTGACAATGTTACATGAAAATTAACTTCTAATATTACGCTCTTACCCATAGTTAACCTATATTAGTTCAATAATTTTTAATGTCCTATTAATTTCCTGTAATGCAAATTATTCCTCTTTGTCACTCTTCTGCTCTAACTCGTTCTCCTCTTCCTTCCGTTTCTTGTCTTCCCTCTATTCTTGTCATTCCATTATTTCTCTCCAGTCTATCTAATCTATAGTCTCCTCTCTCCCTTCTATAATTGTCCTCCTCTTACCTCTCTTTTCTTTCTACTTATTTCCTGCTCTTTTTTCCTTCCTACCATCCATCCTCCTTCTCTTTCCCCTTTCTCTCTCTTCTCTCTTCTTTCCCTTCTAATTCCACCTCCTTAATTGCCTCTTCCCCATCCCTATAGTCTCATCCTTTCCCACTATTTCCATCTTCTCTTATTCTCCACCTTCGTCTCTGCTTGCTCCATCTTTTCATCCTCCCATCATTATGAGTAGATATCTTGAAGGGGTGCTATATAAAGTATTTTTTTAGTGATTGATTCGTTGATAAACATAACGCGTCCATTGGTGCATTGAGTACCATATCTTTCATCCGCTATTCCGCAGGAGGGCATGGACGTCAGCATGTCGGCCTTGACGAGACCAGATGGAGGAGAGGCGGGAATAATCGTCTACTACTGATCCAACCAGGCAGCTGAACAGAAAACGAAATCAGCCGAAGGGAAAACCCACCAGCACAGTTTCAATTTCAGCTTACTCGCGACAGAATGTCTTGAACGGTCACTTAAGGAATACGTCGGTTGGGGCAATCACAGCGTACGCATTACGATGCGTTCCAGTACGAATACTGTATCAAATGTACACTTGTGTACATAGACGTATGTGTATGCATGCAAGACCAGCGTTGTTCCTTACCATTCACCAATGCGTGTACGTATGACTTGAAGCAGCTACGTATACGCTGTGCAAAATGCTTAAAGGCACTTAATGTTACATAATAATTGTAACGGTTCAAACTCACTACCAACTGTTCAATATATCCGTTACGCAATATCGTATGCACCAATGACGTGCTCTTAAGTAATATGACCGCTATATACCATTAGTACCCGGTACCATTTTACACCAGTTTTTAAGATAATCGTGTTCTTGCGCTTGTATATACCTGAGTTTTAATATGGCGCCTTTTCTTGGCATCTCAAAGCGTGACGTCTTGTTATAAATTGTATAAGTTGAGAACGTAATGTCAGGCACTGTTAATATCAGAGTATTTTTTTTAGTTTACACGTTACTTGCATTAGTCAGCCATGCTATGATGAAAAAGAAAGACAATTGAAGAGGTGCTCTGTAACTGTAGAAAGCTACGATTACGATTGACAATGAACTTGTAGAGATTGTTAGCAATGAACATAATTAATTAGTCTTTATCAGTCGGTTAATTGACGAGGATATCAACAAACTCGTGAATCTGAATATAAACGATTTTGTCTAGTATAGGCTAAAATATATGGATATAATAATATATATAATTATATATATATATAATTGCAACGTGCATCTAAATATATGCATATATGTTATATATATATATATAGCACGAATGAATATATATATATATATATGCCATAAATTTCATAAAAGAAAGTGTATGGCTTGAAAAAGAATGTAGATATATAATGGATTAGAATTGCGATCATTTGACACTTCTTGCATCTTATTAATTATTATTCTTTCATAATTAAGTGTCTGATCAGACGTGCTTCGTTAAGGTACTTCGTCAACCAACTTCATCCTTAGGGTTATCTATACGGTCTTAGCGAAGTACTTGAAACCTCACAATTCTTTAAAGTTCGTTTTGACTGATAAGATCACTAGTGTTTGCTCTAAGAACTTCTTCACATTGATCTGCTGATATGAATTTCGCATGTACAACAATACAATTGTAAATTCCATAGGCTGTGCTTGTTATTTATCTCAAGAGACTTATATAGCGCCTCTTGAGGATCATCTACTCTCAGAGAACAGTCTTTTTAGGTTGGAACAGAACTCCGTCATTCAAAGTTCAGAAGTGGTCACACGACCACACGACGGAACATCGATATCGCTTAGCAATTCTAAGTTAGGGACATGCTCAAGGTCCTTACACAAGGACTGCCTGGGTGAAGGATTGGACCCCGTACAAGGTTGAACTCTCACCTGTTCTGCCGCAATTGCTATAATCAGCTGTCAGGGTCCAGTCCACCGTCTTCTTTGCCAGCCTTTAAACTGTCCTATTTAGCTGGGGTTAGGTCTGGAGCGCTCTTGAGTAGATGTTCTTAAAGAGGTGCTATACAAATCCTCCTAATAAAGATGAAATAACTAATCGATTGAATGATGACGTATACACCGAAACGCAGTGTGGCCAGTAATGTTGTATGCAGATACTGTCTCGTGGCAGTGAACAGTGTTTCAAGTCTTCCATGCAGACACTTCTGCATTGAAATTTGATAATGGATTGTTGCAAGACAATTTGCGTACTTGCT
Organism: Bimastos eiseni; assembly: GCA_959347315.1. Taxonomy (NCBI): domain Eukaryota; kingdom Metazoa; phylum Annelida; class Clitellata; order Crassiclitellata; family Lumbricidae; genus Bimastos; species Bimastos eiseni. The sequence goes on along the minus strand of OY365822.1, from coordinate 11,537,512 downwards.
GCGGTTAAGTCCGCCTCCCATTTCATGTTCTCCCATCGCGGATCATTGAGAATTAAAGACGAACAAAATAGAAATTAAATCTATAGTAATTGTAATGATTACCAGCGGGTTTTTTTCTAAAGAGAAAGGTGCCGGAATGCATGCGTATTGTTGACAGTAAATGATGCTAACATTAGGTTCCAAATAAAATAAATTTTAGAGGACACAGTGCATGATCACAATCTATGCACTTAGAGGGTCGGTCTACTTATTCATTCTAGAAAGTAAGAAATTGAAATTGTAAACCTTTATGTCAAAGTCTAGAGTTTTACACAACTACTATAGTCAGGTCTATTATTAAGTTATTGAAAAAATGTGCCGTAGCGCCGTTCCGGCGCGTTCCGCCCGAAAAAAACACTGATGATTACAACGCCCTTATTGTTTTTCTTATTCTCATTATTGCTTTTCTTTTTCCGCAACGCTACTTAACGACCAAGCATCGTCGATGGCGCCAAACATATTGTGCTCAAGGTTCCTACAGTTAAACCCTATCAGGGAAGTCTAAAATTTTATGCTCCGCGTTGTTTGATTTTTTTTTATAAGAGAAGGTCTGACTTCACGAAACACTCCGAAATGAAAATAGAGTGTTGCAACTCACAAAATGATAAAAAAAACCATTTTGGCTATTTCCCGAGTTCCCATGTCGGACGAATTTACTCAGAGTTCAAGCGATCTTGGAAAAGAGTTAAGCGGTATAATATTAGAAACATTGTTCAATAAATTGTCGAGAATTTTTAAGAATTTATCAACATCATCATCGTCGGTGTTTGGCTCTTTGTAGATTTGCATACGTCGTCCTCGTCGTTAATATAATCATCATCGTCATCGACGTCATCATAATCACTTTCTTCATCTTTATGGTGGTGACCTAAATGCGCTATTTTCAGTGCAACCTTCACTAACTTCACTATCTAATTCGTGACAACTGCTCAGACCAATACGACAAACTTACATCACACTTCACGCGCATTTTACAACATTAATAAAACACCTCGAGACACAGGTAATCGATTCTCAATTCGACTGAAGACGTCCTGTTACGATCTGAAGAACGTCGGCCGTGATTAGATCGTTGCCCTGGGACCCCATCGAAGGCATTCACTGATAAGAAACCACTTGTCACAGCTCTCCAACACCGCATCAAATCTCTTCAGCTTAGTTATAGAAATCTCACCTATGATTGAGTGCAGTGATGACAGGCCATGATCACGTTCACTCACCACAGTACTTCTTCTTCGCTGCTTATATAGACGACGACCAAAATATGATCGTGTCACAAGATATATGTTGAAAGTTTGTTCTGTGTTGGCTTCCTGTCCGACAGAGTATGGATTTGTCTCTATGGTCTGGCGATGTCAACTTGGCCTTGCTTCGGCCCATATCTAATAGACCGTTGTCAGCCGGTATTGAAGGCCCGGTGTAGTCGCTCCTATCGCTCTGCTGAGAGAGGGTTCTTGTGGTTACATTTGCTCGTACAGCGCTAATGCAAAACCGTGCAGTCTCTGGAATTTTGGAATAGCCTTTCTCTGGAGTTACGCCTGTTCCTTACTGTAAATCGTGTAGTGGCACTTTTATGATCATTTAAGAACTTACCTTCTTTTGCACGGGCTAGATTTGTGAGCGACATTGAGTAGTTATCTTGAAAGAGCGCTATATAAATTTTCTTAAATGAATTAATAGGTCTATCACCGTGTAAGATATCACCGTCCTTTTGTAAATTGCCAAGAGACGCTGTAGAAAGTGTCCACACTATACCAAAACCTCACCATTTAGACCTAGAGTAAGCCTGCTCTTTTTAGAAGGAGCAGCATTGCAATGCAACACCACATTACATCACCATTTAAAATGATTACATTACATTAGGCATATGACAACGGCGTTTGTCCTGGGCCTCTCGTACGATGATCTAGACAGTAACATCGATGATAAATAGTTGAACGGCCAATCACGTGGTGATACAATCGCAAGCCAACCTCTATGAAACTCATTCGATTAGATAAGGATTTTAGTCATAAAAAGATGGCTAATGCGTAAGTCATTAGTCCACAGTGTACGGTTCCCTCAAATCCCAAAAGACATATAATATTAGATTGACCTCTTAAATCGTCAGATTATCAGTAAGACCTCTCTTATGTCCGCGTATAGACATAGATTGCTCATGTAATTAAATATAACATCTATGAGCGCAATATTATTCTCAATAATAGACCCCTATATCTGCAAAAGACATTGCCACTTGTGTGAGAAATTTTTTCCTACACAAAATTGATGTATATTTATAATACAGATAATGTGTCTATTAGGCTATATATATAAAAACTATTAAATATGTTGAAGGTTGAATTTATTGTTATTGATTTATAATGTAATATTATACATATATATATATATATATATATGAAAGAAAGTATATATATATGTACATGTATATATGTACTATATGTTGTTCCCAGAAAATAGATTACAGGTAGCAACAATCGCGTGTATTATATGATAAGGCCTATTAAATAGATGCATATAAAACTGTTGTCTTCATTGCTACGCATCACACGCTATGAGGCCTTGTGAGCGTAGCAACGTTGAAAAGATTGAAGCGGTATAGGATACATGAGAGACATTGTTCAGTCAATATTCGAGGATTTGTAAGGATCCGGCAACTGGTGCTTATCAACATCATCGTCGTCGTCGGTGTTTGGCTCTTCGTGGTTTTATCCTTCGTCGTCGTTGTTATTATCATCATACCTATCATCAGCAGCAGCAGCATCAGCATGGTCTTCTTCCTATTGTTCTTCTGTCTCTTTTTCTTTTTGCTTTTCTTCTCCATATCTTCATCATCATCTTTGTCTTCATCTTCGTCTTCATCTTCTTCTTCTCTGCCACCATCACCACCATATTCATCATCATCAGCAGCAGCAGCAGCAAAGGAATGCCTCGAAAATCATCATCATGGTGATCCTCCTCGTCCTCCTCTACATCATCGCCGTCGTCGTCATCATAATCGTCATCATCCTCATCGTTTGCTTGTACCATTTCAGCCTCTGTATTCAACTCCACAGCTATGGACTACAACTACACGAAGCCACGCGTCCCCGTGGCAGCGACCTACTCCGGTCCAGGGCCATGCCACTCCCTCCCTTCCCTCGTTGGCCATTCTGGGCACGATCCCCGTAGCGTTCACCCTCGTGGTCCGGCCTTCCCCTTTGGCCTGCGTCGGGCCACGTCCAGTGAAAACTGCGGCCCAGGTCCGGTTTATTTCCCGGACGTCAGGGTCAGCCGTAGGGGCATCGACAACCCCCCGGCATACACGATGGTAGGCAGGCGAAGGACGGGCCGAGATGGGACCTTGATGCCAGGACCGTGTGACTATGATCGCCAGAACAGCATGAACTGCGTATCGAAACAGATGAGGCCACCGTCTTACAGCTTCGGACTCAGCCTGAAAAGACGCTCTGATGATTCTACGCCAGGTATGTATGTGTGTATATATGTATCTATGCATGTATGTATGTACGTATGTATGTATGTATGTGTGTATGGATGCATGCATGTATGTATGTATGTATGCATGTCTGTATGTATGTATGTTCGTATGTGTGTATGTATGTACATTGTATGTATGTATACATGCATACATACATGCATGTATGTATGTATGTATATATGTATATATGTATGTATGTGTGTATGGATGCATGCATGTATGTATGTATGTATGCATGTCTGTATGTATGTATGTTCGTATGTGTGTATGCATGTATATATGTATGTATGTATGTATGTATGCATGTATGCATGTATGTATGTATGTATGTATGTATGTATGTATGTATGTATGTATGTTTGTATGTATGTATGTATGTATGTATGTATGTATGTATGTATGTATGTATGTATGTATGTATGTATGTATGTATGTATGTATGTATGTATGTATGTATGTATGTATGTATGTATGTATGTATGTATGTATGTATGTATGTATGTATGTATGTATGATACATTCATGAACATGGGAATATCAACCTAATAATTATGGGCCACATGCAAGTTTAGCAGTGGGTTTGCAAGTATATTCAGTAATAAAACATTTTAGCTATTTTTCCAGGAATGGATGTAATATGATCTGACCAGTCGAGTTGCTCGTCAATGCACAATGTATGTTGGCAATGTATGTATATGTGTGTTTGTGTGTGTGTATGTATGTGTGTTTGTTTGTGTTAGGTCCTGCTGCCTATGTGAGACCGCCGACGTATATACCAGGAGGTGGTCCGATAGAGAGTCACTTGCGTCGGGCTCCTGCGGCCGTCGTCGTGGGGCGCAAAGAAGTCGGAGGATTCGACCAGGACCTAGCCAAGGTCAGAGGCAGACAGAGGAGGGAGACAGAGAGGGAGTTACTTGGAGTGAGAAGGGTAGAAAGGGGCGGAAAGACGGAACGTGGAGGTACAAAGGGATGTAAAGAGAGAATTACTAGGTGAGGGAAAAGGGAAGAGAAGTGCAGATGGGCGAAACGAAAGACGTGTGGGAACAATGGGAGAGATGGAGGAAGGGAAATGGACAGGGCGGCATAAGGGAAGAACATAAGGATGGAGGTAGGGATAGAGGGATGAAGGGAGGGATGTTAGAAGTATCATGAGGAGAAATGGAAGAATGGGTGATGTTGGGATAGAGCGTACGAGGGAAATGATAATAGAGTTTTCTATGCATGTTTAGGCTGTAATTATGTTGTAATTATGTTTCAGTTGTTGTAATTATATTGTTATTGCAAAGGAATATAGCGCCACTGGATTTCAGAGGCGCTCGCGACTCAACACATAGCTAAACGGAGAACAGGAAAGTCTTCAGGCGCCTCCGGAAGGCAGCAGAGGGAAGAGAGAACCGCTCCTCCCGAAGAGGAAGGGGAGAATGTTCCGGCTGGTGGGATCCGACCCACGTAGGCGACTCTATTGTATATGCTACTGGCTTTAAAATGTCAGAAACGGTTAACGCTCCAATCGAATTATCTTGCGTCAAATCATTATTCATCTGTATTAAGTTTTCGTCGTCTCCATTGAGTCGTTTTTTTTTATTGTTCTGTTGATGCTCAGACTCCTGGTCCAAGTGCCTATGGTCAGACGAGCCTCGCCGTCTATCGCCTCAGCCTGCCCGCCTACAGCATGTCGTCCCGCAAGTTCATGCCCTCAGATAACACCCAGAAGCCCGGACCAGGGTCCTACGACACTCACAAGGTCATCTATCATAAGCATCCGATTTTATTCGATCAGATCTGACATCAGACACGCAATGAACAATTGTCAATTGTCATCCCAAATCATTATATAAAAATGTTTACCATTTTCTTGTTCCATTCTAGCTACTTTTATCGTCCATTGTCACTTATGCTAGCATTCGACGCTTTTGTCAGATTGTTTTTCATTCGAAGTAAACGAATGATGCCAGTGTCGCCGATACGTGATGTCTAGTATGTTATAGACAACTTATAGGTTAGTCGGGTCTTCGAATTACCTCTGTATTTTACAGTAAATTTTGTCATAAGGAAAGCATCTCTCTCAGGTGGTAAATATACTGCTAATTTTTGTTGCTCTATACCTTTACTGGAAAAAGTCTTCTCATCGAGTTTTGTTGACATACAAATGTGATTTCATGATGAACAACATGTTTAAATAAACCCTTTGCTCTTTCTAGGTTTGGATCAACCGAAAGGAGCAGCCGAGGTTCTCGTTCGGGATTCGTCATAGCGCTTACGTCACACCGCTCATCATTGACGTCACCGACTAAACAAATGACGTCATCGACAAAACCGGTGACGTCATCAGCAAACTCGACGACGACATCAACGAATTTGTTGACGTCATCGACTCAGGCTTCCTCTGATTAAATCGACTCAGGCTTCCTCTGATTAATAGTGATTATCGTTATGAAAGTCGTTATTATTATAGCTTATAATTTCCGTTTATTTTCAAACTGACAACGACGCAGTACGATTCCAGACATAGTATGAACGGATAATGTCTACAGTCATGCAAGGCCCCCATTACATTATACATGATTTTATTTAACCAACACCACCGGTACGGGAATAGGAATCGGTTCCTTGGCTCTATGTCTGTATGCCATGTAAGTATGGGCCCTAATGGGTTACCCATAGAAGGTGTCGGAACGCAATTGTAAGAAAACCGAAACGGCTCAGGTTTCTGCCTTTTGACCAGGTGAATTTTGACGACCTCTGTGGTCGGGCAGATTCCTCTCTTTTCTCTTCTGTGCTACGCAATCCCTGCCATGTTGTCTTTTGCCACTTTTAAAGAATGTTACCTATTCACTCCATCCTCGATCGCACAATCGAGAGATCCCGCGCGCTGACGCACTAAATCGGTGTGGTTTTATCACCCGAATGCTATACAATTGAATCTATTCCTATTGTGAGTATAATTATTATTGTTTGATTTCAAATTACTCTAGCTACTCCTAGGATGTTATGTTGTGTAATTGCTGATTATGATTCCTTTATGAGTGTACATTACTTTCCTCTCGCTATTCTGAGGATGCCTGCTGTCACTGTAGTGTAATTGCTTGTTATGATTATTTTGTGAGTGTACATTTTTTTTAACGTTAATGTTATGATGTGCCCCGCAGTGCTTTTGCAAGCGGTTCAATAAAATAGATATTTACGTACTTCTTACTCTACAACCCTTCTCTTACGTCATTAACAGCAATGGCTACAACATTGACGCCAAGAATGGACATTTTTCTTAGATTTTGATTGAGTTGTGAACGGATTCCTATAAAATGTCAATGTCTGCTTTAACTTTTCTATAAGGCATTGATAGGCCCAGTGTTATTTTGCGACATGTCCATGCTTCGGTCTTCGTCTGTATTCTAAATTTTCTGGCAGCAACTTGAGAACGACTCAAGGCTTCTGTCACGCAATTATTATTTAGTTTAATTCGTGACGCGCACAAGATCACACCGAAATATGAAACTTAGGAGCGAATAGTCTGCCACCAGGTGAAGTCCCAATAAAAGTATTGAATGTCAAGGAGAAAAATTAATAATGAAGTGAATTTAAGCTCCGAATAGAGAATTTGAATGGCAATCAATTCCATTCTTATAGATAGATGACAAATTGATGGAGTTACATCAAACACATAATTTCTTGGTCTCAACTGAAATAAACGTAATTATGACTTAAATTATTACTGCATATAGATAGAACGCTTACATGGCGCTATTGCACACAACTATCAGTCCGACAAGGGTTGCGTGATAGCCCAGAGGTTGGGGTGCTGAAATATCAATCATAGCGTTTCAAATCCCTGTCCAGGGAACATATCCGTTTCGAAGTTTTTGCTTATTCATCACCTCTCAAGAATCTCAGCTATAGCCAGCCTAACGAGCATGTTGACCATGCGTACGCTGTTGCTAGGAAGACCACGCGGAGTGGGACGACTGACCCTATTGCATCATATTATGCCGAAGCTTGGTAACTGGATGTTGCCGCTTCATTTCACTTACACTATTTTCCTTCTCTTTCTCGTCCCTTCTCTCTCCTTCTCTTTCCGTCTCTCTCTTTCCTCCCCCTCAGACAGAGCGAGAGTGACAGTGAAAAGACGATTTTAGACAAAGATGCAGAGCGACATCTCTGTGGCTCTGTCTGTCTGCTTCACTTTCTTTCCAACTGTGTCACTTCCTTGTTCTTTCCTCCTCTATCCCTTTAACTCCTTATTTCTCCTCTCTCTCTCTCGCCCGTCTCTCTCTCCTTCTCGCTCTTCTCCCTGAGCTGCCTGAGGGCTGGCTCACACACACATCTACATACACACAAACACCACACACACACACACGCATATATATATACATATATATATATATATATATACATAGAGTACATTCAGTTATACACCTCACCATTACCTTATGTAAACCTGTTGATGTTGGCGGAGTTAATAGACTTAAACATAGGGGGCTCTCAACCTCTCAACACTTCTGAGAAATGCCACATTTCATGTGTCAAACGGCAGATCGTCAAATGCAATGAAAGAACGAGAGGTGTCAGCAGCAGTTGGTATGCACTAAACACGACATTCAGACTAACTACAGATATTTTTCATGCTCAGGATTTCCGCCAAAGTTGTTCTTCTGCCTCCTTATCTTGTGGCAGAAGACATAGGACAGAGAAGGACAGAGAAGAAGAGAAGAGAAGAGGAAAGAGTAGGAGAGAGGATGAGAGAGGCGGAGAGAGGAAGGCGAGAGAGGAGGGCGAGAGATAAAAGGAGAGAGAGCGAACGAGAGAGAGCGAACGAGAGAGAGAGGAGGCGAAAGAAAGAGAAAGAGAAGGAAAATGGAGAGTACCTAGAGTATACTTTGTTTCTCTTTCCTTCCCCTCTGTCGGAGAGAAAGAAAGGAGAGAGGGAGAGAGAAGGAGAGAAACGGGAAAGAGAAAGAAAATAAGTGAAAGTGAAGGAAGAGACAGAGACTGAGGCAGAGACAGAGACGAAGAAGGAGACAGACAGAGACAGAGATGTCAACTTGTCGCTTAATATGACTCCTCGTCTAAACTCTCCTTCTCTGTCTCTCTCATTCTGTATGTCTCACCGTATGCCTAGCTCTATCTCTCTGTCTATATGTCAGTCTCCGTCTCTTATTCTCTCCCTCTGTCTGTCTGTATGTCTGGCTCTGTCTAGCTGTCTCCTTAATCGTCCTTCATTCTCTCCATCAATCGCCCGATTCATCATGCTCTTCCTCTCTCTCCTCACGACGCATTAAGCCTGAGCGTCACGCTAAACGCATACCGTTCCCTGTCGGCTGATACCTACTCCTCCTCTCGCTCGGTCTCGTCAAATCCCGGCGATGTCTTCCCCGATCTGGGTTCGTTCTTCATCACGAATACAATCACCTACTCTGTCGCTCTCGAAGCTGTTTAGACGAAAGGCGTGATGTCTCCGCCAGTGACTACTCTTTAGAGTTTCATCGTTGCGTCTTGTGGTGAGAGGCTCTTGTCGGCAGCACGGATCGGTCACCGGCCGAGTTCTCGACCGACCTGAAGTACTGAGCAGTAGCTGCGAATACCCAACGGTTAGTTTTCTACAGGAGCTACTGAAAGAAATTGTTTCCTATTCCAATAAAGTCGGTCAAGGCCAGGTACCTTTACATCGGAGAATTTCCGTGGAAATATATGTATGAACGCGTCTACGTGGAAACATTTATGGAGACATCGGCAGGGAAGCACCTAATCCGTGGAGTCTTTCCCTATAGACTGCATCTGCATTGCGAAATATCGTGCGGTTGAGTCGGAGCTTGGTTGGTACAGCGCTATATAAAGTTATGCCTTTGAGCAATGAGGCACATGCGCTGCATTTCAGATGCGCTGAGCCACTTAAAGGTCTTTACATTGGTTAAGACATCTATGCGCTTATAGTTGGATTGAGATTTCTTAAGGTGATTACGAGATTGACACGATGTGCCATGATGGATGTAGCGCACGATAGAAACTGTGTCAGATTTTAAGATTTATAGAACAGATTGCGATAGATAACTGTATATTTAAAGCGATTATTCCTGTTGCGAAATTACTGATTGTGCTGCGGAATTTCGCCAACGTCACCAACTTCAATCAAGCTTCACATAGCATTATCGTTAACTTTTTATAGCATTTGGGTCAACCTATGGCAACATCGAACTAACTTTATAAACGATTACAGTCAACGCTTTGGAACATTATTGGCGTAGCATAGCAGCTGGAGTCAAAGCAGGGAAGGTAGCATCAACAACAGCAATTAACAGTAACAGTGTTCATCGCGTCTATTTTGCTTCCCAAGTTCCGTCAACTAGTCGTGAGTTTCTTTATCTGTTTTTGTGCTAGCACACTTTTTATGTTTCTATCGTCGTACATCCTGTGTCTATGAGTGAGACCATAGAGGTAATCACTTGAATTGATCCGTTAATTAGTACTATTACTTAGCAGTTTCTAAAATATATCCTCTCAATAATTTGGTTTGCACGCCCCTTTCCAATGTTCCCTCTAAGCTGTGCGCATGTGCGCGCGCACACGGGCCATGGAGCCAGTGCACACGGGAATTTAGTGTGCGCACACAAATTATTTAACGAAATTACGTAAATCGAGACTCCTAGCCGGTTGAGGCCTACCTTACTCCAGAAACTTTGGGTTCGTGGCTGATACATCCTTTCATTTATATTTGGACAAAGGTCTTTTCTTAGGTCATCATAGCATATCACCATCAACTTTTAGACATGATCTTGTTTTAACTATCATGCATTCAGTTCGGGTCTGCACATCGCATACATAAGTGTGAACCATTTATAAAGAATTGCACGCAACAAATTTTTGCGCACACTGTCTCAAAAAAGTTAGAGGGGACATTGTCTCTTTCTCAAACTTTAGTTCAACGTAATTAAAATCTAGGGATTGGATCGTGTATAGCCGAATTGAGTTAATCTCTCCTAATTTCTCATACTACGCTATGTAAATTAGAAACCAATCTCGTTAGTAGGTCAGGGCCTAGTAGCCTACACACCCAACAGCTAAGAATAGGTATGGACTCAAAAGCATCAATTGTACTGTTCACAGCTTCCGAAAAAACACTACTTCGGTCCAGTAGATTTGTAGTTTCATAAACCCTGAGGGATCTTTTCTACCTCAGGCAAAAACAAAATGAAAATTATAATAGCAGTCATTTGTTCCTTATCCACTCCAGACCCAGCTCGGTCACAGCCTACAACGTCCATTACCGGATACAGGTTTTATGAAACTACAGAAGAGGTTCGCGACCCTGTCGTGCTCAACAAAAGATCCTATGAATGCCATCTCATGATTACTATTAGATTATTATTATTTTCCCCCGAGGCATTACTAATCCCTCAGGCGATCCAAAGAATATCCGGAGATGTGATAATTTTGTGGAACGGCAACTCACTCGGCAGCGTATGGTAGTTATTATTATTATTATTATTATTATTATTATTATTATTATTATTATTATTATTATTATTCATCATTGGCATTGCCAACGGATCTGTCATCATGCTATCTGGGTCGCCGCTTGTCAGTGGACTGTAATCTTGACATGGTGCCCTGAAAAGCCACCGCATTGAAACGTTGGATCAATGCCGACAAGTTCTGGAAAAGGAAGTTTGTCTCTCGGGTGTCACCGGTAGTTGTCGAAAGTCGGCGTCCAGTCTCAGACAGAAAGGCGAGGCCCTCACTATTGAGGGGACCGAAGGTTTCTATAGCGATTGGAACAAAAGTGTATTTCTTCTCTAGCTCAGAATATTTTGTGTGTTTCCTTGTGGCTGCTATCTCCGCCGCTCCTCCAGATGTGGAAGCTGTTTCGGGGATATAGGAAGCGGCCACTGTGTCCACCACAGTTGCGTCCCAAAGTAAGGTCCGCCCCCCACTCCACGGTATCAGGGTCTGCCCGTCCGGTCTCTTTCCATCTAATCTGGAAAGACCTGACGGTTCCTTGACTGCTGGGATACCGGCTCTGTTGAGGCTGCGATGGATTAGGTCGTTGATATTACAGTGTCTTGCTTGACGGCCAAAACCCAATGAACAGGACAGGCCATGTGCGCCTCTGGCTGAGACGAAGGCGCCGCATGCGCAGGTGTGCGGCTCACAGATGGCGACCCCTAAACGTAGGCCGACCGCCACCCTCACGGTATCGTCCTCCAGTCTGAGATCGCGAGAAACGCTGGTCGTAGGGATCCTGTAGCTTTTCTTCTAGTGCAGACAGAACCGCGTTTAACAGCGGTCTGTCAAAGTGGGCTTGTTTATGGCCTGGCGTCGTCGGGGCAGAAGTTTCGGTAAGTTGAAGCCAGGTAGACATAGCCGAGTCGCATGCTGAGTTTGATTTCACCGCTGCTGATTCTAAGATGAGGGACTGGATCTGGAGAGTGCCCGCGGCTGAAGCCAAAAAGGCGGGAAGTGCCAGCGAGGACGCCCTCCTAATTCCCAGTCCTCCCATCCTGATCGGGAGAGTGGCCTGACTCCATTGGTCATCTGTCATCGAAATGTTGAAGATTCGCTCGATCCCTCCTCGCAGTAGATCGTCGTAAGCCCATAGACGCGGGTGGTCGTGGCAAGGGGTGCATCTCAATAAATGCATGAGTTTAGGCGAGCCGATCGAATGTCTAAGGATCAGTAGAGCGTCTTGTCTAGCGATTAGTTGCAACCTGCCGAGGGCAATTCCGAGGTTGGCCAAACAGGTATCGATGGCTGAAAGCAGGGCATCCGTCATGGAAAGCGGAGCCCCTAGGAGCACGGCCGATGATGCATTGACTCGGGCGAACTGTCCTAGGAAGCCTTGACTAACGTCGTTGATATGGGCGTCGGAAGATATGAGTTCGCATTTTTTGCGGTTGAGCGTGAGGCCTAGTTGCAGACATCCCTCTTCGATCGAGTTAACATCCGCCTCCACCACCTTAGGATCTCCGCCCAAGGTGAGGTCGTCGAGGTATCCAAAGGCCAATGGTGAAAGCAGGTGGTTAAGGATCGGCTGTAGCGGTAGGCAGAAAAGGAGAGGTCCCAAGGGATCGCCCTGTTGAGAACCTTCTTGCGATTGTATCGTGAATCTCCCGAATTTCAGAGATGTCGCCTCGGCATAGGCAAGATGGCAATATACGGATAAATCAGGAATGAGTTCGTCCACTGATGCGAGCATGAAATCTCGGTGCAAGCTATTGAAAGCGTTCGAGATGTCAAGCTTCACCATTATTGAATTCGTGTCCATGCTGGCCAGGAATCGTCTAGCGGCGTGGGTTGCCGCCTCGCAGCCTCCGGGAACGCCAACTCCCAGTTGTTTAGGGGTTAGGTACGGCGTGACACATGGGACGGCGTATGCGTTGGCGCATTTAGATGCGAGTCGACGCCACACGTATCCAATGGCTATTGGTCTTAGACCACCACAGCTTTTACGGAGGGAAAAAAAACAACCTCCGAATAAGATGGGCCGTACCTCTTGAGGGCAGATGCCGGCCAGTAGTAGATTGATAAAAGCAGTCGTCGCTCTCAGCAGCCCAGGTCCCGCGTCTGGATCTCCAATCAGTTCCGCCACGTGTTGGGGGCGCAGCCCATCAGGGCCGCCGGACGACCCCATCGGGAAAGAGCGCATCATTGTGCGAATCTCCAGCTCTGTCGCCTGGAAGGGTGCGCTTGAGGTCGATCGAAGGATGGCTGGGCGGTCACGCGGCGGGGCAGGATGTTTTTGGCATAGAAGTTCCAGTGTCTCTTCATTAATCGGCGCTGGGGTGTCGCCAGAACAAAGTATGCGAGCTGCCGCACTAATGTTTCCATCCTCCAGTTTTGCGGCTACCGCCGCCGCCAGTGCCTGTCTTCCATTCGAGCCCGTAGGCCTCCTGCCCTTCGCGGGTGTCCGCGTCTGGTTGGAAGATAGTGTCGGCCAAAGTCAGCCATCCGTCATAAAAATCTGCAATGCGCTTCTTGACGATGGACGTAAGATTGCGGCGTCGGCCGCCCCTCAAAGGAGTTTCCAAAGTTCCCGCACCAAAGGCGAGGAGGCGCCGCCATCCTGCGAGGTTCGTAGGGTCCGCCAGAATGGACTCCATAATGTCGGTTAGAAGGCGGCCAGCTCCTGATCTAGCTCCTTTTGGAAAATGCCTGAGAAGACCTCGTGAGAGGCAAGGGTGTCGCATTGACCTGACAGGTCTCGGGTCCGAATTAGGGGCGGCATCGGTCGTCCGTTCTTCGTCAGTCGTTATTATTATTATTATTATTATTATTATTATTATTATTATTATTATTATTATTATTATTATTAAACTGTCCTTTATAAAATTAAAATGAATCCTACAAAAATAAAATGCGACGATAATAAATTATCTTTGCTATGACAGCGTCTCCACACAATTGCCTAACTAGCAAGATGCTACAGAATTTTCTTTTTAACATCAGCGACCTTTGATGCAATTAGAATCTGTTTCACAATGGAGATAATTGCTTAATCGTTTATGAATCAACAAGCGGTTTTGGTCAACAGCCGCTAACCCAGACCATTACGATTGAGAACCATAAACATACTGGAAGAGGTAATAAATAAAATTTTCCAATCTAGAGCAAAACGAGGGAAGACTTGCAAAGACGAAGAGGTGGAGAGTTCAAGATTCAAGATAAAGAAGGAACGCGACAACTGTGAATGAACGTTAGCCGAAGATAAGTCATGTTCTAGGAACTTTGCCCATAAGCTTTCAGTAACTCTCCAGGCGACGTTAATTTAGAGAAAAGACTGGCCTTTCATAGAGCAGAGCTATGATTATACCGGATTTGGTCATGAATCCAAAACCACAAACGTGCTCTTTTAACACACTTCGTCAGTCTGCCTCGTCTTTTACTACCCATAAGACTGTTCTGTTAGACCGCGGTTGGGAAGGGAAGACGAGATGGCGAGGAAGAGGACTATTCACCCTCCTTAGTATGCGAGGCTAAGAAATTGAAGTCGCTGCCAATTCGTTATCATCACCATGGTTATCTCAATGGCAGCGCAAGCGACCGCTCTTTTTTCCACATCCTAAATCTTCTTTGAAAGCCAGCATAGCCGACGACATCCTATAGCCGCGGACCTCGTCATAAAAAGCGACGTCATGGCGGGGGCGTAGACCACCCGACGACCCCCTCCCGGTAATCGGCCTTCGACCATGTTTGCTTCCATCCAATCACGCTGCATTTCCCGCTCTTGACGACGACGACGACGACGACGACGATGATAACATGCAACGACGACGCTCTTGAATTACTAAACAGTTTGCCGACGACAAACACGCGAGGCAGCTAATCATCCGCCGGAAGAAGGGATTTGATTCAGTTGTGGCGACCTCTGGCGACCATAGAGGGCGCTCCATCGACGGTCACGAGCACACGCTGAGTTAGGCGAATGACATGTCACGTCGAATGTTTTTGCGAGACTGCGAGCGGCGCTGTGATTGGCTGGTACACAGATCGTAATCGTAGAAGTGATTTTTTTACATTTCTAAGTATGCATGTATGTATGTTTGTATGTGTTGGTGTATGTATGTATGTACATACGTACGTACGTATGTATGTATGTATGTATGCATGCATGTATGTACGTATGTATGTATGCATGTATGTATGTATTTATGTATGTATGTATGTATGTATGTATGCATGCATGTATGTATGCATGTATGTATGTATTTATGTATGTATATGTATGCATGCATGTACGTATGTATGCATGCATGTACGTATGTATGTATGTATGTATGTATGTATGTTAGCATGTATATATGTATGCAAGTGTGTTGGTATGCATGCATGTATGCAGTGGCTAAATTTCTCGTCCAAGGGGGCCGAATATCCACATATTTAAAAATATATATAAATTAAGCCTTAAGTTAGGCTACGTGGCGAATCTGTAAAATATATAATCGCTATTTATTATTTTGTTAATCATAAAATGTGTGTAACAAATTGCGTACGCTTGAGTTCGAAAGAAAAAAATGCACTATATAAATATTAGGCGGTGGATCTGTTGGATGGCGAATCTCGTGGTTGAGGTGGTAGGTCTGAAATCCGAGGTTCCGAATCTCAGATCCGCTGAGATACGGCTGAATTTAACCACTGCATGTATGTTTATGCAT
This sequence comes from Bimastos eiseni, assembly GCA_959347315.1. NCBI lineage: Eukaryota > Metazoa > Annelida > Clitellata > Crassiclitellata > Lumbricidae > Bimastos > Bimastos eiseni. The sequence goes on along the minus strand of OY365822.1, from coordinate 11,521,849 downwards.
TGTATATGTATGTATGTATGTATGTATGTATGTATGTATGTATGTATGTATGTATGTATGTATGTATGTATGTATGTATGTATGTATGTATGTATGTATGTATGTATGTATGTATGTATGTATGTATTGCATATGTATGAATGTATAAAGGAATCGATCTGGTCGGTGTGCTGGACAGTCAGCCCATACGTCAGAACATCACCACTGCTTGCACTCTGGCAGTGCCAGTCCCAGACCTGGCTAAAGGAGGAGGGCGACGCTAACGGAGAAAGAAAAGTCGAGATGGGCTGATAAGTAGAGCATTTTTTAACACAGTTTTGCAGGAAGGTCGAACAACTTTTCAGCGTTGTTTACACGCAATAAGGTAGAAACCTTGTAAAGTCCTCAGTGCATGAATTTCCGCATTCTTAACGACGCTCGTTGGCATTCCTAGGAATTTTCCCGGTTGCTTGGAGACCAAAGACGTGCGCGCCACCAAGAGGCCAAAGGTATGGGTTTCATCGGGAACAGGAACTATTGGAATCGATTGCCATGACGACCGTGTCCGTGGCAACGAGTGGGGAGGTTAAAACGAAGACAAGGGAGGGTGGATATATATATACATGTATAGAAAGAGAGAGAGAGACAAACAGACACACAGGCAGACAGAGACAGAGAGAGAGGGTGATGGAGACAGAAAGAAAGTGAGAAAAAAAGACAAAGACAGAGACAGACAGACAGAGACAGACAGACAAGGAGACAGACAGACAGAGACACAGACAGAGAGATGGACAGAGAGTCAGAGACAGAGACATAGACAGAGACAGAGGAAAGCTGATATAGAGGAAGGGAGAGGGCGGAGAATTGTCGAAAGGATTCGGTTACTGAGCTGCTGAGGAGGGAACGTAAGGTCTGGACGGTGACCGTAGCAACGGATGGATAACAACCGTCTGAGAACGAATGCATCTGTGAGGTTCTCTGCCAACAAAGACAAACACGCGACAATACAATGTTACATCGACAATGTTACCGCATGCTCATACAGCTAATCTTGTTCATATTCGATACTCACGTGTAAGACACACCACAATTTATACAGATCATTATATGCAATCATACGTATTATATACATATATATATACATATATATATATTCATGTACACGTGTATAATATATATATATATGATATATTCTATTGATAGGTACGCGAATATTGATAAATTCGTGTATATAATAGAAACGCCCGACATTTTATGTATAGGATTGTATATATATATATATATTTATACTCTAAGTAGATTTAGTAGAAGTATATTTTTTGAAGAGGCGCTATATTAAGTTTCATAATTCAATTGATTGATTGATGCATGCGTGTATATGTATGTAATAAATGTATACATGTATACACGTATGTCTATGTATTTTTACGAACCTGAGACCGGGCTAAATTGTAGAGGGTCATTGTGGGTTTTCGGTGCACGAACTCGATTCTTAGCTTCATTATAATACAATAAGCCATTGAAAACTGATATGGGAATTTGCTTGACCCCATGATATTTTTGAGAATTAACTGGTGGGGTCAATAAATGAACTGGAGGTGGAACCCCCCGATCCCGTTTGAGAGGTGAGTGGACACCCAATGAGATGGGTAGCGAATATGTGGGACAGACGCATAACGTGTCCCCTCTCTGTAAAAGGTGAGGGGGACATCTCACCCCTCGACCCCCCCCCCTGGTTCGCCACCCCTGCAACCTCCCAACCCTCGACAATTCAATCACAGCCCTTATGCATGATTTCTCATCTTTCTATAGCGCATTTCCCGTCCCCATCAATTTAAACAGGATGAATTCGTGTTAATGGGCATTGGCAAATGCGGCGTTTATCACTTGACCTGTAACACCCATCGTTCACAAGTTCTTCTTTATCGATCCTTTCGAAGAACAGACTTGCGGTCGTTCTGCCGACGATCCGTTGGAATCCAAATAGAGGTGGCATCCTTTGAAGTTCGATTCAAAGCGAGACCAGTCTTAGACCGCCGTCGATACGTCAGTCGTCAAACGATCCAGAAATGTGGATTATTCGACGCTTAGGACAACTTCAAAGGAGACCGCTTAAGACCTCTCAGTTCCGTTGCCATTGACGACCGGCCTCTCTGCATTGAGTGACGTCATAATACAAGTCGAAGAAGGCGCGCTTTATTGGCGATTTATGCATCATTAAGAACACCGTTGCGACTAATTTATACAGAGCCAGTTTAGGGTGTCCGCACACGAGGCGTCAGTGGTCTAAGCTCTTTAGTTCAATAGTCTCTATAACGCTCTTAAAAACCGCTCGTACATACATAGAGACACGTACATAATACATGCTTACATATATACATGCACATATACATGCATACATAGAGACATACACACATACAGGCCTATATATATATATATATATATGTTTACATATATGCAAAAATCTGGACATTTGAAAATTTTTCAACTTCCCAAACAGTTCAAATTTGACAATTCAAACCCTGCATAAGGGGCCCGAAATTTCTGTCGGCAACTACACACCTACAGACCTACTCTTTCATACCAGTCATGTTAGAAGAAATACCAGGATAATAGTTACGCGGTATTACTTATTTTCTACTATTGTTTAAAGAGCGCAGCGCCTGATATTTACAATTCCTATTCACGCTGATCATTCGTAATAATAAAGTGGCGTCCATTGCGCCGTGCGAGACGAAGCTTTTAGTGTTTTAGAAATTGTGAGATTAAGTCTTCATAAGGTTAAAAACACGTGGATATATTACCTACTCCTATCGTAGATGCAATCAAGGACTGACATTTCAATAACTCATCTCGTCTTGTTTACGGTAACCAGGGCGATGACGACATTCCCCGCTGTTTGAGGCACGCTGTAGTTCTGTTATGGTAATGTGTTTTGCAAGAAAACGGAAATATTTGTGCATCCATGGGGGGCGGAGGGATGATGCGGCGGATTAGACAGACCATTGGCTGAAGAGGACACTCGAGGTGGCGCCACCGTCGGATAGTAAGTGTACCATAAGTCATGCTATAACCCACTAAGTCATTCTATGACCCACTAAGTCATGCCATGACCCACTAAGTCATGCCATGACCAACTAAGTCAATCTGTGACCCACTAAGTCATTCTATAACCCACTAAGTCATGCAATGACCCACTAAGTCATTCTATGACCCACTAAGTCATGCAATGACTCACTAAGTCATTCTATAACCCAGGAAGTCATTCTATGACCCACTAAGTCATTCTATAACCCAGGAAGTCAGCATGTAAATGTGGCTATCAGCCACATCTATCTCAATTTAAGTCTCACTAAAATTTACTAAGTCATGCTACGGGGACAACGGTGACATAGGTGAGGGCCGTCCATAAATGACGTCACTAACCTATGGGGAGAGGGTCACACGATTTGTGACGAAAGGGAGGAGGTCTACGAAATGTGACGTCGCATCATCAAATCAAACAAAAAAATGCGAAATTTCGTTTAAAAATTTTACTCGATTAAACAAGTTCTACTTAATTGACAGTAATTGTAACTACAATTTAACAACACTAATTATTTGGGCTGTTGATTAATCGCAATTAACGCGCGCGATTGACGCGTTAATTTTGTGGACGATTAACGCGATTAAAATTCTTAATCGCGATTAAAAGCTGCGTTGTATGGGTGGTTAATAGTTATTAGCTAACGAACAACATGTTATCTCTAATGTGCGAGGTACGGCGGAAGTCAAAAGTCATTGGGCGATATTGGGCTTAATTCACCCAGTTGTGCGTTTTCATCGGACTCCGAAGATGAACCCTCGCTCCAAAATCTGATGTAACAGCGCTGCTAAGTTACAGAGACGAACCTTAGATGGACATAGACTTTTGTCCTTTGGAGTGGTTGAAAACAGACGAAGGGGCACACAGCGTGACACAAGACAAGGTTAGCACGGATATAATATAATAATAATTATGACGACAATTTATCAAGTGCCGGAAACGCGGCCACACTACTGCAATGGCGCCTAACAAATTGATACATAGGCCTATCTCAGTTCGCCGGCAACTACCGTGCCGTGCGATAGAGTGTTTTATGCTGCTGGAAATTCATATGAATAAAAAACGTTTCGAATTCCACTCAAACGCATCAGCCCACAAAGAGTCGCTGCACGTCGGCAACGTTAACCGATGGTTATAATCGCTCGCAAGGCAAATGGAGAAAGTGAGATCGGATAGACAGAGAAGCGCTGGATCTAAATAGAATTTCCATTCTACAGGAAGAAGAAATCTAAGCTCTCCCTATTTATTCCACGAAGGAGAAGTTTGTTTCCTGTCAATCAGCAAAATGCCTCGACGTCGATTGCCGTGTCATTTTGTGCACGAAGAGGAAATGAAGTTCATGGTCACGGTTAATTGGCAATGACTATGTATGTATGTATGTATGTATGTATGTATGTATGTATGTATGTATGTATGTATGTATGTATGTATGTATGTATGTATGTGTATGTATGTATGTATATATGTTTGTATGTTTTTATGTATGTATGTATGTATGTATGTATATAATGTATGCATGAGGGTATGTATTAACCATGAAAAACGATTCCTCTCTGGAGATTAATCGATGGTCACGTTGTACCTTATGGAGAAAACAAACTCGTGTGATTGCTCCATCCATCCATCCATCCATCCATCCATCGGGGCATCAATGAACGTAAAGGGATCAATTGGTACTCTGAAGGACCCTCGCCAGGGATACTTCATCTGTTATCACAATGACCAAAGTATCAATAATTCATTATACAGGCATGTGATGTTTCTACCTAGTCCGTCAAGGACTCTCACCGTCTTTCTCGCTGATCGCCGATTTCCTTGCGCACAGAGGCAAAGACCCCCAAACCGTCAATAGGGTCGCAATCGGCAGAGCGCCCGCCACCGACCGCTCACAGGTGGTTCTACAGAGGCATTAGAGTAGCAAGACTGAGAAAAGGTGAACCAATTTATCTATCCGTTCATTCACAGTCCATTTATCCATTAATTCATCCATCCATCAATCCATCCATCCATCCGTCCATCAATCCATCAATCCATCCATCAAACCATCCATCAATCCATCCATCCATCCATCCATCCATCCATCCATCCATCCATCCATCCATCCATCCATCCATCCATCCATCCATCCATCCATCCATCCATCCATCCATCCATCCATCCATCCATCCATCCATCCATCCATCCATCCATCCATCCATCCATCCATCCATCCATCCATCCATCCATCCATCCATCCATCCATCCATCCATCCATCCATCCATCCATCCATCCATCCATCCATCCATCCATCCATCCATCCATCCATCCATCCATCCATCCATCCATCCATCCATCCATCCATCCATCCATCCATCCATCCATCCATCCATCCATCCATCCATCCATCCATCCATCCATCCATCCATCCATCCATCCATCCATCCATCCATCCATCCATCCATCCATCCATCCATCCATCCATCCATCCATCCATCCATCCATCCATCCATCCATCCATCCATCCATCCATCCATCCATCCATCCATCCATCCATCCATCCATCCATCCATCCATCCATCCATCCATCCATCCATCCATCCATCCATCCATCCATCCATCCATCCATCCATCCATCCATCCATCCATCCATCCATCCATCCATCCATCCATCCATCCATCCATCCATCCATCCATCCATCCATCCATCCATCCATCCATCCATCCTCCTCCCATAAACATATCCATCAAACCATCCATCAATCCATGCAACCATCTATCCACCAATACATCCATCCATCCATTCATTAATCAACCCATCCATCCATCCATCCATCCTCCTCCCATAAACATATCCATCAAACCATCCATCAATCCATGCAACCATCTATCCACCAATACATCCATCCATCCATTCATTAATCAACCCATGCATCCAACCATCCATCCGTCCATCTGTCCACCCATCAACTAATCCACACATTCATCCACCAATCCATCCATCCACCCATCTATCTACCCATCTCTTCTCTTATCCATCCATCCATTCACCCACCTATCTATCGAATCATACACTCCCACCCAGCCACTTCCAAACCCACTGGGGTCAGCATATATCGCAAGACACACAGTCTTCTTCCTCCTCCTCCTCCTTCTCTCGTCCTCCATCTCAGACTCTATTAATGGGATCCCTTGACCCAATCTCATCGTTCGTCTGTTGACCACTCGACAGCCGTCACATCATCGAAACCTCACTCGTCTCAATGGGCTACTGGTTACAACGCACGGGGTCAAATAAGAACTGTAAATTGGATATAAATTCACAAAACTAGAAACGCTTGAATTTCCAATTGTTGTCCATTACGCTTTATCGAATTAGTAGAAAAGTATAGTTTTTGGTGCACAGACATCTGATGATCGACGTTAAACGTTTGTAGGTTTATCAATTTCAAGAATAATCCCAACCTAACACTTTCCACCCATCCATGATTTGGAATGCCTGTTGCTTCTCAGCAGGATTACATAGAGTGATTATGATGATGACGGCGAAAATGGCAAAACCAATCACAACGACTAGGATGGCGATGATTACAATCGTACCTGCGACAACAATTGATGTGGGTGCTGATGGTGACGATAACGATGACGACCACCCGTATTACTAGTTCGACTACTGTCACTACGATGACAACGACGACGACGATTGATTACGACGATGATGATGATGTCGTCGTGAGAAATCTTCTGTCAAACTTGCAACCCTAGAAACGGTTCCCGTTCATTTGGTCGCAGTTCAATTCGTCGCATTTTTAAAACTATACTAGCCCTAACCCTGACCATAAACGACCCTCACAGCACATAACCTGACCCTAACCGACCCTCAGGATGCTTAACCTGACGAAATGAATGCGACGAAATGAATGCGACGATATGATATACGACGAAATGAACGGTCACACTAGAAACAGCTCGCAGACCGAAACCCATCCAGGCATTCAAACCGTATCCGATCCACTGCAATTGTCCCGTTACGATAGGAACGTCATCATAATTGAATGTAACCAGCCAAGCTTTTGTCTTCGACGACAGACCTTTCCATTGTTACATGAATGACCGCAACATCGACCGCCTCGACACCCCCCTCCCAACCCTCTACCCTCCTCCATTACACTCTCAACCAACCTCCGTCCAAGGCCCTTTGATTGACAGCCCATCCCCTCGCCCTCAACCCCCCTCCCGTATTCTCCTCGTTCGGCTATTATCAAATCATTTCCGGTTAAGCCGGAAGCGGAAGGGATCCGTCGCTTCCGCTCTTAGGCCTCCCTTGCTTCATCGAACGCCTTGACAAATATTGGGAGTTTTTATCGCAACGTTGTACGCGGTTGTCCTGGGCAGCGGCGCTGTTTACTCTTGAACCAACGAAAGGAACTAACGAAACTTTGCTGTTCTTTCCTTGGGAATTGATTTAGTAAACAGCTTGAAACGTTTCGTCTGCTTTGTGAGTTAGACTGCGTCTCGGGAGGGACTGAAAATGCGCTATATCAAGCTGTGTCGATGTAATGAGTGTACCTTCTTACATACATGATTGTGCGTGTTGATAGCAATTTGAGATGTACGTGATTTAATTATACTGCATTGTCTGAGTCCAAGCGGTGAAGTTGGGCAATGATAAAAATAGCGATGCGATCTATATTGAATAAGTCTGAATAAAAATAACTAAGATGGCGCTCTTGAATATCATGGTGATCTACGCGTGACTCTCGAGTGACGCTTTAGAAGTTTGGAGAATACGATTACGGTTACAATAGGTTCGTGAAAATAGACACTTCAGGTGATACGAGAGGAGATTAAAACTAGTTAGACTAGCCAGATAACAGATGACTTACAGAACAATTATTATTGATTAGATAGAAATAGAGGTATCTCCTTAAGGGCCTGTCCATAAATGACGTCACGCGCCTATTTGTGTCGATGTCTGTCGAAGGGAGGGGTCGACGAAATGAGTCGTCATATTAAATATTTTACTCTATTAAACATGTTTCATATAACTAACCGTAATTGCTACCACAAGTTGACAAGCACTAATTATGATTATTGCTAATTGCTGATTGTTTACTTTACACTCGGTGTCAATTTTGGGGTTTTAGAAGTGAGGCAGCTATTCTGTAGCATACACGCATGAATCAATTATCCCGCCCAAACGCGCGGGCCAAAAGAGAGTCGCCGAAACGAAGAAAATGGAGTGTGTTGATTGTATGTTATTTATTTCATGAAAGAGCATTTTGCTTCACCGAGGGAGAATGGAGAGGCAGTTTGGATTGTTCCGAGCTATTGTCATTAAACAAATTTCAGATAATTGTACTGATTCTGCCAGAGCCTTTCATCTTGACGAATGCATAAGATTGTAATAATTATACTTTCTCCGTTTTGCTGTGTTCTACTGCTATAGTTTCAAGTATTTTTATAGTCATAATTACATTTATGGATAATTATAAGAAAAATTGCATTATAATCTGGACATCTGGTATTTCGGAGGGGTCAGAGCTTTGTGATGTCATATTGGAGTCGGGTCATATAATTTGTTACGACGTGTGAAGAAGGAGGACAGGGGTCAAAAATCGTCCAAAATTGCGTAATGCCATTTATGAACGGCCCCTAAAGTTCGGATTACTGGTCTTCTCTTTCTCGGAGGATTCTTGAGCTTATACAGAGCTCTAGATATAAAGTTCCTGTCGTCCTTGACAGGCAGTTTATATATCCATGCGCAAGCGGGTCAAGGCGTAATGATACAGGGTTGGCAGTGGGAACAGACGGCTCAGCACATGATAGTGATGCCTCTCAATGGACTTAAAGCGGCGGTCCTCTAGGCTACTCCAACTCTCATCTCCATCGGTGAGCTTCCTTCAGTTAAGTATCCCATCCGTACTGTTCCAGACAGCCAGAGGCGGCGATCCCGTGGGGTGGGGGTCAAGGTCACAAGTACCCCCCCCCACCTTTTACAGCGAGGGGACACGCTACACGTTTGTCCTCACCCCGAATTTTTTACCCCTTTCATTGGGTGTCCGCCCACCTGTCAAACGAGATCGTCGCCTCTGCAGACAGCAATCACTTAATACCGATGAACTGGAGTAACTCCACCACGCGGAAGTGGTATACAGCAGGTGCGAAACTGTTGGTGCTCCCGCAACTCCATTCGTTGCTTCCTGCGAGTAGCCAGGAGACCTTGGGAAACGATTGGGATTATATGGAATATCACCATAGCGGCTTGGACTATAGGTTGGATTCGATCCGATTTGAGTTTTATTATTTTTATTATTAATGAAATTTGTTGCGCCAGCGGCGAGCAAGGTCACGGCGAATTGTGAATCTGAGGTGCAGAATTAAGAATAATATAAATTATATTTGAATGTAGGCTACATGTAGATTAGACTATAAAAGATGAAGCAGCAGTTAATTATGTTAGATCAGACTATGATAGATTAGTTGCTTCATACAGCGCTAGATCAGGTAATACCAGACACTGAAATATATATATATATATATATATATATATAAGGTTAGATTAGTCTAGATTAAGCTCGATAAGATTATATTTGATTCTCATAAAACTTAATGATTGATCTATCACGGAATAGAAAATGTGCTATATAAATTCAATGCAATACAATACAACTGTAATTTGATACCGCCCTTCTTCCAACACGTTTTGCTCAGAAGTACACACGCCTCAATGGCGCAATTGCAGTTGTACTGCAGAGCAATTATTGTGTGCGAAGAACTCGTTCAAGGTCCCTACAGAGTGACGCCTCGGACGAGGATCGAACCTGCACTCTCCACGTTGCAGGCCGACCACTCTAACCAATCGGTCACTATGCCACACAAATGTAGGAACACAGTCCCTAGATGGAGCATATGGTGTCTGATAAAGCTAGAGCTGAAGTCACATTTCGAGTCGGTTAATAATGGGTTCTGTGATAGATCTACGACGTTGTGTCTCATTGTGGTCGTTTGTTTTCGTAACAGAGGGTTGGAGGAGGAGGAGGACAACGACGAGGATGTACGAGATCTGTAGGGATCTCCATTCCCACTATGGCAATCCGGACATCGTTGCCCCATGGATAAACGAATCCCTACATCCGGAACTACAACGCACATTAAACCTCAGCGACCTCCTCGACGAGGCATCGTCCGCCTCTCGGCTCCTCAACGCTTCATCGGAGGAGGAGGAACACTACGCCGATCCAGACCCTACCCTCGAGTTGGTCAAATTCGTCCTCTCGGGCGTGACCGTCCCGGTTCTGTGCCTGTTTGGAATTGTCGGCAACCTGCTGAGCATTCTTGTCCTCACCCGTCGCCGGATGAAGGCGTCGATGGACAGCACAATGGAGCAGGCAGCCCATGCGAGCCTCATCGCTCTGGCCGTGTCCGACATGGGTTACTGCCTAAGCACGGCCGCCCTGTCCCTCCTCACACGTCAACAAACGGTCTACAACAGACGCTCCCTCGCCATGTGCGTCCGGATCATCGTTCCCGGGATCCGGAACACCTTCATGCACACCAGTACGTGGCTCACGGTCATAATGGCCGCAGGGAGATACGCGGCCATCTGCCGCCCGCTTCAGGCCAGGTACCTCGTGGGGGTACGGGCCACGAGGGCAGCAGTGGTAGCCACGTTCGTCGTCTGGACCGTCCTTGAACTGCCGACGTACTGGACGTACGTGGTCCACGAGCTGCCCTGCCAGCCGCACCCGTTCTTCGTCCTCGACCAAGGGCCGTTCGTGCTGAACCGTGCCCTCAAGACGACTTTCACCTACGTCTGGGCGATCGTCGGGTTCTTCTGCCCGTTCCTCGTGCTCGCCTACTGCAACTTCTACCTGATCCGGGCCCTGAGGGAGTCGATCCGGATGCGTCAGTTCTACCGGGTCAGTCCGAAGACGGCCACCTACGGCAGCCGGATCACCCCAACGATGGTGGCCATCGTCTGCATGTTCCTCCTCCTCGTCACCCCCTCGGAGATCCTCCGCTTCTGTTTCTACAGGGTGAGCCATCGCGGCGTCGAACTGTTCGGTGTCGCAATCGCTACGACGAACGTCCTTCAGACTATCAACTTCGCCTTTAGCTTCGTTCTCTACTGTGTCGTCAACGTCCACTTCTGGGAGACGTGGAAGGGACTCGTCTTCTGCTTCCTGCGAAAGGAGTGGCACCGCGGAAGGAGACGCTGGGGCAGGAGGAACTCGACGAATAGCAACGCCACGAAGGGTTCATTCGTTGCCCAATCCACCGCAGAGACCCTCGTCTGAGAGTGATGACGTCTGGAATGACGTCCTCGTTCCTGCAGCGCCTTTGGAAAGTACTTCAAAAACGTCGTTAAGAGAACGATCCATTACTTTACGTTGCTGTTATGTTGACCAGAGGAATCAATTACCACAGATGAGAACGCCCCATTATTATAATCAGTTTGTGGGGTGCTGGTCGTGAGTGACCGCGATATGACCACGCATGGACAATCATCAAGTCGACAATCGTGCGACCAAAACTAGTCAAACAAAACTGATAATGCGCAGTTTAAGAAAGACGACAAAAAATGATTAAATAAGAAGCACAATTTATTAAGGAGTTCTAATGATGACCAAATATTTACCAAGAAGTGGAGAAATGATGACATCACTGTTGGCTAAAAGTTAACAGATATTTTCCAGAAAAATGGTCGCAGACAAAATACCGGTGTTTATCGAACAGTGAGAAGGATTTTAACCATACTGCAGATACTGAAGATAGAATTACCAAATATTTTTTAAATGTGACTATATCATTTCAATTGAACAGGTTTCAACCACCAAATTGGAATAAAACAGCAAAATACACAATTTCTTTCATTAGAGCACTTTCTCTGTCTAAAGATCTGCTGACACTTTCGGTGACCGATTCAAATATCTGTCTATACCTCCAAGAAAATGATCTCCGGTCATACGACTGATGCACTTAAAACTTATACGATGATATAGAAGCGCATGCGCCGCACTGTATTCCACAAATGTGCACACTTGTGCTTGGAGGGGCGAAGAGTTAGGGTGGAGAGGAGGGAACGGTTCCCTCAAAAATTTTAGGCGGACGAGATGGAGCTGCTCTTAATATGCCCCCAAATTTTCAACAATATTTCATAAATATTCTCTATTTATACAGACTACAGTGGTTTCTACTATTCATTCTATTTCGCTGCATTCATGCTTGGCAATTGAAATTGTTCCGAAATGTCCCCTAACCCCATTTTTGTTCATCTATCCCCCCCAATCCTAGGACCAAGTTACCGCCTATGCATGTATGTCTTCATGGGCGCCCATGTATTTGTTATTTGCCTGTATGTGACTCTGTGTATCTGTCTGTATTTCTGTCTGTATCTCTAAATTCGTTCAGTCCGTTTGTTTGTCTGTCCGTCCGTGCGTCTATTGCTCCGTTACTGTTTCTGCATATTCCCAGTGCATTAATCGTCTGTCAGAGGGGGTTTTCCCGTCAACACCAGCCGTTCTCTGCTTTCAACCCCACCCCTCCTCTCCCATCCCCTTCCCTCCCTCCCCACGCCCCTCTGGACCTCAGCCCTGCGCGCGTAAATAGCACTACAAGCGACGATGTCACGCACTGCAGCGGCTGACGCAACGAAACTGATGGCGATACTAATAAGGCATACGTAACATCACCCCCCATGGCTGCAGGACAACCTGCCAGTCGGAATGCATCAGCAGCAGCAGCAGCAACGTCGTCATCATCATCATCTAAATCGTCATCATCATCATTATCATCATCGTCGTCGTCGTCATCATCATCGTCATCATCATCAGCGGCAGCAGCAGCATCTAAATTAGTAGCGGCAGCATAATCAACATCGTCATCTAAATCATCATCAGCCGCAGCATCAACATCATCAATAGTGTCAGCATCAGCATCAGCGTCATCATTATCATCATCATCTAAAACATCATCTATAGATTATCATCAAATGCATCATCATCATCATCATCATCATCATCATCATCATCATCATCATCATCATCATCATCATCATCATCATTACTATAGTGCTCAGGCCATTCAACTGAAGGCAATTAAAAGCGAAGGGCTTACAGCCCTTAGAAGACTCCCCACAGGTGAGACCTCGCAGACGTGTGGAGCCCAGTCTACGGATATCCATCCAGTGACATGACATTCAGAGTTCCACTGGACAACGCAGCATCGAAGTCCCTCGCAGATGGCGGACGACATTCCTGCTGTCAATCATCCAAATTACGTAAAAACTATGCAACTAATGACGTGATCAATTGAGGCAACATAGTAAATATATTTCTGGCCACAGTCTTGATTCAACTCTCCTCCATCCATCCCTCCCTCCCTGCTTCCTTTCCTCCTCCCACCCTTTCCACTTCCTTCCGTACCTTCCTGGCATCCAGGCATCATCTGTTTCGAAGCTATGTCGTGTGTTTTGAACCAGGTGCCATGAAGCGACCGACAGTCGTGCAATCAAACACCTGCTTTTACTTTAATAATAGCCAGGTACATATTATGATACAGGATTCCATTCCATTATTAAACCAAGGCCCCTCGACTATTAAACGCCTCGTCTGGTCTCTCGAAGAATTGTTTTTTTCCAAATATAAAACTGTCTGTCCCTCTAGTTTATGACCAAACTCAATCACTCTTTCCACCATCCACATAACATTGTGTTTTTTGCTTAATATATTGCTTTTATTCTTTTTTCCCTTTGTCTTTCGTTACTTTTTCCTTTCTACCTTCCTTTTCATTCTAACTTCCTTCATTCTTCCCTCCCTCCCTCGCTCCCTCCCTCCTTCCTTCTTTCCTCACTTTCTTCCTACCTTCCCTCCCTCCTTCCTTCCTTAATTCCGTCCATCCTAGCCTCCTTTTCTCGATTTTTCGTTCATTCGATCATTCATTCATTCATTCATTTGTTCATTCATTCATTTTATCAGTACTTAATTAACCTCTTCATGCCTTGTACCAACAAACAACGAATATGTTTGTTTGTACACGGTACAAGATACGCCCTTGATAAGAAAGACGGTTGAACGCGTGACTGGTCAAGGTCCGTGCATCACTGAGTGCAGCCTCTCGAATCAGTATGGAACCAGTTCCATGACCTTTCATCGGGGGTCAACGACCAATCCACTTCTGCCAGGAGAGGCACCGAATCAGTTCCACGACCTTGTATCGTTCAATGAACAAGCAGTCAACTTGTTTCAGAAGTATCCCAAATGGACCAGTTCCATGACCTTTCTTTAGCCAACCTATGCGTACATTATCCATGTATACAGACACACACATACACACACATACACACACATACACACACATACACACACATACACACACATACACACACATACACACACATACACACACACATACACACACATACACACACATACACACACAATTAAACACACACTCATTCAATTCAACACATTTTATTGAAGCCATTGAAAGAAAAATCGAAAAAGCAATTATCTGCATTCAGTCAACGAGAACAGGGGTCCCAAAAAGGACAAACAATCGTTCCGTTAGGTAGAACCACCTAAGTTATTTGTAACGTCATCAAATCAAGAAAAACGGAAATAGAGACATTAGAGTCAATAGTCAAAATGGCTGTTTGGACTTAGAGAAGGCAATGGTGCAAAAAGAAATCTTAATTAGGTTCAGACTGAATAATGAATCTTAAATGTAAGCGAGATAAACTATAATAAATACATACACGCATGCATGTATGTATGTTATATATATATATATATATATATATATATATATATATATATATATATATATCATACATACATACGTACATACCTAAGTACGTACGTACGTAAACACACATACGTACATACATACATACATACATACACACATACATACATATATACATACGTACGTACGTACGTACGTACGTAAACACACATACGTACATACATACATACATACATACATACATACATACATACATACATGCATACATACACACATACATACATACAAGTATACATACCATGTCTGTATATCGTACCTGATATACAGACATACACACACGTTTGCATGCAATTCATTGCCCACTGTTTATAAAGCAAGGTCGCCGAACGAGGTGCAACAAAAAATGTTCCGCTGTATCGTCGCGAACGATGATATTATGTACTGAACGACTTCATTGAGCGAAGAGGCGACCTACTTTCCTGGTGACAGGACACTAATTAAAAGCGTTTATCATCCGATCGCCTTCTGGCACGAGGAGCAGGCGTCTCTGTCACGTGAGCCAAGCAGGTGCGGTGGACACCCGAGGCTGCTGGCAGGTGCGCTGAATACCACTGCTGCAGTCGCGGACGACTCCCTTTAGAATCATGCGCTCAACAGAAGGGAGATGGAAGACCCTTTACGTGGAGTTGTTTGCGAGAACTAATAGCACAGATGACCTACTATGGAATACAATGAACGAAGACCACCAACGAAGGAAGACCACCAACGATCGACAACTAACGAAGACCACCGACGAAGACCATTCACGAATGACGAAGGCCACCAACGAAGGCCACCAACGAAGGCCACCAACGATCGATCGAAGACCACGTCAACAAAGGACAAAACTACGTAACTACCGCATTATAAAAGACCGCGTTATAGGCCTACTCAAAGTTGAGTTGATTCCCTTAAGTTACCGGACGCTTAGCAACACCACACATAGCCACATAATGATTACACACCCGTAGATTCACTGGAACATTGTTTGGGTCATGACAAGGCGACATCCATGGGCCATGAGCAGAATAGGGATGGTCAGTGACCAATATCCAAGGCAGCCGAACTTCTCACCATCTACAATGTGGATAATATCAGACAGCATCAGCGTAAGTGTATGTCTGACTGCTCGTGTATCTAACATCCGTAGTATTACAGTATCAAAGTAACTTGGGAATTGAACGAATAAAAAAATCTAACTCCCCACTACTTGCAGTGCCAGTTCCAAGCCTGGATGGAGGAGGAGGGCGACGCTATAGCGATCTTATTTTGTCATCGCACAGCGTCGTTTACTTGAAACTACCACACTACTAGCGATAAGTGCTTTCTGCAAATGAAACGGAGGTCTAACTAGCAAGTCCTAAGTTGTGGGGCCGGGGACCGTTCAATAGTCCGAAGGTTCGATAGTCCGAAGGTTCGATAGTCCGAAGGTTCGATAGTCCGAAGGTTCGATAATCCGAAGATTCGATAGTACGAAGATTAGTGTAAGCTCGAGAGTGCCTAGGGTTCGATAGTCCGAAGGTTCGATAGTCCGAAGGTTCGATAGTCCGAAGGTTCTATATAGTCCGAAGGTTCCATAGTCCGAAGGCTCGATAATCCGAAAAAATTTCTAGTCCCAAGATTTTCGGCCTATCGAACCTTCGGACTATGGAACCTTCGAACTATATAGAATCTTCGGACTATTGAACCTTCGGACTATCGAACCTTCGGACTATCGAACCTTCGGACTATCGAACCTTCGGGCTATCGAACCTTCGGACTATATATTGAACCTTCGGACTATCGAACCTTCGGACTATATATTGAACCTTCGGACTATCGAACCTTCGGGCTATCGAACCTTCGGACTATATATTGAACCTTCGGATTATCGAACCTTCGGGCTATCGAACCTTCGGACTATATATTGAACCTTCGGACTATCGAACCTTCGGACTATATATTGAACCTTCGGACTATATAGAACCTTCGGACTATATAGAACCTTCGGACTATCGAACCTTCGGACTATCGAACCTTCGGACTATATACTGAACCTTCGGACTATCGAACCTTCGGACTATCGAACCTTCGGACTATATACTGAACCTTCGGACTATCGAACCTTTGGACTATCGAACCTTCGGACTATATATTGAACCTTTGGACTATCGAACCTTCGGACTATATATTGAACCTTCGGACTATCGAACCTTCGGACTATATATTGAACCTTCGGACTATATAGAACCTTCGGACTATCGAACCTTCGGACTATCGAACCTTCGGACTATATACTGAACCTTCGGACTATCAAACCTTTGGACTATCGAACCTTCGGACTATATATTGAACCTTCGGACTATCGATACAGAACCGCTGGGTCTATGCAAAAGCATGGGCTGCGTATACCCACATATCTTGGCTCGTTTATCAAAGGTATCTAAATGACATGTTTTAAATTATCGGTCAACTTGGTAATCTAGGTATATGGAGGCATTGGAGGTCCACACCTGTTGGCATAACAGATTAATGATTTTGAGCATAGACTAATTGGTGAACGATTACCTTTCCTAACCGTATACCCTACCCTGCGTGACCGTATAATTCCTTTCCTAAGCCTTCCCTTCCCTTCTTCGTCTCATCCTATCCTGATTAATTATTGTGGGCATTATTGTGAACGATTACCCTACCTTACCTAACCTAATCCTACTCTTCCCTACCTTATCCTTCCTTTCCCTTCCTCACCTCGTTCTTCCCTTCCTTACGCAGCTTATTCCTAATTTCTATGCATTACACCTTTTTCGTACAGTCTCGTCAGCTTGACCACATCGAATTCTGACCTTGGAGGGACAAAACTATTAGACCACTGATGACTTCATTTGATGTAGCACCGGTGATTGAGCTGATTTTTCTGACGTGGCTTTTGCGTGGCATCGTGAAATTTCCTAGATTTGCACTACATTTTATTACATAACGCATATAATTGTTACATTATGTGTATTATGCAGACTTATGTGTTGCTTCGAATTGCTTCATAATTACCACTGGGTAGTAGCGACAACACAGTCTGGCGTCATATAAATTGAACTTTGTGTTCCCGCTGCACAGCTTGGAGATTCACTGGAGGGTGGCAGTGTATGTTCAATGGAAGCCAGTGCATGGGCGAATAGAAGGCGGATCACAGAAAGCACCCAGCTCAACGAATTCATCGCCGATTGGCGTGCCAGGCAACTGCGTATCCTTTTTGAAACTATTATTAGTGTGGTAGGGCAAGACGGGGTAGTTGCCGTACTTCCTATAGTAGCACGACTTTAATACGATATGAAGGTTATGTTCTGCCATTTGGTAAAATCAATATCACCAAGTGGTATTATCAGTATTGCTGTATGGTATTATCAGCATTACCATATGGTATTATCAGCATTACCATATGGTATTATCAGCATTACCATATGGTATTATCAGCATTACCATATGGTATTATCAGCATTACCATATGGTATTATCAGCATTACCATATGGTATTATCAGTTTTGCTATATGGTATCATCAGTATTACCATATGGTATTATCAATATTGCCATATGGTATCACCAGTATGACCATTATGGTGATAACCATATGGCTAAGATATCCCTAAATCACCAGCTGACTTTTACATTACAATGTGATTGCGGTATTACCATATGGCAGGCCTACTAATGTATCGTCCATGTGTTTCCGTATGGTATTTCCACGACGTTCCCAGATGGTGGCACCGTATGACACTGTTATTATGATATGTCTTCTGCATTTGTTTCAGAAACGCCGTGCATCTGTACCGTAGATGGTGACCCTCGGGTCACGACCTTTGACGGATCAGCATTGCTCATTGATAGGGTCGGTATTAATCTTTTGCTGGAGACGGGGCTTCCGCAGAGGGACCAACGATTCCTTTTGGCTGCTGAGACTCGGAAGATCGCCCTAAATGAATACCCGGGACTCCTAGGCATCGCTACGATCTTCTTGAAGGCTGAGAATCGGTTGACCATCATCGAAAATAACTCCATACAGGTGTGATTACACTGTGAGATGCCTTTTGGTTAAGTTGACTGGTTGGCTGACTGATTGATTGATTGATCGATTGACTGACTGATTAATTTATTGGGGATTGACTGACCGACCGACCGACCGACTGACTCACCGTGACTGACTCACTGATTGGGGATTGACTGACTCACTGATTGGGGATTGACTGACTGACTGACTGACTGACTGACTGACTGGCTGGCTGGCTGGCTGGCTGACTGACTGACTGACTGACTGACTGACTGACTGACTGACTGACTGACTGACTGACTGACTGACTGACTGACTGATTGACAGACTCGTCAGATTCTGAGAAGAGTTCATTTTTAAAACCGTGGATGGAATCGGAGAACTTGGAGAATGAGTCAGCCGGACAGTTAGAAAGTCGATGGAATAAAGTTCTCCCAAGACTAACTAATAACTCAAAAGCAGAATCTATCGATCATATAAACAACATCTCAGCAGATCAACATCTCAGTCTGTATGTTTGTCAGTTTTCAGACCATCAACGGCATCAAGCATTCATTCATCCTTCTTTCTTTCAGTCAGTCAGACAGACAATCAGTCAGTCAGTCAGTCAGTCAGACTATTATTAGGCCTATTTATTATTACCTTCTATCAATTTATGTCTAAAAATTGTCGTATCATTGGCGCAATATTAGTTTTTAGACAATATTTACCTAATATTATTTCAGATCGACCACCTTCCTGTGACAGTACTTCCGTGGACAGACGGTGACGTCACCGTCAGTGGCGTAATCGGTGACTACGTGACGATATCGGACAGCATAGGATATGACGTCACCGTTAGATTCGGTCAGACTGTTCAGGACACGCACATCGTCTGTAGCATCCAGGACATAATCCTTCGCAGTCCAACCGGATTCTGCGGCAATTGCAATGGCAACCCTGTCGACGAGTTCCTTGTGGACTCTAAGGACCTCTCAAAGGACCCAGACAGGTTCCAGAAGATCAACAGCGCCCACCTTCGTGATTTCAAGTTTATCCTATTGAACTGAACGATCGATGGCTAATTTGGCTTTCTCTGCACTCTGGCGCTATATAAATTCAAATTATAATTTTTATTTTATTTTGCACCATTGATGGCTGAACTCCTATCCAAAACTTGTCTCTTCTACTCCAAACGGCGTTATCTAAATGCTGAATTGTGTTATGGAAGAATGTTCCTCCAGCGACGTTAAGTGTAGATTGGATGCTCCATATAAAGACCACGGATGAGACTGTGCTTCTAAGAGCCTCGACTCTTGTAACTAGCCTCTTATTGTCTTTTGACAATAAGGCCAGCATGCTGATATTTAGAAGGGTTCAAAGAACTTCAGACCACTTTGCACAGAGCCATAACAAATCTAATCTATATAACGCAATCCATACATTTGAATCTTGATACAATACAATGCAATACAATACAATTTGATCAAATACAATACAGCTGCATTGAGAGAGAGAGAGACAGACAGACAGACAGACAGACAGAGAGACAGACAGAGATGGTGCAGATGCAGTTTTATTGCAGAACAATAATTGCAAAGGACTTGCAATGCTTGAGGTCCCTACTTGCACAGTGACCGCCTCGGACGAGGATCGAACCCGTATTCTCCGCGTTACAGGCCGACCGCTGACCGCTCTAACCAATCGGCCACCGTGCCACTTCCACGCTGACATCTTTAAAAGTCAGCATGTAAGCATATTCTTTACCAGACGACCAGCAAATGCACAATAATGGAAGCAATGCAGACAGTCATATAATATTAACATTGGCATAATGAAAGTTCTCATTGCACGATAATGCACCAACTCTGTGTAGGGCAAGGTCGTGTTGCCTGGATCGCATGTTGTAGCCTACGGGGGTGACCTTAACGGGAGGGAGAAGGTCGTGATCAAAGGATACGACAAAGGGTTTTAATCGGACTGAGAGAAGTCCGCTCTAGGCTGTGTTCTTCAAAGAAGGAGTCAACAGGAAGAAAGCCAGAACGGATCAATATTCTTAGAAGACCATTAAGGCGATTGCGCTCCCCTACATTGGCGAATTCCTACCAAATGGGCAGAGGTCTTACGAGTTGCGAGGGCAGTAGCTCGAACAGCATCAGTCGTTGATCATGGAGACCGTGGGCTACTAAAACACGAAGAGCGAACATGGATTGCCGGGAATTTCAGCAATTTTAAAATCTGCGCCTTAAGAGACAACTCGACCCGCTCAATACCAGGAATGGGAGGAGGGAGAGCAACGGGTTTGGACCGGGTGGTCGTAGCTGCAGTTTAACGACACTGTGCTAGCATAGGTCATTAGCGTCGCCCTCCTCCTTTATCCAGGCTTGGGACTGGCATTGTCATGATGCAAACAGTGGCGGAGTTTTGTTTCCAAAATATACACAATTTCGACAATCTAAGGTAGCTGAACTACTGCCTCTTCTTGGAGGGTGCTTGTACATTTTGGCCTAATAAATAGAACAAAAAAAGTTCAACAAATCTCTGGAACTCTGTAGCTATCAGTTGCAACAGTAAGCACGATGTCTATAATATTTGTTCTTATATTATATCAATCAAGCAGAATGCAGCCCTTTATTTCAACCATTGAGTTCTCGAAACTTAGAAGTTGGGAATTACTATAGGCCTACCAATTACAATAAACAAATTTAATCTTACTAACTTGGTTGGGATAAATTAGTTTGCATCAAAATACAAAAAAATCAGTTTTAATCCTCATTTTGGTGCCCTTCCAAACTGGCACATGGGGACACATCCCGCCCTGCCCTCCAGCTATGCCTCTGCTTTAAGACCACTGTTCTGACAGAAAGTACTGGACAAATAAGCGCCCATCTTTTCCAGAACAGGCTAACCCGGCTTCCATGTCTTTTCGAAATTCTGTCTTTGTTTTTGACCTGATTTGCCCGTGATGTTGGCATGGACAAAGACTGCTTATTTGCTCCATCGACTGAACATTATTACAGCTGTGATACAGAAGATCCTAGAAAATAGTCAATTACAAGGAAATATCGTGAAACTAGCATTTGCTAAGCTCTTTTATCAAGAGCGTAATTTGTAAGATAGCAGACCTTAATTTTGTTTCTCTTAGTCGAAGGGAAGGATAGACAGACTGAAAGCCTTTTAAAATTGTTTTGAACCATCTTCGGGCTGGCAGACAACTAATTATAATAACTATTTGCTTTCCTAAGTTGTTTATGCAGGCACAAAAAACATGGATCGCTTAGTATTCAATGTTGCAGCATGCACACTTTCACCTATATTGTTTATACGTTCATTTCTAAACGGTTATCTTCTTGTACTGTTTTGTTTCCCTCTCCTCCATCCGATCTGTGGGTATTTCTTTCTATCCATCTCATCGTAATTGCCTGTTGACAGCTATTGTTTCCATGTAGCTAAGCTCACAACAACATAACTATTGTATCAACACTTGTTCTATTAAAGGAATTATCTTGGGAGTTTACACAGCAGACCTCACTTTCACAAGTCCTCTCTCAGCACTTTGATGCCCACAGGAGATGGATGTAAAAAAAAAGTAAAACTGATTAACACATGGTATTTTGACTATCGCCAGTGATTATACCAGTCTACCAGTCGTATTGCTATTACAGTGTATTCACACGTTTCAATAGCCTATGAGGTTAATGGGAATTTCAGGGTAGTTGATCCAGTTATATCTGAAAAATGTGATATCAGTTTTATTTGATACCTATCATTCCAACGGTCACTGCATCCACCAATCTTTGCATACATCTCACATGCAATCTGTACATGCATGAATCTCCAATTCAACTTTGAGCTATGGGCACATGCAATGAACTTCTAAAAATTAGATAGCACCATTAACTAATGACAAGTACGTTAATGCTTCATGCACCATACTTCAAAAATGCACGATACGCTGGCATACCGATACACTTCCAGGAACCAACTTCTAAACTTCAAAATTCCTAGCGACTGTGACTAACGACAGCAAAACCTTTATACCAAATGACACACGAAGCAATTTCCAGACACGTTTCACGAACAACCAACACACAACATGGCTAGTATTAAAACCTCAAAATGGTGAACGAAATTCGAACTCAAGAGGACTCGCTCGTTGGCACGGCACTACCGTATCTATTCTAAATACTGCACAGGACTCACCACAACCCATCATGGCAAGATCAATCTCGCTCGAAAGAAATAGAACGGCAATGCGGCGAGACGACAGGCCACCCCACAACAAACAGAAACCAAATCCTGACGTTAACAATATCCGGCCATTTTTTGTGTAACAAAATTTAAAAAGTTCACAACTGTTTAATCAGTCGCAGAGAGCGCGTCCTGTCCCCTCCGATGATCTGGCTGCCCCAAGAAACGTCAGTGTTCAACGCGTTCCATCGTCTCAACATAGCGTCACTCGTCAAATCAAGATAATTCGTTTATCAGTTTATTTAAGTGAGGTGTCCTCCTTCTAAACACAAGTTAATTACACGTGTTCATGTTTTTTTTATTCATCTAAGTTCGCTGTCTTGTTTTGGGGTTTTGGGGTTTTGGGGCAGCCGCCTCTCAAGAGGAGAGGAAGACCAAACGTCCAGTGTAATCATTGTAGTCGGCCATTTCGTCAGCAGAAAGGTCCTCAAATTAGTCGTGTCTACACCATATCTAGGTTACTGGAAAAAAACAGACAGAACAAGATGTTAAGAACCCTATTGGAAAATTAGCAAAATAATGAACCGGACACGGTTATTAAAATAAAACAAAACAATACCAGACCGAGAAAACAAATAAAAAGCAAAGCCCTTAACATTATTACATTAATAACTCATAAACAAAATTATAATTCCACTTAATTACATCCCCTTTGTTTGAGATGGCACTCCCTAAATACGCGAAATCCTTAACAAATTCGATGTTCTGCTGACCGACGACGATGTCCAGACTGCTGACTTCCGATGATCATGGTTTTCGTCTTGCTGCTATTTATGTATAGTCCAACCTTTTTTCCCCATCTCATATAAGTTATCTGTCATCTACTGCAGGTCTCTGCACAACCCACCTAACAATGCAACGTCATCTGCAAAGTCCAGGTCCTTTAGCCTAATCTGTTTCCATTTTAAGTAAGAATTAAACAGTGTCAATTTTTTTTAAATTAAATTATTTTGCCTCTTCTTCCTTTCAACACCCACCAGCTCTGTTTTCAGTTCCCCTCTTCATCTACAGTATCGCTCTTTCGAGCTCCTGCAACTATTCGCTATTCACCATGAGCAAACTTCTGGATACTCTACTTTCAACAGCATTCCACTGACTATAATTTCTGACGAGGACATCACCAGTCACAACAACCACTGTTTGATGCCTTTAGCTAAAGACGTCTTTAGATTATAATATAAGCCTCCCGAAACTTAGACAAAACCTTAAAATAATGAATACATCGTGTTTTATGTGCTTCTTGCAATTCAAATTACCAAATTTTCCACCATATATTGCGGAAAAGCAAGTAGTCCGACTTGGCTCAACATGCCAGACAGACATCGCTCGGTGCATCAGTAGAATTAAAAAATCTTTAGGGTCCGTGTCCAAATTTTACGGTGTGTGAAGCACAAGCCTTGCGCATATCTGATTCATTTCTGCATGGTCACGAAGTATTTCAAAGCACTTCAAGACGAAACATGACATCAAAGAAATCACAGACATAATATTTCACATCCAATTCAGATTTATTTATTCCGAAATTTTTTATATCGCCCTTCTTCCGACATTTTTTGCTCAGAAGAGCACACAACACACCTCGACGGCACAATTGCAATTGTACTGCAGAGCAATTGTGTGCGAAGGACTTGCTCAAGGTCCCTATAGAGTGACTCCTCGGACGAGGCTCGAACCCGCTCGCTCGGCACACACTGAGCTTTACGAGCCAAGCGCTCTAACCAATCGACTAAAGTGCCACGCAATCCTTGGTCCCTGGCCATTCAACAGTTGCTTTAAAACCTCACTTGGACACCCACCAGACTACCCCAAATTGGATACTGTTTCTGAGCATCAATGGCAAGAATCTGACATTACTTCAATTGGGATAAACCTTGACTCGACTTCTCCACCTAATGCCATGCCATCACCAGGTTCAATAACAGAGAACTAGCTCACACAATTTCACTCACCGCATGATTAAACACAATAAAAGCGGTGCTTTCATTGCGGAATTTGCCCAGACGCAGCCTGTAGAATGGCTTGAGCGTGTTGGTGCATGCCCTGCTGTCGGTAATAGTCGGCCCAGGCAGCGCTGTAGTCCAGCTGGCCCGTGTGCGGGTTTATAGCTGTGGACAAAACAGCAGACTCACCGTTACCTGCAGCAATCAGCACATTCGCTGTGTAAGAGATTGTATGTATTCCAACATCAATATACAGCCATTCATACAAACAGGGCTATTAACAGACCAAAACACTGGTAAAGCATAAAATAGGACAAAAAGTCTAACGTTGTTGCCTAACGTGCCGATCTTGTCTCAGCACTGGAATAAAAAGAGAATGCACAAGACGAAATATCAAAAACCAGAAAATATCTAGATATTGTATTGTATTTGGTTATTTCATAGCACTTCGCCCAGAGTAGTCCATTCAGGCAATCACATTGTATTTCTCTTTAACGAGAACACAGAGCTGACAAAATGCAGCCATTTATATATACAATTTTGCAGTCTGTGGAGTTCGATTTCTGTAACGGCCAAAATTCTGAGACAAAATGTTCACAGTGCAAGAGATTTCGAGATAAAAGGCAAGATTTGAGGTGATAGAAATTAGAAAAACGAAGAAACGTGACCAGAGAGAATGGCGAGTGGATAGGTGACGGAAGAGCACTGCCTACAGAGGGGCATATGTAGGCAGTGGTTAAATTTTTCATCCAAAAGTGGATGAAAGTGGATCTCCACATATTTAGAAATGTAAAACTCAGCCCAAAGTCAGGCTCTATAACAGATATAATCGCTTTGCCATTCGGATAAGCATAAAATGTGTGAAACAAGGCACATATAGTCGCTTTTTGAAACAAAAAAAGTATTTAGGTGGTGAATCTCATCTGTTGGGAGGCAGATCTCATGATTGAGGTGATGGATATTAAATCCGAGGTCCTGGATCTGACATCCGGCTGAATTTAACCACTGTATGTAGGCAAAGGATCTGGATTGAGAAACACAGTCCTGGCATTGAGATCAAGACGGTCAGAATATCGATGAGAACACAGCAAAGTGGCAGATAGGGGACAAAGAATTAGATGACAAAGATATTCTTAAGCAAGATACTTTTGAGTAATTGTAAGTAGCCAGGTTAAGTAAGGGGGCCAGTGGCTGGGTAAGTAGGTGGGCCAGTGGCTTGGTAAGTAGGTGGGCAAGTAGCTAGGTAATTAGGTGGGTAACCAAGTAACCTTTGCTCCATCTAACATCAAACAATCTAGTTAAACTGTGGTGCTAAATGACAATAGTGCACAAAAGTGTACTTTAAAAATAATCTTGAGCAAGACAATGGGACGGATGATGACTCACATGGTTGTGGAGTGACGGTAGTCCTCGCTGGCGCACCATAAAGTGACGGCTGTTGTGCTGCTATGGCCTGAATGGTTTGCTGCGACTGAGGAACTGACAGCTGGCTATACAACTGCTGATAGTAAGCGGCCCAGGCGGCCGTGTTTGGATCAATGGCCGCAGGCTTACCTAAAGCACAGGTTCAGAAAATAACCCTCTGTTATTAAAGGCAAGGCAATTGTCCACTTAGTAACATGCAGAAAGAAAGGTAAGTGCAAATTTAGCACATCTACTTTTATTGTAAATAACCAAGCTAAGTACATGGACCAGTGGCTGGGTAAGTAGGTGGGCAAGTAGCTAAAAAAAATGGACCTAGCCCTAAGGAATTGCTTTATTAAAGGCAAGGCAATTGTCCATTGGTTACAGCAGTTTTACATAGCGCCCCTTCAAAGCCATCTACTCATAAGCGTCCCCAGCCCAGCCTCGGTCAAACCGAACAGAATCGAGGCCAGGGAAGAATAGGACAGAGTGACCTACACTTGTTATACAAAGAAAAAAAGGTAAGTGCCAATTTAGTAAATTTTCTACAGATGAAGGTGACCGGCACAAGTCAGGTACCTGCCATTACAGGTAAAGGTAAGGTGATGGAACTGCATTACAGATAAGTTAAGCCAGTCTATCAAGATAAAGCACTCATTTCTTACTGGGAAAGCATGGCGAATTAATGTAATCATACACTCATTAGTCGTTATATAATTTGCTAATACAGACAAGGTAAGATATTTGCAGATTAATTTCAGTGTATTGCATTTAAGCATTTATAGAGCACCTCTAGTCAGGCAAACCAGAGAATACCTAATAATAGTTATTTAAGAAGTTTATGGGTGAACCGTTCATAAGTGCTGCCAGTGCTTAAGGCTCTGCGAGAAGAAGCAGGCTTTGAGTAAAAACTGAAGAGTGTAAGAGAAAACCTGATAGAATTGTAGAGCAAACAGAAGTGCATTACAAAGAGAGGGAACCAATTGAAGTAAAAAATCGAGACTCGGTCAAAGCATTACTAAAAATGGGACCAAGAGATGAAATCTATTGGAGGAACAAAGCTATCAGTGGACGTCCTCAGAACAACTCAGCAATAACTGATAATATGTGACTTCACATTTGGTCGATATGATATGTTGGGGCCTCAACCCCAATGAACCACCATTCAGACATACTGCAAAACAGAGCAAGAGATGCACGCTATAAACCAGATCTCTAACTCTAATGTCATGCAATATAATGTAATGGAGCACTTATATAGCACCACTCGAATCAGAGGCACTCACGACTCAACACGAAGCTAAACAGAAAAAAGGAAAGTCTTCAAGTGCGTCTGGAAGGGAGACATACAGCAGAGGGTCAGGTCCCATAGGTATGCACTAGGGACCTGCAATATATATATATATATTCATTTTGAAAACTAATCTGATGTTACTTAATTAAATTTATATTACAGTTTTATCTATACAAAAATACAGAAAAGCTATAAACCCTATACTGATATAATGACAACAGTGATTTGCGATAATTTGCGACTTGCAGGTCCTTAGTTTGCACCACCGATCCTTCGCCGCCCCTAATGTACCCGGCTGCCATACCTGCATCTGCGGCAGTGGGCTGCCCGTACTGCTGGTACTGAGGTGCTGCCGTCCAGCTCTGTAAACCGAAGTTCTGTTGCAGAATCTGCTGCATCGGCTGCTGTTGCTGCTGCTGAGCCCTGTAAGACATCAACATCACACCACACCTGAGATAACGACTTCGCGTGAATATACGTAGATCAGAACAACATTGATATCATACGATATGTGTTCAGCATAAACGTCACAAGACATATGGCTATCTGACCCCAATCTGCTCCTCCACAGGGCATATGGCTATCTGACCCCATCTGCTCCTCCACAGGGCATATGGCTATCTGACCCCAATCTGTTCATCCACAGGGCATATGGCTATCTGACCCCAATCTGCTCATCCACAAGGCATATGGCTATCTAACCCCATCTGCTCTTCCACAGGGCATATGGCTATCTAACCCCATCTGCTCCTACACAGGGCATATGGCTATCTGACCCCATCTGCTCCTACACAAGACATATGGGTATCTGAACCCCATTTGCTCCCCACGGGCAATTGGCTATCTGACCCCATCTGCAATTGGCTATCTGACCCCATCTGCACCTCCCCGCTCCTGCGTCTCTCACCTCGACCACTGTAATGCCCTCCATGATGGGCTCTCTGTGTTCTTAGTCCCATCCCACAATTTGGTCAAGTCCCTGAGTACATGCACAATGTACGTACTACAAAGGCTTCCAAATCCACAGCCATCACCTATACGGCTTCTGAATTGGTATGGCGCTGCATAGAGGGGGGCTGGCTCCCCTATACCTGCAGGAACTCAGCTCTTCCACCTCCAGAGTCCTTCCAATCCACTGATTCAAATAAATTTTTAGTCCCTGACTCACAAACCGGAGGGTATCGATGCTATTTTTCAGCTGCTGGCCTTGGGACATGAAATGGACTCCCTACTGCACTCCCCGAGTATCTAGAGGTCACATTGCTATTTCTCTTACAAACTTACAGACTGTTTATTTAGCCTTAGTCAGACCAGGAGCAATTCTGAGTAGATCTTTAATGGGTGCCATATAGACTAGAGACTACATAATTTTATTAAAAACAAAGCACAGCTCACTATAAAACATCATATGTATGACTGATCTCGCATAACAAGAATGTCTATCATCAAGCACATAGAAACTTAGCATAAATACCATATAATAATAAGACGATTTATATAGCGCCATAGCACAGCCGAGGCAAAAAGAAAGGGCGCAGCACATGAGAACAAAAAATTCAATTACAATCATATGATTGTTTGACAAGACAAGTCTTGAGTTGCAATCACATGTTCAGGGGAGTCCATTCCATGCAGTTGGTACTGAGACGGAGAAGGAACAATCCCCAAACTTAGTAGAAGACCGTGGGATAACCGTTGAGCATCATAAAATATAAAAGCCACCACACTCCGGCACTCTGCACATGGCATCCTAGTGTGGGCCTAACAAAGCGGCAGCAAACCAAAGAATTATTAAACTCAAGAGATATTAACACAAAATGCTGGAGATCTAATAATGTCCGATGCTGGTAAAACTTTGATGGAAACCACAAAAATGGAGCTAAGCCGAACAACAGTCTGTTGTTTTGTAAGGCGCCCCTGCAGTGATATGGCCGTGTTTAGGCCCCCATATAAGTCGGCGTTATTATTATTATTATTATTACAGTCACATAAGCTCACAGCTTTACAAATATCAATGACATTAACTCTTAACCAACTCTTCCAGTCTGCCTATGGCTCGTAATGGTTGCCCGGCTTCAAAGTGCACTTCAGAACTTTTGTAAGTAGGTCATCATCAAAGTACAGTTGTATTGTTTTACATTAACTACCTAAGCTGTCAGCATATAAGAACTACACAAAGTACAATACAATTCTGAACACAATGAGTGAGTGATGAGACCTAAACTGGGTTTCTAACTCATAACTCACCCAAGCTGGCCATTAATATTTCCCAGAGCTGGACCCGGCATAACAAGATGAGCTGTGGAGACATCTCGCGTTGGAGTCTAAAAACAAAAGATAATTCCCACCCTTGCAGAAATACTGGAAAAACGACACCAGAAAATCTTCATAACATGGTTCACTATAAAATTAATTCTGTCAAGATACAGGTTCGGATCTCATTCAGCTTAAAAAAATGACCTACAAAATAATAATTTTTTAAAATTTCTAACCGACAATCCGCAGTATGATTACAAATATAGTATAAACGGATGATGACAAGTTATTACAGGAGTCGAATTAACTGTCGGCAGCCAAGCAATGCGCCCATCACACATCTAATTTAACCAACGCCTACTGAAAGAAGTATCATCAATCTTACATGGAGAGTATATGGAAATAGAACTCGGTTGAACAGCCCTGCACACCATGTCATCTATTACTCTATAGTCCTTCCAATTAAGAGAATGGCAGTGCCCGACTAAATTCTGGAGAAAGGCGGAGGGAGCTGTTGATCATGAGCTTAGGACCGTGTTATTGAACAGCAACCACCCAACAGTTAACTAAGGCAGACTTACGATTCCTGCTTTTTCACAGATGAGCCGGATGGCACTCTGAACCTGGTCAGGTGACCCCTGGATGCGGAATATTCTTTCAAGTTGGTTAAGGCTTTGGTCGCGGTTCAGTTCGACGTGAGCGCCCGACTGCCTGCATATCTCTCGGATGGTCTCACCACCTGTCGCACCAGACACAGACAGTGGTAGATACACTCAACGGGAAGCAATGAGAGTGCCATTGTAATAATGCACAACAAACTCTGAGCAAGTAACTGATGCTAGGATCAAACACACCCTTCCTTAATTAAGTCCATTATGCTGTCATCAAGTACGGCATACTAAAAGCATAAGTGCTAAACAGTAATCATACTTAATTCCAGTACAGAAGACTGTGATCGAGTATACCATAATCCAGTACATAAACTAGGCAAATCACAATCTGATCAAGTACATTACATAAATCAACCCATTTGGCGATAGTGTAACCGTTAATTACTAGTGCCAGACAAGAGCGTTATTTTTTTCAATTTTCAATTTGCAGCTAGACAGAAACTAAACCTCGGATATCAAATTCTTGCAGCAGCCTTTGATTAGCACCTCCTAGACAAGGTGACCTTAGCACCTCCTAGACAAGGTGAACTTAGCACTTCCTAGACAAGGTGACCTTAGCACTTCCTAGACAAGGTGACCTGCAAATTTCATCAATTTATCTGGAATAATAGTGGAATTACAGCCTTCTGCACATGGCAGCAAATTAAAACGCGATTTCCTAAACGCGAAAAACGAGGTCACCCCAGACGTCTTTAAAATTTCGTTAACAAAAATTTACAAAGAATACCGTGCTAAAATTGTGCACACCATGTTCTAATACATTGATGCACATTGTGTAAAAATTTTATCAAAATCTGAGATGGTCGTATGGGAAGTTTTCTAAAAATCTGTTGATTTGACATGGAATGACCCTTATTTGATATCTATCCCTACAATGCAGAGATTTATATAGAAAGGTTACTATTCTGGGGTACTACCCACCCCAGCAAGCTTGAAAACAACAGTTTTAAGGTTAGTATCAAAAGAGTCAGAGTGGACACTGGGTGACAGGCGTAATGCCATTAGGAGTCTGTTCCATGTACTGTCACAAGGCGCAACATATTCCGATCAAGAACACCATACTGTGAACAAGTCAGTATGCTCAGAGCGTGAAGTCAGTATGCTCAGAGCATGAAGTCAGTATGCTCAGAGCGTGAAGTCAGTATGCTCAGAGCGTGAAGTCAGTATGCTTGAAGTCAGTATGCTCAGAACGTGAAGTCAGTATGCTCAGAGCACTTCACACCAGAAAATATGCAAAGTATGTTCATCGTTCGCATCTACAGCACTCGAGATTAAGCAATATATCTATAACTCTTACACTTTATGCCTCTCATTAGATTACGGGTACAGATCTTGACAGGTCAAGTTAATTTAAAGATGTCTTCTGAGAGCCATATCACCCATCATAGACAGTATATCTAACGGCCATTAATGTACTGTAATTAAACATTTATATAGCGTCTCTTCAAAATATCTACTCAGAGGCACTCTCTGCACTGGCCTTAATGTCACAGTGAACAAGTAAAAAAATTAAATTTGTATTCAAGTCAAAATTCTGCAGAACCTCAGAACAATGGGCTTGGTCACAATGAACAGTCTGCAGGATTGAAGTGTATCCATATCTAAGCAATTAGCCGATCATGTCTTTTGAGTGTTTTTGGACGACAAGACTTGGACATGCAATAAATGTTCAGTAAGTATGCAAGCATGTATCGTATATATAATAGTATGTGAACATTTATATAGCGCCAATTGTGAATTCTCACCTTTTCCAATGACCAATCCACACTTTTCCGCTGGAACTGAATAGGTCGTTTCATCCCTAAATCCATCTGTGACCCTTCCACCCGGGCGGCTGATCTCTGTCATACCGCGACCTCTTCCCCAGCCGGCATCTCCACCTTGGCGCTGCTGGAATAAAGACAATGAGAGATCTTAGCGGCTATACAAGTCGATCATGGAGGGTGCTATATTAAATTCATATAAATTCAAATTCAAAAGATTTGAAGTTGCACATCCTTAAATTAAAAATAAAAACCTTGGCTGTGTTATGATTAGGTTTTTATTTTTAATTTAATCAGAAAAAAAGCAAACATCAAATACTTAACTATTGGTATTTCTAGAGTGTTCAAAATTTAATTTTAAAAAAATGACATCTTATAGTGACACTAATTTGTGTTTGACTATCTGTGTATGGGTGTTCCAAGTCTGTACACAAATGTCGCATCACTAGATAATGTAAGGAGTGACATACAGCCAGTCACCCCCGTCTTTGGATGGACGGAAATTAAGTTAGAAGGGCACAGATTGTACATGGACATGATTGGATAATTTGGTTGGGTTACAGAAAGAAACACAGTTCATCATTGCTTGTGTTATATGCTATGTTATACATAATGATAAGTACTCGTTTCTATACCCAAACGTATACAAAGACAATATATTTACTCATAGCATAGAGCTCCAGTTGGATATTAAACACATGGCTAATTTTTGCATCTTTACATAAAACCTGACTTATACACTGGGAAATGCAGTACATGCCTATAGACACATAGCTTTAGACTGATTTCATGTTACACAGATGACACTGACAAGTTGGATGTTCTAGGTCAAACCTTTCTATACCAAAAGCATATCGGTACACAGCATTAGATACCATCCAAGAGACCTTCAACCATTGGCAGCAAACCATCATAATTTCTGTATTACCCCCAAGAAAAATAATTCCAACCATTTATTTCATAATTTCTGTATTACCCCCAAGAAAAATAATTCCAACCATTTATTTCATCTTTCAACCCTATCACACCACACAAACATTCCACCCTGGTAATGTAACCACACTGAACACAGCCTGTACAAAACAACTGTGCATGATATTGCCCGCCTTCCAAGGTTGAGAAAGTGCACATGCGACCATATGACGGAGCTTCAGTGGCTCCGAGCAAATGCGAGTAAAGGACCTGCTTAAGGTCCCTACACAGTAACCATCTCCCAGAAGGCTCATCATTACCGACCGAGCGCTTGAGCCAACTGGCCATCGTTTCACGACTTACCGCAGTGTTGTCTATGAGCTCCTGTATCATGCTGGCAGCCGCCTGAGTTTGTTCGTGACTTCCCGTTAGGTTGCACATTCGGGCAGGACCGCCAGTCTCGTCTTCCGGCCGGAACTGTATCCGGGCACCCGAGTCCTGCTGTATCTTCTTGATCATCTCTCCACCCTTTCCGATGACGATACCAATCATCGACCTTGGAACAGCAATCTGCAACCAGACACATCTTGTCAGACACCAGAGTAATGAACACTCATTCATCTTATCAGACATCTTGTACCTGCCATACATACTATTTGTTCATTTATATAGAACATCAGTATAGCTCCCCCCTCAAAAAAACTACTTAAGAGGTGTTCCCAACTCCAACATGGCAAAAATAAGTCTTAAGATGAGAAATGAACGTATTAGGGAAGATCCTAAAAAGAGGTAGAGCTCCAGACAGAGGTCATTCCAGGTTAACTAGAAAAAGGAAGATTCTGCCTGGTAGAGGTATGGACAAAAGGGGCCGAGTTGAGACGAGCGGTGGGATCGAGAGCCCTGGCATCGAGGCCAACATAGCTCATGAAGGCAGGCAGCAGCAAGTTCCAGTAATCAGCGCCAAACAATGGCAGCCATCTTACGTGTAATTTGCTGCTCAGAAGGGAGCACGTTGAAAGTGCAAAAAGAATTCATAACAGACATATGAAGAAAAAATTAGTTTGAAGGAGACATTGGTCAGCCATCAAGCAAGAGAATATTTAGCAATTGTTCAGAGTCAACTCCTGAAAACAAAGAGCTCTACACTAACGAATTCCTGTTGAGCAGAGTATAACTTTGGCTTGTATAAATGAACATTCAGGACTGGAATTTATTTATTGGAGTTTATAAAATAGGCAACCGTGTGTGCAATCGAACTGGTGCATCGTGATCTCCATTCATCTAAGCCATCAGCCCAAAATACCTCAATAAACATTTGAAAATCAGTCTTTTTCCAGGACTGTGCATTCTTAATTCAGTAATATCATCTCCAAAATTAGTCTTAGAAACAGACTATCACCAGGTTCTTGGTGTAAATCTCATTTATATCACTGTGTCACAACACCACATGAAGATGTATGCCACATGAAGATGTATGCCACATGAAGATGTATGCCACATGAAGATGTATGCCACATGAAGATGTATGCCACATGAAGATGTATGCCACATTAAGATGTATGCCACATTAAGATGTATGCCACATGAAGATGTATGCCACATAACGATGTATGCCACATAAAGATGTATGCAACCGCCAATCATGCTCGAATGCAAAAGCTACAAAATGGGCAGTGCTTGGCACAAAACCTTAAAACTAGTCACACCAAAATTCCATTACCCATAATGTAGTTTATTTATGCAATTCAAACTTCAGTATGATTACAAGATATGATAGAAACACAGATGATAACACACTTAACAGGATTCAAATTTAACTGCATCTCAGCTTGGTGCCCGTCTGACCTAATGCCCGTTTTACCATTGCCACCATCAAATAATAGCATGATTGAACAATTCCCTGTTTCCACTTGAAAAACCTGGCAAACACACACGTACCTCTACGCTGGTTCGATGACCACCATAGTCTTGAAAGCCACCAAGCTACGAAGAAATACAAACATTATCACAGCATTTCCAAGAAATCATTCAACATTAACACTGTAAGGATTAGACTGTACTATGAGCAACTGTGAAACCAGTGCAGCTCATTGTTAAGGTGCCAAACATGGCAGAGAAAACAAATTATCAAATATATCTGGTTACTTGATGCAAAAATTGTAATTGTAACCGAACACTTATATAGCACCACTGGAAATCAGAGGCACTCACAACTCAACACATAGCTAAACGGAGAACAGGAAAGCCTCCAGGCGTCTATGGAAGGCAGCGGGGAAGAGAGAGCGGCTACTCCCCAAGAGGGAGGAGAGGCTATTCCAGCATGTGGGACCCACATACGCAAAGCTTCTGGATTGGGCCGTGGCAGAGCGCGTGCTGGGAACTACCAGAAATTATACTGCAGTACCTAAAAGGCAATTAGGGCAAATCTAGATAAGTGCTTGAGTGACTCAAACTCTTAGCATAGTGAAACACAATTAGCTACAGGTTCAATATCTAGAAATCAAAACAATTTTTATTATATGCTCATTCAGTGGCAACATAAATCAATGGCACTGAGAAATTGTGAGCAAAGGATGTTGTTCAATTTCCAACACAGTATCGACCTCAAAGAGAGGCTCAAACACGTACTCTCCATTTTATAAGGCAAGCATTCGACCAATCTGCTACTGTGTCTCGCATAGTAAAAGTATCGTGTAAGGTAAAACATATTACTCAATATACCATTCATTATTTATTGCACCATCTCTAGAACATCACCTCAATTCTATATTGATGTCTAACTGCATTGCAGACAGGGGACATTACCTGCATGTCTTTTTCAGCCAATAACTGCATAACCATTTCTTTAGCTTTCTGGAAAAAACAAGACTAATTTAAAAAACGATTTTTTACCCTTAAAACTAAAATATATCCAGACTCGTAAGAGCAAGGAAATTGTGCCATATTTAAGGGTTAAAGGCATCAATAGATGTTATTTAAACTCTGACTTACACAATGGTTTATACTAGCATTTCATAACAGATCTGATTTCAATCAATCAATCAATCAATCAATCAAATCAATGCTTCATTGTTCACCAACAAACTACATGATATAATCACAGTAACAGAGAACAATGGGAAACTCCAAAGGAACGGACCGTTCCACTAACAGAGGTCGTCCAATTTCAACCAATGGAGCAATTCACAAAGAACCTTTCTGTGATTACATCAATAACAACAACTAACTAACTCGTAAACATCACAGCAATACACAAAGTTCATCTCACACAATCAGACCAAATCTATCAATAAAGTAATGCATCATTGATATTTAAAGAATCTGATCAATCAATCAATATGTAAGTTTTAATTTATTTTTAAACTGATACAATGCTGACACATTCATCAAATCAGCAGGTAACATATTCCACATGACGTGTCTGCTTCCTCACTGGACAGAGCTAATTTACCTCATCAAATTTCTCTCCCTTACATTATTATTTGATAACAGGAAATCGCCTAGGA
The DNA here is from genome assembly GCA_959347315.1 of Bimastos eiseni. Lineage (NCBI taxonomy): Eukaryota > Metazoa > Annelida > Clitellata > Crassiclitellata > Lumbricidae > Bimastos > Bimastos eiseni. Next base: position 11,485,025 of record OY365822.1, on the reverse strand, counting down.
CGAATATCATGTTTTTCGGGACTATTCGGAAGTATTCGCCTCGGTAAATATCACACACATGAATAGTTAAAAAACTACTCGCTGGGCCAGAGTTGCTACAACTATTCGGTTTGTACCCGGATCCGGCAGACAGTGCATAAAAATACTCGGATTCAGTACTCGGTGGAAATTGTCTACTCGGTTATGCCCAAATTAGAGCCTACCAGAATCTCACACTAGCACATCACATAGATATCGCATCACAGACCAAAATCATTCGTATACCGCAATTTGATTTATTGAATAAAACACCAAATATGCTTAAAAATGATTTTCACACAATACAGTTAGAAAATACCTTTAGAACATTTTGTAACTGACCAGTGGATTTCTAGTACGCAGTATGATTTTTATGATTTTATTAAAAAATAATGATTTAGTTTTGCACATGATTTAATGGTACCAGCAGGTACTTAATGATACTAATCAGAAAGTACTTTTAATACATTTACTTTGATTAGGAACATGCTAAAGCAATAATTCTGATGTCACTTTGAAGCTGAAATAAATATAAGAACCTAAATGCAAAATTTGAGACATAAGACTGAAAACGGTCTGTGGTGCCACATCATGACCTCATAAAATTCAAACTCATTATACCTGACAGCTCGCTCTATCGCCTGTGATTCTAAGCGGCTTGTCGTAATTTGTTGGGGAGTTATTTTCCTGAATGACGACCATTCGAACACCCGCTTGTTCCTGGAATAGAAAACCAAACAAAACAACGATCAAACACAGATCGCACCTACCAGAGTCAAACTTAAGGCCGACCACCTACATCCTACTAACCAAAGACGAGTTTTATCTAAAATAAACATATATAACCATAAAGCTAGAAATGCTTTCACAAAGATATGGCCAGTGAATGTCACTGAAAATACAGTATCATCAGAAACAGACAAGAAGGCTATTTGTCACATTGCAGGAATTTAGGAAAATTCACCTGAACCATGGTCACAACACATTGCCAAGGACAACACCTTGAGAAACACTGGATCAGTACAGCTAAGGATAAGGTAATACAATACAATACAATACAATTGAAAATTGATATTGCCCTTCCTACAATCAGCTCAGAGATGCACACATAATGCGTCGACGGCACAATTGCAGTTGTACTGCAAAGCAATTGCATGTGAAGGACTTGCTCAAGGTCCCTACACGGTGACTCCCCGGAGGAGGGTCGAACTAGGGATGCAGATGGAGCAGAAATCTTGAACCCAATTTCTGCCCTGCCAAGAACCCAGACCTCAAGATCAACTGTCCAGCACGCTCACCACTACACTATCAAGCGCCCTATGAAGAACTTTAAAACATAGCTTAAAACATAGCTACTGGCCCCATGAGCTCGATACTCGATTAGGCAGCACCGAGCATTCTCGGTTGTGGGCTCCTCCATATGGAATGTATTGCACATGCTCCCCCGTAGGAACAATCTGCCAGCCTTCTATCGCATCCTCAAGTCATTTTTTTTTGGTCTCAGCCTGGCTGAGAGCACCTCTGAGTAGGTTCCTTGAAGGGGCACTATATAAATTTTCGGAATAAATAAATGAATTTCCCTATAACACTTCGAAGAAGATGGTTCACCTGAAGAGTTTTAATTGTCTCTCCTCCTTTTCCTATGATGATACCAGCCTTATTTCCTGGAATCATAAGTTCGATCATCGTCTGACCGTCGCCTGCCGACATATCGGGCAGCATGTCATGACCTTTGTTCATGATCCGACTGATCAGTTCTTTCGCTTTCCTGTAGAATCAACACAAACGCAACGATCATTATTAGCACAACAATTTCTGCTACCTTCAAACACCCAAATGTAGTGCATCCATAAGAGTTAGAAGGTAGATGCATCAACACATGCATCCAACACATGCAATGTGCATTTCAAACAAGTACCCTTCAAAAGCGCCACTGCAAGCTAACGATACCTGCATTTAATTTCAAAAGTTCTGACAAACTATCTATCTATCTAGAATTTAATATAGTGCCTCTTCAAGACGACTACTCAGAGGCACTCTCGATCCAGGCCCGAGCAAAAAGAACATTCTTAAGGTGTCGATAAAAAACATCAAATGGTACCCTAGGAAGGGAGTGAATAACCAAAGGGAGGCCATTCCATGCTGTGGGGCCAGCAATAGCGAATGCCCTGAACTGTGCCACAGTTGTGTGAGCATAAGGTACAGTATGATTACAAGCTCACTTCTACAGTTCTGCACACCATTGTATTATCCATTACTTTACACCCACCAAGAGTAAAGAAGCTGCATTTAGGTACTACATATGCAAGTAGTAATACACGTATCTAGAGGCACAGAAGATGGCTTGTCATTATGCTCAGATTGTAAGATATTCGAGAGAACAGGTTCCAGCTTAACCTCAGACATTTGCTGAATAGTGATTTTGAGCAAACTTTTCATTAAAAAAATTTGTATCTTACTCAGATTTACTGGCTTTGTTTAATCTGAAGCAATATGATAAAAATGCTATCTCTTCTTGAAGCTTAAATAACATTGACTTCAGGCACACAACACCTCATGGTAAAATAACAACGATGTCAATTTAACCATATGTACATTGAATTTAATTTTTCATTAATTAGGATCATAACACATCCTGAAATAAAAATTTCCATTTGATGGTCAAAGAATAAAAACCAATAATAATGATAAATAGACAAATGTATGTGATTTAACTGGAACCACTCAACTGAAAAAAATTGAAAATCAAGAAGCCAAAAAGACGTTCATGGGCTCTTATCGCACAGATTCACCCGTCATTTATCATTGATCAGTGCAACAAACTCATTCTTACCAAGAAGGTACTACCAATAAACAATTCTTTTCCTACCACCAGTTACCATACCTTCAATTCGCTACTTACACTCACCTTCTTGTTCTTTCTCGGTTTGCTCACCTTGCACATGAAGCATTCAGCTCAAAGCACATACCTCAATCTTTGAGGCTACACAGTTGTGCTGCATTTCTTTCACCTAACCTCTTATACCTTAACTCTTTAATGAGCTGCATTGGTTCTCGTACATTTAAATATGCACACCTTGCCTTTAAATGGTTAAGCTTGACCCCACGTGCTCATTTCATGATTTCACGGCTTCAAACTTTGCAGAAACAACAATTGTCCAGTTCAAAGTAGGTCAAGTGCATAAACCTCACTCTGACCTCGTAGGCTCCATCGGCGCAGCGGAGCCTATCTTATGCTCGATGTGCCTACCTTATAGCTTCTGCTGTTCCAGTTAAAGTACAGGGTCTCTCGGGAAGACCTGCCGCATCTATTGACAAACAACAAACGAAGGCAACATTCTACAGCACCCTCGAAATAAGAAACGCAAAAATCAACATCACAAATACTTTTGAATCTAATGACTTCTATAGTGCCAATACTGCAACAGTAGAGTCAAGTTTAAACATTCTGGCCACATAAATTGTGTCTATTTGATAAACAGCATCACAGAGAAAACAATTCAAGCTCCAAAGGGTTGAGCCTTAAATCCACTCTAAGGTGTAACCTTTTAATGACCAGCTTTATGGTTTCCCAGACATTTTAGTACATGCTGGTTGTTAAAGTCTTAAACCACAGCTGGCAAATACGAAGATAGGCTTGTTGGACCGTGGTTCCCTTCTGCCCATCCACCTCGTGTTTGTCCTACATTCCACAGGAAGGCATGTTCAGCAGGGAGGATTACCATGGAAAACACGACGAAATTCAGATTGGCTCGTTAGCTGCATTATTTCTCATCAGGCAAAAAACAGAAGAGTTTTGCAGAGTCAGGAAAAAATTATCAACAAGTAAACACTCTACTGCCAAATGCCAATGAAGAAACCCAAATGAGGGAAAAAGTCGATAGCAAAAGAGTAACTTAGTCAGATTTCATAGCATCTCATCTACAGATAAGCAAGGTAACTATCAGAACAATAAGACTGAACAGAACACACAGACAGAAAATTATAAAATTATTACTACACAAAGTAAACAATAGGACAATACAATACCTGGAAGAGGAGACAATAGATAGATAAAAATCATTAACACTACTTGATTTAACACCAGACAACCCGTGATTAGCACTGTTCTTGGCAAACCCGATTATCGATTGTAGAAATTCTATTTTAAACCAATTATCATATTTGCCTATATAGCAAAGATCAAAAACACAACCACCGACCTGGAGCTGTAGCAATTAACAGGTCTATTGTCGTCAATTTCGGACATCAAAGAAACTAACGACCCATCAAATATAATCTACTGATGTCGTTAAACAAAAAATGTACTCATTTAAAAACATGTTGTATGTAGCGCTAATGAATGTTATACAAACATAACATCTCATCTGCCATATTGGATGACAACAGTTATAAACGATAAACAATCCATTAATATTTTTTCCTAGCATTATTTTTATCATCACTATGGAAATTGTAAAAAATTAATTCAATTATCGCTTTGTAAATATAAAACTAATAATCGCTCACAAAACAAATAACCGTATTTCTGATCTTCGTCTAACAACATTACATAAGATGAAATGGAAACTTCTACTTTTTTATAAGACAGAAGAAAGCATCAACGTACTAGTAATACCTTGGGCGAACTGCACTCGACATTCAGACTCGGCTTGTATTGACGTTATTTGTTCACCGCCTTTTCCAATAACTATCAACACAAAATCAGCAACGGATCTTCGTTAATATCCAAATTTACGATAACAATAAATTAATTGAAACAAAAGAAATCTATGAACGTGGAATATCTTTCTATATAGTGCACTTTGATGCATGTCACAAAGTCGATGGCTGTCAACGAAGAATTCAGAAGTTCAAATTCGAACTCAGTGAAAAAATGAGTGAACTGACCAGTTACTTTCAATAGGGCAACAAACTGGTAATGGACTCTCCTATTCCAGGACCAAGTGAAGTTTCTATACACACAGATGTACATCTCAGGCTAGCTTAAATCAAGAGCCCAATGCAAACCATATGACAGACCATACAGGATGCAACATATGTGTAAATGTCCCAGAACTCTCTACAATGCTACCTGTGGAAGTCATATCGAGACTGCCTAATAATGCAGTGTAACAATCAGGCATTGCCAAAACCAGAGCCAAGTCTTGGCACCCTGATTATCTTCTTCATACGACACCTCTAACAATAAACATGATTATCTTCATATGGCACCTCTGACAATTAGACATGATTATCTTCATATGGCACCTCTGACAATACATCTGATTATCTTCGTATGGCACCTCTGACAATACATGGCACCTCCGGCAACAAATCTGATTATGTTCTTCATCAGACCATAAACCTGATTATGATCTTAATTATATTATTACAAGTACTAATTTCAACAATTGAACCACATCAAGGTTGACTAGTTCTTTTTTTACTAGGCGTTAAGTCAGTTTGAAATTAAACGAATATTTTAAAAAATTACTGGTTTTTTAAACTACCTTATCAGAATAGCTCGACATGCACTTACTCAAGCCGACCATTCGATCTGGCACAGCAATAACTTCTGAGTGAGTCTGTTGTTGCATTGCAAATGACTGATTCATAGCGAATCGGTCCATCAGAAGGAGTTGAAATTGAAAGCTAGATATCTGTAGAATCAACAAAGGATTCTGCCACGGTTTCCTATACACAGAGTTACTGACAGAAAAAAAGACACAATGAATATCATTTGCCACGCCAAAAATATCTTGAAACATACTGATCTTAAAGAAAGTGAGTAAACTACTGCACAAAATGGACCAACATAATTTTTTTACATGTTGTTTTATCGCACACGTCATGCATGCTAGGTCGGTAAATGTGAACCAGTGAGCAAAAAAGTTGCCCAGGGTCATTATTAGGGATGAACCGAGCTTGAGCTTCTTGCAGAGTCCGAGTACCAAGTTTTACTAGCTGAATTTTCCTGAGTCCGATCCGAGTATAGAATATTTTAGGAAGTCTCATTCTCTAGATTATTAGTATGGAAGTTTGCAAAAATGTTCTAAATTTTTTAGTTTTGCTGTGTTTACACTAGGAAATAGTAACTTGTAAGTATTGATAGCAGCAGTATTTGTGTTTTAGTTAGGTTGATTGTTGTTTTGTAAATAGAACTTATAGCATTTGTGTCCTAGTTAGGTCGATTGTAGTTTTGTTCATTAAAAAAAATCTGATTTTCACTTTCAAAACACAAAATCAGAAAGATTAAAACTCGAACCCATTGTCTGTCCAAATCCAAGTTGACGTAGAGTACTACAAAACTCAGCCTGGGCTACAAGCCAAGTTTTGGTTCATCCCTAGTCTTAACGCATAGTTCGTGCAGTGATCTGCAACCCACAATAATCGGATTACAAAGCTGGTGTTAAAGTTGGATATACCATTGAAGAAATAATGCCACTTCACATCAAGCAGAATGGCACGTAAACCAAGAACGCATAGAACGAGTCCACACTTTATTGTACTGATAAATTTATATAGCACCACTCAAAGCAATAAACCAATCAGAGGCGCTCCCAGGATGAGAGACCCCGAGAAAATAGGCTGCCTTTCAGTAACTAAACTGCAGTTGTTGGATAAGGTGTTATATTAACCAATTGACCAGTCCTTACTACAGCATCCAAGTTCAAATCGCACAATTAGTAAATGTGATCATATGTGGTGAAGTTGCACAACTTGTGAGGATAGGTAGTGGCAGCGCTGGCCTTAAAAATTTAGTATGCAATAGCGGCAATATGCATGTTCCACACATGATGTTCATTTAAAGTCCGTTATGGAAAGCCGTTAATAGGCCAATATATTAGCTATTCTGAGTCTCGAAAACATTAATACACCGTAAGTACTAAGTATGTTCTGAAGTTGAAAATGTCATTCTATTTACAAATTATTTGGTTAAAAAATTTATTTTCTTTTAATTCGTTAAAAACTGTTGTTAAAATATTTTTGGAGACTTTATCTTTCTTTTGGTACGCAATTGCGTATTTTGCTTCCATGCAGCGCCACCACTATAAATGGGTGCCCCACTTCTGGATGGTCATTGTCACGTTTCTGTTTCAGTGTAAACATCATTTGAAATGCAGGACCATGCCAGAGAGGACCATTGTAAATGCACACCAATAAATTAATTTGTGGACAATTGTGTAACTCAAGGATTAATTCTTTTGCACACATATACCGATCCATACATTTTCTTTATTCTGGCTCGACCGTCTTTACAGAACAATCTCTGTGGTTGGTTAAGTCAATTTGGCACATGGTAAACATGAATTCATCTAAGAGAAAATAGTCACATAACACTCTACTGCGTTGGTTTACCAGTCGCTCTCATCGTTAAATAATTACGCATAGAGGCTTGAGACTGCAAAATGGCCACACAAGTGAATATACAAAAACAAAAGAAAATCTCCCAGAAGTTGGCAATTGAAATCACACTTGCAATTACAACTCATTAGAGCATGACTGAAATACACGAAAAGTTCGACAACAGCCACCTACACAATTCTGTCATGGGCTTATTTTGAAAATGTTGGGTATTACATCGTATGATATAGGCCCTCTTTGCGTAGAATCTAGCACCGATTTTGATCATCATAAATTGCAGGCACTAGAAACAAGTCCATATCAATGCCTTTGCTCATCACACTAGAAATGCTACAGCGTTAAAACAAAGACCAGCTTTAGCATAAGAATTCTGTAAGTAAGAAATTATTAACAGTAAGCTGTACCAAACCCACTGTCAGTATACTGCAAAATAATTGTGAAATTGTGTGACAGTGTGGAATACGAAGGTATTCTGCCGAAGACACTAAAAACTTTACAACAAACAAATGACAGGTACAATGGTGGAACAAACAATGACATTAGAACAAAACATCAAATCTTACAACAGTCAAGGGATTTGAAGCAACATAAAGAGAATGAGAAACTGTTACACGGTAGTGGTCACGAAATCATAACACATCCCGAACACAGAAACATATGTGGCCGCTGCCACTCCCATTTGCCCGCCCCAATCATAAGCTTAAATCGAAACCAAACGATAAATGACGAACACATAATATTGAATTTATATTTTAAGGTAGTCAGCAGGTCTTTTATCAATAAAAATCTTTCAAAAACGACGCATTTTACACGTGCTTCGGTAAGTTTGGGAAAACGGCGTCACCCGTGTACCGGAAATTTGGTTCGATTAAGCAATTCGACCACTGCTCGTAAAATTTCTAGCAGCTATTACTGATGGAAATAAAAATAACGTGCAGGTACCACAAAACCGGTCAGTGTTGGCACTGCCTCTCCGAACGCTCTTACAGTTGAGAACTAAAAAGGCGCACACTACACTAATATGGCGGCCATTTTGACTCACTCGCAAGTCTTGCTGTCTCCTTGTTTAAATTTTTCATCAAATAAAAGTCTGCCTAGCAGGATGACTCTTCGACAGACAACCAACCAGCTACTTAGCACTTAATATAGGGGAACGATCGACAAAAACGCATTTTTGTTAAAAAGTAGTCGATCAAAAACGCAAGAAATTCAAGAAACTTTACTCACAACTAGTGCGTGTCCCACCCTGAATTTCAACCAATCGGAGCGCTAGATTTTAGTTGCTTCGTAGCAGTTTTACGGTTTATGCCTCTTTCACTGAGGTATAAGCCATTGGTCACGTCAACGAACGACGCGGACCAACAGTTTTATACAAACGTTAATTTTAAAATAATTCAATATAATGTAATAGCAATGAGATAGGCCTACAATCTCAGACAATGCAAACAAGGCAGTACAATTGAGTTGGTATTCAGTTATTACATTACATTTGGAAATTGGTCATACGATCATAATTATATCGCCCAATCCAAGCACTGAAAATGTAAACCAATTAAGCCTCGCATTTCTTCAGCGCCAAATTAATTAGCCCTAAAGGTCATGGGATGAATTAGCTCTACAATAAAGCAGTTATCTTAAGGATGGTATCATTGGTATGATGCACATTTCGATACTAACTTTATAATTAATATGTAACCTGAATATAAATGTCCATGTCTTCAATAGTGACCATAATAATTATTATTACTTATTAGGCCTATATGTTTCAATTCTTATGCCGTTCGTCTGATAAATTCAGTGACATATAAATTAGATCGAAGGCTAACGGTCGCAATAGCCTAGGCTTACGTGCGCATTACCATTGGGCCTACTAGTAATATTATTATAATCTTCAAACTTCTGAAGCACCACTCGAAAGCTAAGCTCAGGGTACACGCATCTTATTCACGATCGCTGCGTCAAATCATGTAAGCTGTCCGAAGGAGGTCTAAGTCAGGTTTCTAGCGAGTCAGAGGAAATGGTTAAGCAATTATGACGGGTGTCGTTTAATGGTTTAGGCCGAGAATTGGAAGGTGCCAAGGTCAAATGTATCGGGGTATGAGTTCTCGAATAGGTAGGCCTACGTGAGATTTTACTTTCGAGTGGAAGTTCAGACCAGATCGTAGGTCTTAGGCGTACATCTTTGAATATTTTCCGTGTGCGGAATACCCGCGCTTTAATTAACATAACACATGATTGCGATGCTGTTGTCATACGTTGAACAGTTTCAGTCAATCACTGAGAAGTTAAAGCAATTATCCTAAGATCGACCACAATGTTAAGACCTTAATTTCCTTGGCAATATCATTTTAATTTTGAAGCGAATGGGCAAGTCCCATTATAAAATTATTACGGAGGCATTATTATTATTATAGAGTAGGTTGCAACTTGACTCCGATATATAGTTATTAATCTTGTTTCTGTTCTTTGTTTAGACTGTGATTCGAAAGTAGCAAAATTGATGGTAAACTTAAAACTTGTTTAGGTTTCATGGAATAAATTATTTGAAATAAGACCAACACATTTGTGTTTATATATAAATGTCTCAAAAATTTGCGACATGCTTCTTAACGGGCTTTCTCGACGCCTTGCACAACTCTTAACCTCGCGTGCAAATAGTAGTAGCGAAGATGTACGGCTCTACCATCTTTGGTAGTAGTAGTTTCAGTTTGGCGCAACTGTGTGATAACAGTGACCATTAGCGTCGCCCTACTTCTTTATCCTGGTTTGGGCTGGCACTGCCTAAGTGCTAGCAGTAGCGGAGTGTTAATTGGTGCTAGGTGCTTAGGACATTTTAAAAATGACTTGTCGCTATGGTCATTGTTTTGCTGCTCTCTGCTTTTAAGTGGAAATATCTGGTATAATTAGATGTTATATCCTTTTGAAAACTTACCGTTTTGTCTGGACTGAAAATGGAAGCACTTTTAAAGTAGTTTACTCAGTTGCTATCCGGCATTTTATAAATTTCCGTGCTTTCGACAGATTACGTACATAGATATTTTTGTTCGTACTTGTTAATTTGTACATGTCGTGTGTTTGCTGATGTCTGATTAAAGAATATACTTACTTTCTTATGATTATCAAAATGGGTTTCAGGCACTATGAGTGTTCAAAATAAGACTGAGCAAGACAGTTTTGCATGAGCATCAAGAAGCCAAACTCAGGGTCATCAATCCCTTTGCGTGATGGAGGCAAATCCCGGTTCTCAGTGTCAGGGAGGCAAGATATTCCCCTCTAAGAAAAAAAATATCCCCTACCTGAAATTAGAGGCTTTTGTCTCCGCAAACCCCCAACCCCCACTTATCTGAACGCCTCTGGCCAAACTCACTGAACAAACTGAAGACCTAGAGGCAACTCACTTTTGCATACTAGGGTAACCAGTGCAGGTCCTTCAACATGAAACTCTGGACATGTGTCCAAACCAAATCCAACTTTGAACATCCATTTGAGCACTGGTTCAGTGCATGATTCCAACCAGAAACCAATCAACAACGATATGTGCAAATTCAGATTGTGGAAGCATCATCAGGGTAATGCTCGAGATTCTGCACATCCCTTTTACAAGCATCTGAAAACTGTTCTTTATTGCAGGAGTTGGTCTGGGAGCGCCTCTGAGTAGGGGTTATCTTGGAAGGCACCCTTCCAAGATAATTATGTATTTATATATGTATATAAATATATGATAAGTCTGATGAATGATTGATTTACATGGTTTGATACCTGTTAAACACCTGCTGGAGTACTAGTATTATAGAAATCCACTGTTAATTTGTTTAAAAGAATTTTTTTTATCTAGCATTGTTTTCTTTGTAGGCTGTCACACTTCACACTGACTTGGGTGACCTCAAGCTTGAACTTCACTGCGAACAGTGTCCAAGGGCGTGTGAGGTTAGTTGGTGCAGCTCAGCCATGCTCTCAATGATGGCTGCAAACAGCAGACACTATTGTGGACAAATTCGACTTTTCACGATTGAGCTGTATTAAAGACCACATTTCTGTACTGTGCTATGCTGATCTTTTCTGTTTTGATTTGATTATGGCTTGGTTTTTTCTGGTGGGCCATGGGTCGGTACATTAGACACCAGCATGAGATTAGTTACTAATTAGTTATTAATTACAGTTACATGTACATTACGGTCCACAGCATGCACATGTATGAATCTGCTGAATCCAGGGACTCGGTCTGTTATGCGTTTATATATGTACAATGTGTACATGTACATTCAAAGTCCGTTAGTAGCGACCATTTGATAGTTGTATATAACAGAAGTGTTAGAGTTCAGTGCTTTTGTTGCTCTGCACTTGACTTCATTTGTTCAGTGTGAATGGCAGGAGTTTTAAAATCTCAAATATTCAACAGTCTTGCCCAAATGAAGGGTGTTTGAAACATCACCCCATTAGAAATATTTTATCCCCCAATCGGAGCAGATTTCACCAATCCTTATTTATAGGTAATGGTTGGGATTTAACATGTGAGGCTTTTATTATGGTGAATGCCATTTTGATATTCATGCCTTGTTTGTGCCAAGGAACCTGTGATTCTATCTGTTCAGAAGCAGTTGACCTAAGTTATGTGAACTATAATCATGTTTGGAATCTGTCATGCTGTCTGTTTTGGATTATAGTCCAAATTATGTGATATGTGATTTGAAAGACCTTTAACTTTTTGGTACAGATTGTTTATGATTTACTGCATTTTCCAGCAATGTTCTTCTGATAAATAACCTGTTGAATAGACAGCTGTCTGAAAGTTAATGTGGCCTGAGTGAACAGTCAGGCAGTCATTTTTAACTGTCTTTACCAGACACTCTGTATAACATGATTGATTATGTATTGAATTATATTATTACACAGATATTATGCTGGTTACCCAGTTTGACTTGGGAACATGATGTAGTCACGATACGGCCTTATTATCAAATGGCATCTGATATAGCTCCCAGAATTAAGTAGCATATGTACTCTGGCAGTGCCAGTCCCAAGCCCGCAGAAAGAAGGAAGCGACGTTTGTCATCTATGTTTTGACATAGTGTCATTAAACAGCAACTGACCTAACCTACCAAAGGTGGTGACAATTTACACACAACAGTCATTATCATTATATTAAATGCATACCTTTGCAACATTACCTTGAATGCTTTTTGTTTATAGGAATTAGACAGTCATTTTTCCAAACCATTTGAGACATATTTAAAAGATGTTGTTTCATGTATTTTGATGCCTGCATACATACATAAATTTTTAAATGAATGAATAAAAATTTACATACAATGTATTATCATTAACTTAAAATGAGGTTGTTTAAAGATTAACAGTTCCCATAATGCCTCTTAAAATGATGCATCAGCATTTCTAATACTTATTTTTGCATGATACTCCATTTTGAGATTACTTTGCCCTAGGGCCCATCCATATATCATGTATGCAGAAAAATCGGACCTCCTCCTCTGTTGCACTGGGTACATTTCGTGGAACCTCCTCTCCCATGCGTATGTTATGAAGAAATAAAACACTACAATACTTGCATTTTAAAGTTTAATGCTACATAAAATTGATTAAGCAGGAATATAGTCTGTGATTGGGTTTACAGTTTTGATTTTAATGTTCCGTATTGTGTATGTCATAATTAGACAATTATATTTGCGCACGTACATATTTTCTGGACCCCTTCCCCACCATACGCACCCGTGTGCAAAACCGCCGAAATTCGAAACCCCCTCTCTCGCTGAGTACGTAATATGTGGACGGCTTTCTACCCAATGTTTCAAATTCTGGATCGTCTAGAATGTTTTGTGTTCGTTATGTGTTGTAGAACTTTCTGGCCTTGTGCGCGAGTGGCTACTTCAACGGCTGCATCTTCCATCGCAACATCAAAGGGTTTCTTGTTCAGACGGGAGATCCTACAGGTATCTTGCTAAGACCCGCTTGGGCATTCCCTATACTTGGGTTCATCCTCACCTTGACCTGCCTTCTGGCATCTGGAATCTCTCAGTTTTGCAGGCTGTCAGGGCCGTATCGAGCTATAATTGCACCCTGTGCATAGCATCAATTTGGCACCCCCAGTTTTTAAAAATAGTGCATTTTATGGAATAATAAGTTATTCCATCCTGAAATTTGCGCCCTTTCCACATTTGCGCCCTGGACCTAGGCCGCGCTGGTCCCCCTTCGGTACAGCGCTGCAGGCTGTACTACATTTTGGTGTGCTGTGCTTTGTTTTCATGTTTCGTGGTTTTTGGTCTTACTTTGGTTTAGATACTGTACTGCATTTTCACATATTTTTGTTTATTTTACATAATATGCTCTTCTTTGCTTTGTACATTTGATACATAATTTTGTATACTATACTGCGTGTTTCCCTAAATGTCTCTTTGATATTTGCTATACTTTATGTACATTTATACATTCCTAGCTGTGTGCAGTATTACATTTTTACATGTTCCACTTTTTTATGTAATTTTTAAAGTGATCTACTTTATTTTTAAGCTCACGGTGGTTTGGTGCGGGGACTCGCTGGTGAAACACAGAAAATGTCCTTGCTCTGTTTTAAATCCCTGTTGCATCATAGATTATTCACGAAGCATTTAGTTTGCTGTCAAGTAGGAAGATGAAAACTCCTTTCTTTCCGAGCGCCCGTGGCAATTAAACCTGAAGCAATGCACTATTTTAAGTGCTGCCTACAACAAGAGGCGGCGATCTCGTTTGACAGGTGGGGGTACACCCAATGAAATGGGTAGGAAACGTGGAGGGAGACGAACGTATAGTGTGTCCCCTCTCTGTAAAAGGTGGAGGGACTTGTCCCTCTTGACCCCCCTAGGATCGCCGTCCCTGCCTACAACCCATCATGTCCCGTGGCAGTAGGTCACTCTAGCGATGGGTTCAATGAGTGCATACAGGACCGGGATTATGGCATGCTAGATAACCCTACATGTTACACCCTAATTAGTGCCTCAGAAGCAGCAAAGGAAGAGGTTATAAAAAGGTCAATCAATGAGAATTTATTTAGTGCCCCTTTAAGATCTCTACTCAAAAATGCCCGCAATGCCAGCCAATTGGAGATACATAGTCTCAATAAATTATAGCCATATTTTTAGTTTACATTTAATTCACAAACTGCAATGTGATTACATGTTATTAATTAATGATGATAAAAAGTTCAACAGGAGTCGAATTTAACTGTATGGGGGCCTACAAGGCTCCATCTGTACTGCAGCTCATTTTTCCAATGACACTTAGCGAATGGGAACCATTAGTGAACCTTATGGGGTTAGTGGGTGTCGAACCAACGTCCTTCTGGTCTTTGTACCATTCAGCCAGAATAGAGGTCTTTAAGCAGTACTATATAAATTCTGATTGCTATTGATATGGCTTGCCAGTCTAGGATGGCTATAGCCAGACTCTCCATTTGTAGAGATCCTTCTCAGAGAATAGTCTGTTGTTTATTCAATTCTAGTTGCACATTCTTCAGATGCAGTGACTCTAGTATAAGGACTGTAACTGTTCGCTAAAGCATGTAATATATCGACTCGTAATTGATCAACCTTAATGCTAGATTGGGTTACATTGGGGTTTTGCGGCTTTCTGCATTATCACTCTGCTTCCTTCACGGCCTCACCCCTCTGGAACTATAACTGATTCACTCTTGTGGACTTTGGATTCGTGTAGTTCCGATGAATAAACTGATCTGCATGTTATAGCTTTTGTGTGGTAGTGTTAATATTTGAACATTTTCGTTTACACAGTATCTCATGTTATCTGCATAAGGTGAACTGCGACTAGCGCTGGTGTATTTGATTATATTAACGTATTGTTTGTAAACCATCTTATAATGAGAGGTACTTTTGCATTACTATGACCATTGTGATTATAGGCACAGGAAAAGGTGGCCAAAGTATATGGGGTTCGAAATTTGAAGACGAATTTCACGACAGTCTGAGGGTTTGTGAATGTAATATTTCTTAATTGAACTGCTAACGGATTATTATTCTTTGCCAACATATTCTTCACCAAGTAACTTTACAAGACTGGAAATGTTGTAATTGTGTTCTTTGACATGTAAGGCGATTCTGGTAAGAACCATGTGCTTGTAAGTAGAATAGTTTTTGTAGATTTGATGTTTATGGGGTGGGTGAATGATATTAGGCACATTATAGTTCAAGTAATTTACCATCTGAAGTCCTCTCGTACTTTCTCTAATGCAACCTATGGGTTTACGTTTACATTTCCGTTTTTTTACTGCAGACGGGACTACTTAAGGCAGTTAGTTATCTAGGTACTTGTGCTGTAAGTTCTAATATACTTGATTTCTTCTTTTTCAATGTAATTTGTCCTCTGTTGACTAAATTTGTCATCTGTTGAGTGAATTTGTCCTCTGTTGCCTGAGTTTTTCCTGTGTATGGTTAAATTGGGTTGTTTCAGCACAATGCCCGAGGCATTGTCTCGATGGCCAACAATGGACCAGACGCAAATGGCTCCCAGTTTTTCATCACGTACGCCAAACAGAGTCAACTGGACCTCAAGTACACAATATTTGCCAAGTATGTTGAAGCTTAGAAATAGGGGTGTTTGGGTTTTTTATTACATGCAGTGTGGATTCATTTACATGCTCTGGGTTTATATGTAATTCTGCTTAATGTGAAGTGGTGTTTTGCATGAGCACAACCAGAACATTTTACTCATATTGCTAACTCCGACGGCATGAAACATCCGTACTGAAAGCACCCCAACTCACCTTCAATAAAAGAAAAACTCATCGGAATTGGATCAATTGCACGGTTCAACTTTTTTTATCAGTTACTTTGCAGGACCTCCCTAGTTGCGTCCCTAGTATTATGTATTGTATTGTTTATGTCTTTCAACGCTATTTACACACCGTAATATGTGTCACCATGAGTAGTTAGAGCGGTCGGCCTGTGATGTGGGAAGTACGTGTTCGATCCTCGTTTGAGGTGGTCACTGTGTCACCTTGGGCAAAAAATCAGTTGCTCTGCAGTATAATTGCATCTTGCACTTACTGTGCATTGTGCGCTTAAGGAAAGCATTGTCTAAATACAGTTGTATTGTTATTGTTGCCTGGAGATCTTTCTTCTTCTCAAGCACTCCCACACTTAGAGCACATCTGAGTTCTCTGCAGTATAAGAGGCGCTTTTGCAAATGTTCACTAACAACATGTGTATTGATAATGATCCTATTCCATGTGCTTACGAGGGTGTGTATAACCCTGTTGTAATATCGTCCATAGGTTGTATTGAAATCGAGTAATTCAGCCTCATGTTATAAGAATGGTCATGAGCAAAATATGTAAGCAGAAGATTACATTCTGTATGAAGCAGAGATATAGAAATAGAAGGTTATGGTGTTGAGCAAGACATGTTGCCATAAGGTTCCAGTCTATGTGAAGCATGCTACAGAAACGTTCCAATTTTTCACAAAACATGTTACCACAAGCTTCCAGTCTATATGAAGCATACTACGTAAAGGTTCCAGTTGTTCACAAAGCATGCTACCACAAGGTTCCAGTCTATGCGAAGCATGTTGCTAAAAGGTTCCAGTTGTTCACAAAGCATGCTACCACAAGGTTCCAGTCTGTACGAAGCATGTTGCTAAAAGGTTCCAGTTTTTCACAAGGCAAGCTACCACAAGGTTCCAGTCTATATGTTGCTAAAAGGTTCCTGTTTTTCACAAAGCAAGCTACCACAAGGTTCCAGTCTATATGAAGCATGTTGCTAAAAGGTTCTAGTTTTTCACAAGGCAAGCTTCCACAAGGTTGCAGTCTATATGAAGCATGCTGCTAAAAGGCTCCTGTTTTTCACAAAGCAAGCTTCCACAAGGTTGCAGTCTATATGAAGCATGCTGCTAAAAGGCTCCTGTTTTTCACAAGGCATGCTACCACAAGGTTCCAGTCTATACGAAGCATGTTGCTAAAAGGTTCCAGTTTTTCACAAAGCAAGCTACCACAAGATTCCAGTCTATCTGTTGCTAAAAGGTTCCTGTTTTTCACAAAGAAAGCTACCACAAGGTTCCAGTCTATATGAAGCATGTTGCTAAAAGGTTCCAGTTTTTCACAAAGCAAGCTACCACAAGGTTGCAGTCTATATGAAGCATGCTGCTAAAAGGTTCCAGTTATTCACAAAGCAAGCTACCACAAGGTTCCAGTCTATTCGATGCATGCTGCTAAAAGGTTACAGTGTTGGTCATTGATCTAATTTCTGCTGTTTGGTTTTAGGGTTATTGATGGCCTCGAGGTGTTGGATTCACTCGAGGTTGTTCCAGTCAAAGACACTAAACAGTACAGACCAACACGGGACATTAAGATCGAGGACGTTACGATACACGCAAATCCCCTTGCAGAAGTTCTGAACGAACAAGTCTGAACTGGGATCCAATGACAATGGCACCTTTGATCCCAAGACAATGGCACCTTTGATCCCAGGACAATGGCTCCTTTGATCTCAGGACAATGGAACCTTTGATGTTACAGCAGAAGATCTCTTTAACATGCTCCATTATTCATTGGAAGTTCCTTGTGATATTTAAAACATGCTTTGTTATGTGTTGGAGCTGTCTGATGATGACTCATTTTGTAACATAACATGTTTTGTGAAACACTGTTAACAATGTTTTTGTGGCATGCTTCATATGGACTGTAACCTTATCGTAACATGTTTTATGAAGGGCTCTCACATTCTGTAACTCTGTTTAAATTTGTTAAATTCTAAATGGTATACTGGCTGGGCTTTATTCAGTTCTTTATAGGGAGTAAGGGGTCATCCACACAGGACGTCCACAGCAAGGAAGAAGGGTCATGGGAAAAGAGGGCAAATGCGGACATGGGATAGGGGGGCCACAGACTGCGGACGTCCGCATGTGACCATGCTAAACTATTGCCAAAATCAGGTCTAATGGTAGTTTAGATACAAGTATATATTACACGGAACACAAGAGTATTCCCTTATGCACCAGATATTATATATATGCACTAATACACGTATAGAAGATGTTCCTTGAATTGTGTATCTATATATACACATGTAGGTCCAGTTGCAGGTCATGGCATATAAATAAAAGTTGACTTAACGTTATGACTTCATGACATTTCTCTTCATTATATGGGTTGCATTAAAATATATAGCAGTTTGTATATGTATATATATACAATATATATGTTTATATTTATATATAAATGGAACGTGTTTGTATATCTTTTATATGATTATGTTTTACAGTGTATTTGAGGATGTTCATATCAGTGTTGTATGCAAGACTTTAAACTTCAAGACCAAGACGAGACCGAGACAGTGAGGTGCCGAGACCGAGACACTAGGTTCAAGACAGTTCGAGATAGTAAAAGACAAGTGATCCTATATAGAAGGCTGTAAAATACTAATGTATCAGTTTTCGGGAACAAGGTTCATTTGTAATTTCAATTTGAAACTTAATTATAATGTATATCGTACCAATTCCCAAGAACAGTTTTTATATTGCCGAGTTTTATCTTTTTTGATATTTCTTTTTCAGCCTATCCTCTGAATAGTATAAAGAAAGCACGTCTGAAATCTTCTAGACGATTTTAAACAAGCAAATTCGATACCAAATACCAAAGGAAATTGTTAAATTTGCGCATATCCTTAATTCCTTACTCACCCTGAGCAACTCGGAAGTTGTTCCGATCGTTTCGGTTATGGTGGTTTTACATCAATGATAAACTGATAGCCAATAGATATTGTTTATCAATAGACCTAACTTTAAATTGCGTAAACGCAAACTTCACAATTTCAGGTTCTCTCTCAAGACATTTTTCCACTTTAAGACAATTGAATTGATTTCAGTATCACGTGACCCGCGCGTTAACCAGAATTACCGTTTCTCGTAAATTCCGGTTCAAGTTTCTAGCGCAAAATTGTAAGACAGTTAATGCGAAACTTATCGAGACCGCTTGTTCGAGACAGAACAAGACTTTCAATTCAAGACAGTTTCTAAAAATTCGAGACACTACCTCGAGACCGAGACAGCAGGCTTCCGGTACCGAGACACTAAAAAAACTGTCTCGAGACCAAGACACTATCTCGAGACCGAGACACTATCTCGAGACCATACAACTCTGGTTCATATATGTATTTTACTACTTTTGTGTATATTTATATAAGGATATAATGAGTATAGAATGGAGGACATTGAGAGACAACTGCAGGCTTTGATGATGGCCGTTCCGTGTCTGGCGACCGAACTCGTATTTATCGGTGACAGCGACTGACATTCAATACGATGTTTTGATATCAATCTCCTTTGAATATGATTAAGGCGAACATGCCCTCAACCCCAGACATGCATACAGGGACAGACACTGATATATGCACATACAGACACATACGAGCAGACAGACACATCAATAGACACAGACATACGGACGCGTACTAACAAACAGGCACACGACTAGACAGACATACACAGCTTTTAAGAGGAAGCTGGGGAAAATGGACTATTAGGCATTTAGGCACTTGATGTGAATTTTCAGTGGTTGTATTACCTAGAAGTGGCAGGAACTGTGGTGTGAACGCAGACTATACGTCTTGCTTACCACTTTAAATTCTCATAAAATTTTGACTGAACGCATATGAAAAAACTGATTCCAGCTTTAGTACTAAAAGCTACAGCATCATCATCGTCGTCATCATCATCATCAGTCCTTGTCGCCAGCCTGTTGGCAGAGATGGGTACGAATGAATTGAGTCTGCTGTCAAGTTCGCTGCTCCCTTCTGTGTTAGTTCAAGTGATGTTATGTCATCTATCCAGCCTAGTCTTAATCAGTGTGCAATAGTATTTCTTTGTTCTTCAGAGCTTGCACGTAGTGCATTGTGTGGGATTCGGTCAACTGGCATTCTCTCCCTCTGCGTGTCCAACCCAGAGTTGTATAGCGAATATATAATTTCATCTTTTTTTATTAAGACATAAAGAACGTTTGATCCAGATTATGGATGTTGGTACACCGCTCCTTGTACGCCGGCCATCGACCTGAAACACCGTTACACCCGTTTCATTACTATCCACTGGCCGACTGCATCAACGGAGTTTGATGATGACATGCGCGGTCGATTAATTTGGGCAGAGGTCAAAGGTCAGCACTATGTGAGGTCACGTCGTGCGCATATATTGATGTACTTGTACACGAGTTGGCAATGTTTCAGCTTTATGCGCTCACTGATCCTCAGCAACTGAGTCAGGTCTTGCACTACGGTTCCAATGTGGTCGAACTGTTTACTGAAACGGACAGACGAGCAGCCGCGTAGATGAGAGGCGGAAAGAGTTCATTGCTGCCCAACTGTCTGACCCTCGGAGCCTTGCCTAAAGACTACACAATTTGAGAATAAAATTCAAATTTCTCATTTTTCGCTGCGTGTAAGAGAGTGACGCGACAAATTTAACGGCTTTGATGGGCCATCAATTGCGGTTTTACCGTAGCAGGCCTATATTGATGTTAGGTCTACTGTCGCGGTAATACCGCGGTAATAGGAATGATCCGTTGATAAAACCGCAGTAATGGTAACCGTTAAGATTAACACTTAGTTCAACTAAAAGTAATATTTGACCGTTGTATCAATTTTCCTATGTTGAAGAACTTGGCAGTTTCGTAAGTTGTCAACCACGTATACTAAGCCTACTCTTCAGAAATGGAAATTTCGATGTTTGCATGTATCTATGTGTAATGTAGGGAATTGGTATGTATGTGTGTCCGTGTATGTGTATATACATGCATGTGTGTATGTATGCATACGTAGATGTATTTGTGCAGGTATGTACGTATGTATCTGTGTATGTATGTATGTATGTATGCATGTATGTATGCACGTATGTGTGTATTTTTGAATGTATTCATGTATGTATCCGAACTTCTATGACGATCGTTTTGTAAATACTACAGATGAGCTGTAAAAAATTTAAATAACATAGTTATATTAGTAACTGTATTTTTAATCGCTAACTTCAGTCAGAGATCATGCAGTCAATGAAGCGTTGGGCTCTGGAGTCGTTTTCTAGGATTAGGCGCTGTCTTGGCAGAATACTTCACCCAATGACCTCTTATAGGCCCATTATGACCCTATTCCATTAGTTAACTCCGCCAATGTTCGCACTCTGAAAGTGCCAGTCCCAAGCCCGGAGAAAGGAGAAGGGCAACGCCTATGATTATCGCAGTGTCGCTAAGCAGGTCCTACTGCTACACAGTTACTCTTGCAAGGCCAAAGTGCGGACAGATGCAAATAGAATCGATTTGAAACAAGAGTGACGTGGGCAAATGCGGACAAAGTGAGCTAAGGGTAGAAGGCAGTCCATTATCTACGGACGCCCTTTTGACCTAACAGAGGACCAAAGACGCTGCGCTTTGTCGTGACGCCATCGCTTTAGGCGATCGACGCTAGAGGGCGTTGTACACTGATTCGATTACCGTGAAAACTCGGAGCAGACAACATTAGCGTAATTAGTTCTTTGTCCGATTTGCATTGGGGAGGGTGGGGCGGCGGGAATGTTGGACGCCCCGTTTCTTCCTTTGACCACTCTGCCTCTAGGCTTTGGTCGACCATCTTTGGCTTGACCATCTCAAAATCATTACCACAGTCGTACACCAAAAGCTCCATTGTAATAATAATAATAATCATCATCATCATAACAATGATAATGATATTGATACTATTAATGATAATAATAATAATATTGATAATAATGATAATAGTAATAATAATAATAATAATAATAATAATAATAATAATAATGGTTATTGTCTCCATTATAACCAACCGACTTAACTGAATATATCTAGCTAACATAAACAAAAGACAATTAACAAAATGGTTGCTGCGTGGATTCAAAGTCAGTAAATGCGGAGGGGAGATTGCTCCAGGGACGAGGCAACGCACGATGGGACAGCGTGGCACCTGCACATCTCCACTATGCGCAGCATGCTAAGTGGAGCGTCTACGATTGTCTTTTGCTGATGCGACAGGAGAAGAGAACTCGACGGATGAGAGGATGCTGAGGATGGACGAACCTACTACGGCTGCTGAAGACGGTGACTATAAAGAGGCATCGACTGCGTGTAAAGCCATACAGCTCGATGGATGCTCGTCGGCTGCAGAAGCAGTTACTGAGTGTTGACGTTTGCGCCGCCGCCGCCGCAGCAGCAGCCTATACGAAGATGAAGAACGATGAGAGAGGCGATGATGAGCGGAAGAGATGTGGCAGGAAGAGGTGGCAACGCAGGTGGATATGCTCAGCCCACCTGGTCGTCCTTCCTCTTCTTCTGTGGTTTGCCGTGTCAGGTCAGTGGTTGCCATTAAGTTCATTGGTATGAAGCTGTCTATTGGGTTGGGCTCCAGTCTATTTGAAATCCCTTATTGTTTCTGTTACAGCATGTCCGGGTCGCCGATCTTTACTTTCATGCTCTCAACATACTCTCCTTGTACCTTTTGCTTGCACAACCATGACCCAGTCCAGGGCGTTCGCCATTGCTGGCCACACAGGGTTGAATGGCCTCTCTCCGGTCATCCGCTCCCTTCCTAGGGTACCCCCTGATACATTTCATCGACATCACAAGGCTTTTCTTTTTGCTCGGGCCTGGATCGGAAGCGCCTCTGTGAAGTCGTCTTGAAGGAGCGCTATATTAAATTCATATATATTCAAATTAAGATCTTAGTTCCGTTGTAGCGCCGTATTTTACACTAGGCCAACAAGGCTCCGGCCTATGGGCGGCGCATTTCAAGTTGGATTAAGAAAAGTTAAATGTTAAAGGGGTAACTCCATCTCGCAGTTTAACGTTAAACCAGGGTCTCCCATTTAATGAGTATGCATGCCAATCATATCGAACCTCCAGAATTGTATCGCACAGACCCAGCTGCCAGACCAGCTGGGACTGTGGCCGTCGATTGAGTGGGCTCTTATGGAACAATGAATGGAACAATGAACAATGAAGCTGTGTGCATCTCTTTCAATGGACGCACTATCCGAGGTAAAGACGTAGTTCATTTGCATTTCAATTATAATATGGGTCGCAAAGAACAGATATACACGTACAGGCACAAACACTGACAATACTAGCTTCGATTGCCTGCAGATGACTTCGTAACTGGGCCTCGGCTTGTTTTCACGATTCCTTCTACCTGTCACTGATTTGAATTGAAGCCGAGGACTTCGTTACACTACCAGTGGCCCAGTGGGCTTTTGGTTCTCTGGTTCCAACACAACTAAGCCATGTCCTATCACGTGCGAGACAATAATTTAGCATACCGTGAAAGTGTCCTGATGGTTTATTCCAGCCCTCATTATTTTGGATTGCGTTAGAAGCTGTTTCTTACACAAATTAGTAAGCTGAACATTAGTTTGGGGATTTAGTTTTGGAATATATGTTGTGTTCATGTAGATCATTGTTTCATCCCCCATTGATATCAAACGAAATGGACCTACCCTAATGAATAGATTTCTTCATCATCACCAACATCATCATCGTCAGCAGCATCAGCATCATCTGTGGATGAAGCCTATATATAACGAGATTTTCCAGAGTGACAACTCGTCGTGGAATTCAAATGATGATGAGATGGGAGACATTTATGGGCTGATCAATGACATCAATGCAACGGATACAAGTGAACAGTAATGAAAAAAACAGTGACATTTTGAGGAGGGCACAGGTCTTTGACCCATATTTGAGTGAATGCAAAAAGTTATAAATATTTATGACTTGCAAGGTCTGTTACTCCGCCCCTGTTGATATTGTGGCAGTGCCAGTCCCAAGCCTGGATAATGGATTAATAGGTGTAATAATAGCATCATATAGGCATTTAGATATCTGTGACGCTTCCAATGCTGGTGTCGGCTGCTAAATATCTATCCTGACAATAATATATATATCTATTGATTGGCATCACAATTGGATATCTGTTTAAATTACGTCACAGTGTCTCAGTCTTGCAGTTCACGATTATGTCCCTGTTATCAACGCACGTCTGTTGTTATGTCCAGTCGCTTGGCATGTGCGTCATACACTGCCGTCTCCCAGCATCTTTGACCCTGTTCAGATGAACTACCCTAATTGTCCCCTCTGGAGCAACTACAATTGACAAGGTCTAACCTCAGCCCAAATTCCGGGACCTATATTATTACTGAAATACAAATTGTTTCGATGTTCTCATTGTTGTACACGAGATGGTTGGCCCTCTTAGGGCGTCATCCTCATCTTCATCATGTATATATATATGCTTATAAGGACTATATATATATATAGGCCTTATAAGCAATTGCCGACACTTTGATTTGGTCGCGAACATGAAGATGTGTTACCTGCTACATCGCATAGACCAAAGAGGCTGCATGCGTAGGTAGAGTAGTTGCCGGATCTCCAAATTTCTACTACTGCAAAACCTAAGCCTATCTGGCAAATCTATATACTCGCTAGTGCTGCTATTTGCTAAGCACAAAAATCAGTGAACAGATGGAGAAAGTGCATTCCTCAGAGAGGGACTACTTGAAGCAAGGATCGAGACTGAGTTCTAGCTGTTCTAGTTTGAGGAACCAACACCCAAAAGGTCAAGTCTGTTGAACGAGCGAAGTTGACGGAAGGAGGAAATTGAATGAGGCCGAAGTATTACGTCAAGCAGGTATCTCGGGGCAAGACCCCGCAGAGTTTTTAAGATTAGAATGAGAATTTAAAATTGTATGCGAGCATGGAAAGGGAGCCAATGAAGTGATGCGGAGGAAACGGGGAAGCGATCTGTGAGTCTAGCTGCTGTCTATAGTAGGCCTACTGACTGAAGAGTAGAGAGACGAACCTTTGGAAGTCCAATGAAATACTCACATGCATACATACAGATGCACATATACATGCATACATACATGCATACAAACATACACACACATGCATACATACATACACACACATACATACATACATACACACACATACACACATGCATACATACATACACACACATACATACATACATACATACACACACATGCACACACACATGCATACATACATACATACATACATACACACACATGCACACACACATGCATACATACATACACACACATACATACATACATACATACATACACACACATGCACACACACATGCATACATACATACACACACATACATACATACATTCATACACACACATACACACATGCATACATACATACACACACATACATACATACATACATACATACACACACATGCACACACACATGCATACATACATACATACACACACATGCACACACACATGCATACATACATACACACACATACATACATACATACATACACACACATGCATACATACATACACACACATACATACATACATACATACATACACACACATGCACACACACACATGCATACATACATACACACACATACATACATACATACATACATACATACATACATACACACACATACACACATGCATACATACATACACACACATACATACATACATACATACAATACATACATACATACAATACATACATACATATACACACATACATACATAACACGTGCATACATATTCGCATAGATATCACCTAGGATATTTTTTCTCCTATTTCTCTTCGTAAATCGACTGTGTTGCCAGTCATCGAAAAGACTTTAATCGACTCGTATTTTATAGCACTGCCACACATACTCACACAGACATTCGCGCATACACACAGTGACATAGACACATAGACATATCTAACTACAGCGATGCCCACCAGAAAAGTCGAAAAGACGGAATCGGTCGATCGTGTAGGTCTACTATAAAGGAAAGGCTACCAAATAGCTCACGAGTCCTTCCGCTTCTTGCCGATCGTTTCCGATGTCTTCGTTGCGGCGACATCTGGTGACGGGATTGACTGGGCTCAGATTCCCGTCTAATGAAACATTTCCGAGAGCTTCTTTTAATTAAACGAACGTCAGTCGTTTACTCCAGGTGGCACCACGAGACATCTCATCCGCAGACCAAAAACATAGCACGTCGTATATATAATTATGGTCATATAATCGAACAACATTATATATATATATATATATATCGAAAGTTTCTGTTGTATATATATGACTAGTAAGGTAAATGAAGCATGATATTATATATATATATATTATATAGTACGTATATTAATTGCGATAGTTCCAGAGTCAAAATATATTTCTGCTGTAGATTTATGACTTGCAAGGGAAATAAAGCACGAACATATATATATATGTTATATATATATACATATATATATATTGCGATGGTTACGGAGTCACGAGCTATAAAATGATGGTCACCAGAAATCCCAGGATAAGGAAGGAATAGAGAAAGACATCTGATGTTAAAGGGAGAAATCCTCTTTTGAGAAAGGGCCTCCTCAGGACGAAGCCAACCCCGGCGAAGAAGATTACGCTTTATAGGGTTGCCTCTCTAAGGGAAGCGGTCAATCGTGAATCGTCCTTATAGGTGAGAATCAGAGACGGTCACTATGGTTGGAGAGAGAGAGCGTGGAAAACGGTAATTTCACGTCAGTAGTAGAAATGGATTGCAGCTTCGATCGTAGGGCTTGGCTGGAGCTACTCCCATTCCGCACGTCCATCAATCCATTCATCCATCTATCTATCTATCTGTCTGTCTTTGTCTGTCGCTCTGTCTATATATATATATATATATATATATATCCATCTATATATCTGACTATCTAGAGTCAGCTCTCTGTCGGTCTTCGCACCTTCCTTTCTCTGTCTTGGATAAACTCGATTCGACGCGCGGCTCTTATTAAAAGGAGAACCATTACAGAATCAGAGGCAGAGTATCTGCAGCGACCCTGGAAGAAAGACAACGTGATCGGAGTCAACATCGCACCCGGTCCATAATCAAATTACTTGGAAATTAAAGCGATGATAGCAAAAGGATGAAGTAGAAGACGACGAGGAGGAGGAGGAGGAGGCAGAAGGGGGAAACAATGGGATGCAGTGAGAGAACGTCTTGTCCGTATTGTTCTGAACGCAGGTCGATGCGCCTCCTTGCATCTCTTTAATTCTTCGCATATAATGATAGTTGCTAATAGCCACTATCATAGGCTAATAGGCTAATAGCCTATTTTAAATCGATTTGTAATCATGGTCAGCATATAGCATGGCACTTATTAAGAGAGCAGATGACGATTGATTGTAATTTAATTCTAATTGTATAATCACATGTATTAAATCGACTTTTGTTTGAACTTGCTATCATGTGTTTCAAACATTCTACTCTTTCATGTTATCATTCTTTCATGCTATCATTCTGCGTTTTGTCAGTTTGAATCGAATTAAATGGTAGTATCATTAGGGACAATATTAATATGTGTCATCTCTTTCTGAGAATCAGCTTCAAACAGAATGATTTAGAAGCACCATCAAAGAGCCGATGAAGGGTGAATCGGGTGGGGTCACTGGCTATTACTGCTACACGTAATTATATGTAAGATAGTTTAGACGGATGGCGCGACGACGTTGCAAGGCTGCCCAGCGCAAGGTCTGGCTGGGGATAAAGGCAAGATCACCATGAACAGCAGAACGAAGATGTATCTACATTTTAGATCGCAATGGTTCTCAAGGGCTTACGTTTTATAGGCCTTATTACCTATTATGCACAGGACTGGAAGGTCCCTATGTAACGTTGTGTCACTAGTTTATGGACGATAAACGGGATAATAAATGGTCACATCTTTTTGACATAAGCTGATTCGTTAACCTTTTGTCAGGAAGAAAATTAACTATGTCAGCAAAATAAAAATGCCTTTGAAGGTTTAAAATATTCTATTTTCAATTAGAAGCAAACATTAAAATGGGGAGACATCTAGGCCTATGTTTAAGAGTGAAACATGTAAGCAGATTTTTTAATATAGATTCCTTGGTAAGCCTATAGAGATAAAGTAAACCCGAGGCGTTCGTGTCGTAGGATGCTAGGCAACCGATTCCATCTCGTTGGAATTCCATCTCGTTGGACTGACTATAGCGAGGCTAATAATATTAGTCTACAGGGTGTTGTACCGCAGAAGATCTGGCAAAGGCAACGACCACTTCACTCTACTGCGCGGTAGAGTGAAGAGCTGTGCGACAGGGAATGGTATCGATCGATTGAAGGGTAAGGACCGAGTATACGAATCCCTGAGATAGAATCCAGGAAGGACGCTACACGTGTACATTAAGTAATGCGTTTGTGTATACATCGCGACTCATGAGCCAGCGCAATCGAGTTCTTTCTTTCTTTCTTATTAAGCTTGATATGCGCACAAACTTATAGCGACGCGGCCATTAGGACGGTTCGCTGCGTTTAAGATAAAGTATTTCTAGGCGAGACAACCAAGACGCCTTGTACAGATACAGATGTCATCATCACCACTACTACTACTACCTTTATCATCATCATCATCGTCGTCGTCGTCGTCATCATCGTCATCTTCATCATCGCCATCATCTACAGTAGCAACGGCAGCAGCAGCAGCATTATCAGCAACAGCATCGTTATAATTATGACATTTATATTATTATAATTATCACTATCACCAGGTTGCATGCCAAGAAGGTCAGGGTCAAAGCCCAGGAGGTCAGACCATCGTTTACTCGGTGAGGATCGAAGGTCAGAAGGTTGGGGTTAAAAGTCAGAAAGGTCAGAGTCAACAATTGAGCCCTCATAAGGACATCTCACACGCTCCTGTTGTTCGTTATTACACCAACCCGTAACCCCTACTAAATAACACAAAGTGACTGGCTAACATCGGTCATGCTGTCGCATGGACAATACTCATAAGTTTCCTGCTCTTTTGCTACCCCCAAGGGATCCAAAGTCAACCGATTGACGACCAAAGGCTGTCACTTTAAGAAGAAAAGCGGTCGACAATCTTCCTCAGGAGATACTCGGTCGGCTAGTCGTAAAACAATTATCTGACTGCGTCCTCCACGAGAGCATGGTGTGTGTTGATTTTCTAACACCGTTCCATATCGTATATGATTTGGTGTCGTCCTCCTCCTTTCTCCAGGCTTGGGACTGACACTGTCAAAGTCCAAACAGTGGAGGAGTTGCGTGGGTCCATCTAAGGTGTTTTATAGCGAATATTTATTGCCTCTCTAAATGTGGTCCCGACGAAGACCGACATAAATATTCTCATCGTAAGCTAATGTAACCGTGACAGATAGAGCGCCTATGTGTCAGGACTCATGCGGACTGTTGCATAAGAAGCCTTCAAGGTTTATGTGGCGCATATTGAGGCCATCGTCAAAACTCATCGGCACCGAGAGTTATCTATTGGATGATTGGATAGGCAAGGAGTAACCCTGTTAGGAGATATGGTAAAGTGATGAAAGGAGTTTAAGTTTAGGATAATCCACAAGATATGATCCATGGTTGAAAGGACTTTAGGATGCGCCATAAGACACGGTTAATGGCTAATAGGACTATAGGACAATCATCCAAAGTCCATGTCTGAATGGACTTTGGATGAGCCACGAAACATAGTCCAATATTGAAAGGATTTTAGGAATTACGATGAGACTGAAGCAGAAATTCAGAGCCGAAACTGGAAATCGCTTTTTTAAACCCAATCCGCGGACGTCTTCTCCTGTGTCCGTCGATTGAATGGCGGCGGTTTCATCGTCCGGCAAATGGAAACAAATCCGTATTGCTGTGCTATATAAATAGCTGATTATATCACGACGTATAGGGGCACGGATTCAGGCGGGAGGATGAAGGGATCATCGATCAGATGATGTCCCGGAATGAAGCCGACGCCACCTGGGAGTGGGTAGGTCAATCAGTTGATCGATCTTTAATAAAACGACCAGGACTCTGTCGTCGCTCGGGTGACCCTGAGCAAATCTACAAAGGTCAATGCAACGGCCCTCTTGCG
Source organism: Bimastos eiseni (assembly GCA_959347315.1). Lineage (NCBI taxonomy): Eukaryota > Metazoa > Annelida > Clitellata > Crassiclitellata > Lumbricidae > Bimastos > Bimastos eiseni. The sequence goes on along the minus strand of OY365822.1, from coordinate 11,454,706 downwards.
GTTTGGTAGTATGAGGGAAGGCTGGGATGGAGAGGCTCCGCGTGACGGATTTTCATGACCTCTGGGATTTCGTTTTGGACGTGGCCGTGGCCCGTTTACGATAGAATAGCTGACGTGCGGAATACGGTAGCCGGTTCGTTAGACCCCTTGCCTTGTGAAGCGGAGTCTACAGAGAGTGGCATCAACTTTCTACAAGGTCAGACTCTATGAAATGAACAAGCCTGGATCCCCTCGATTCTGCCGCCACATTGACATTCACCTTCGTCTGCTATCCACTCCACAGCTGCTCACGTCGGAATGCTCTACGGTCACCAACGAGATGGGTTTTAAAAGAGTATTCTTGAGCCCAAAACATCACCCACTTAAATCTAATCTAATTATACGCATTCTTATCTTGAGACATCGACCACTTGTGGAACAATTCAACAGTTCCCGATGACCCTCTTATATAGGCTACATGTACACCGATAAGTACAACTTGTCTGGACCGTTTTTCACCACCTTGCAAAGCCTAGCATTATAATTAGGCCACTTAAAGACCTCTGTCTTATTGATACTAAATTTCAAAACTCTTTCCAATATTCTAGAGCAACTCGTCCCTGTTAGAATAGGCTACCTTGCGAGTAACAGGCTTTTCAAAAATCAACTCGCTTCAATAAATATTTAAATATTGTTTCATGTCTGGCCATTCCAGTGAGACAACTACAGAATGTTTTAAAACCAGCGCTCTTCTCAAATTCACAAATTGCATACCGGTACTCTTTAATTTCGATAACGGCTCTATCGACGCCTAAAATCTGGAACAAGCTCCCGTTGGCGATGCGCTTGTACTCCTGGGTCCGCTCTGATAACTTTTGATACACGCCTTAAAACTTCTGAAAAGTAACCTTGATTGGAAGCTATATAAATCTTCATAATGTATAATTGAATTAACTTTGACCGACTTGGATGCAATGAACGATAAACCGCGTCTTGCCCGCGTGCAAGATTTCCTGGCTTCACTGGTGATACTCTATACCGTTCGAGTTCCCAATTCCTACCTGGAAGGAAGGCAATTTTTCATAGCCTTTGATTCTGCATTGGCCTATCTGAAATTTTCCATCCGCTAGTATAGCTGACGACACACTGCTCCAGACATCCCTTCCATGGGTATAGAATTCTCGGTCCTTTGCTTTTCTCCACTTTCATCAATCTTTCGCCATCCAAAACCATCAGTATGCCGACGACACACCACTAAACACGTCCCTTTCCTCTGAAAATGCCAGATGCGGCAACATCGCCCTTTGTGCAAAGGCTGTAAAGTTGTAAACCGTTAGCTCCTGATAAACGGTTTCCTCCTAAATCCATCAAAACTGAATCTACAGTTTGCGGAACCAGATCACACAATTTGCCAAACATCAAACTCTCCCAAACACAGCCATAAACTTGTCATCATTAGTTCGTCTGGTGTGTACGATTCATCAATTTTTTCTACTTCTTTGAATACGTCTGTTGATATTGGTGTCTCTCTGTTTGCCCGTGTTGGTGTCTGTCTCTGTACCTATCTGTCCTGTCTGTCTATCTGTTTGTGTGTCTATTACTTGGTAAATATTTATATGCCTCTGTCTTGGTGTCTGCCTGTTCTGGTATTGGTTGTTCTCTGTCTTTGTCATTGTCTCTGTTGCTCTGTCTCTCTCTCTTTGCCTATGTCTCGCTGTCTCTATTTCTATGTGTCAATGTATATCTTTTCCTCTGTATATACGTCTGTCTCTGTCTGTCTGTCTGTCTTCTCTCTCTATCTATGTCTGTCTGTCTACCAGTCTGTATGTCTCTGTTTCTCTGTCTCAGCCTCTGTCTCTCTCTGTCTCTGCTTCTGTCTCTGCCTCTAAAAGATTCTCTCTCTCTCTCTCTCTCTCTCTCTCTGTCTATCTATCTATCTCTCTCTCTCTCTCTCTCTGTCCATCCGTCTGTCTCTCTTTGGAATCTTAGTCTTTTTAATACCCTCCACGTCTCTATAGTCTTCACGTATCCCACAGCCCCGATAGACGAATCGTTTACGGTAAAACAGTTGACACCAAACGCATGATCCGCTTAGTTCCGATGACTGCACTCAACCGCAGGCATTCTGAAAACCCGGTGCTTTGCTATTATTCCTTAAGATGGATAATCTTTTTCTAATTCATTTTCACGGAGGGGTTGGAGAAAAACGATCGCTCACATCCGCAATCGTTGCCCTTCGTCATCACCATAACTGCGCCGACAGTTCGCGAATGGGGTCGTTCGTCACCCGATGGAACTTTGGGGGCACGGTGGGACAGAGCCCCCATCACGTACAATATGCTCAAAAAAGAATTGTTCCTTGTCTCTATCTGTGTATGTCTGTTTATCTGTCTATCTGCGTATCTGTCCCTGTATCTGTCGCTGTCTCTGTTTCTCTATTTCTGTCTTTGGGTCTTTATGTCTATCTGGCTTTGTGTCTGTCTGTCTTCCCTTCTTCCTCTCTCTCTGTCTCTCCGTTTCAGTGTCTGTCTCAGTCTCTGTGTCTGTATCTGTCTCAGTCCCTGTCTCTGTCTGTCAATATATTACCTCACATTAAATCGATATTACACGGCGTTACATTGCACTAGACAATTCATGCATCATATTACACCAGGCCTATTTTGTATGGTGTTAATAAATATTCACAAGAACTGTAAAATAGCGATTATTATTATTATTCGCATCATGCTGTTAAGTGCGACAGTGGTCTAATCTGAAAGGAATTGATAGATATTATGGTGTGTTAACGACTGCGTTATTGGAGCAAAGGTTGAATCGATGGTTCTAATTGTCATTTCTTTCCATTCATCATTCGCCGTTTGACTAATCTGATATTACATTAGCATAACTGCGGTACACTTAGTTTTACTGAATTGCGCTTCGTTGAACAGAATAATAATTATAAGGATGATTACACTACTATTACTATTACTACAACTGATGCTGCTGCTGCCATCATCACTTCCACCGCCACTATTCCTTCCCCTCCTTCTCCTCCTACTACTGCCCCAACTACTCCCCCTACTACTTCCACTTCCACTAGTACACTACTACTACTACTACTTCCCCTACTTCCCTCCCTACTACTGCTACTTCTACTGCTACTATTACTACAACCATTAGTATTATTATTATTATTATCTTTATCATTATCAATGTCATTGTCACTCTTTTTTCTCCTGTTCCTCCTCCTCCTCCTACTACTACTACTACTACTCCACCTACTACTACTACTACTACTACTACTACTATTACTACTGACTTCCACTACTACTTCCACTTCCACCTATACACTGATACTAGTCTACTACTAATTCCACTTCCACCACTACTTCCATCACTACTACTACTACTATTATTATTATTATTTATTGAGAAAAAAAACAATCTGACATAAATGCAGAAATGCTAATATGAGTGACGGTATAAAAATTATTATTATTATTATTATTATTATCATTATCATAGTCAATATCATTATCATTACTATTAGTTTTATTATTATTATTGCTATTATTATTATTATTTTTATTATTATTATTATTATTATTATACTTGAGTATAGCCATTCCGCAGCCTGGATAAAGCATCGGGTGACCCTATTCATCTTGGCTGCCCTGTTCATCTTTGCAACCCTATTCATGTTGCAAAACTATTCATCTTTGGCGACCCTAATCATTGTGGTGACCCTAGTCATCTTGGCGACCATTTTCGTGTTTGCGACATTATTCATATTGCTTAGACCTATAACTCAGTGTCGTTAAGCAGAAAGTGCTGTAGATAAATGATCGATTATAATTTTATTTATCAATTCTATTTCCTTCATTCATCTCATTTCGTCTGCGGAAACTGATTTCAGAGCATATGACAGTTTTTCTTTCACGATTCACTGTCGCCTGATCCAACTTTGATGGGTGTTTTACATGAAAATTTCTGGGCCTGCTATTGGCCAAACAAACTGTTTTCTTTCACCTGATTGGTGGGTAAATGTAATTGTTTTATACAGCAACTGTATATCGTTTGAATGGATACCACGCCATTTACGGTTCCCGTGCAGGGATCGTGCTAGCCCGAAATTTGAGTCTCTTAAAACTAAGCCAGCATCGGAAAACAAACCAAACCGCGGTCCGCGTGCTCTCTTTCGCAGAGGCTACAAATGTAGTCAGCTGGGCCATTGAAATTGGACGAAAGCGGAGGTTTTGAATCAACGATTTAAGGCGTTAGTCTAATACCATGGTTTTACTCAATGACTTTTGCTCGTAGTGTATTGGATCTTAAACTGTCGCGCCGTACAGAGGAACCGAGTTCGAGTCCCGCATCCCCTAAGGTTGACTTGTCCTTCTTTCGCTAGGCGGCAACCCTAATTCAATCAGATGTTTAACATGTTGAGCGCCTTGCATGGCTGCCGATTGTTCAATTCGAATCCTGTAATAACTTTGCATAATCCGTTCATATATACTACGACTTGTAGTCATACTACGATTTGTCAGTTTGAAACTAAACGAGGAATTAATATAAGCTTCGAAGAGACAGCGCTGAGTTGGATTAATGCAGCACTGTCCCAAGCGCTCAATTTAGAAATTAACGATCTAAAGAAAGCCTTGGACAGCGTTGCTCCGTCCGTCGGCGTTTTCTGTTTGGGCGTCACGTTTTGAAACTGTCCGAATGTTGGTGGGTTACAAGCGCTTGATTCTGATTTGTGATTCTGTTGCGAATTCGTTGAGCGGTGTTTAGCATGCAGTTTGCGTGGACCGTTAACGACGGACGATGTCGACGAACAGTCATCATTTTTCATAGGAGCATGGGCTTCAGAGAATTGTCAGATATCCGCACCCACTGCATCGCAAGAAGTTGTGCGTGACAGACGGACATATTATATATATATGTTTGTGTGTGTATGTGTGTGTTTTCGCGTTCGTGTGTGTGCGTTCGTGTGTGTGTGTTAAGAGAGAAAGAGACAGACAGACCGGCAAACAGAAACAGACAGGGAAACTTAGACGGAGAGACACACAAAAACAGAGACACACACAGTGGACATATTGTAATTGCAATTCATGACTTCTATTGCGCCGGTGATTAGTGCACAAGGAATCCACCGATGTCGTAACAAAGCCAATCATGATCAGGTGAAAACACAGAAGATCGTCAGTCCATAAGACAGAGACTCAGCCAAAGTAGGATAAACTCTTTGACCGATTTCGTAATGAATGAATGATCCAGAGAGCTCATAAACATACTCTGTTAAGTCATCGACCTATATAGTTGCTCTCCAACTAGAACGTCAACAGTATGGTACAGAAGCTTCCATGTGATCTGTCCATCTTTACGGAACGGGTTGTCAAGCACCTTATACAGATGCATTTTACAGTAGCCTTAAGACTTTTCTTTTCAGCCGGGGTTGAGTCGGGAGCGCTCCTGAGTAGTAACTTGAAGGACTATATAAATTTTCGCAATGAATGAATGAACATACGATACGAGCTTCTCAGTCTTTACTCATCTATTCCGTAACCGCTAGATCCTCTTCTTCCGTCTTTAGGGCATTATATTGCCTCTGATAAGTTTTTATTGAAGATGCGCTATGTATATGTCACTACAAACGAAGGGGCATAAAGTAATGTATCACACACTAGGGCGCAGAGATAAGGAACCGAGTTCGATACCCGTATTCCCTCAAGGTTGACTAGTCCTTCCTTCGCAAAGCGGCGGTGTTGATCAAAATTAGACGCATAACAGTTAAATTTTATATAGCCGTCAATGGCTTGTGTTCCATTACTCGTTCATGGTATGTTTCATTTCATACTGCGGTTCGTCAGTTTGAAATTATTTAAACGAAAATGAATAATTATCACTATTACATTTTTACATTAGCCTTACGAGGTAAAAGCATCAAACGCGGACTTAAATTCAGCGCAAGACCGTGGCTTCCCCCCTGTAATATCCTCTCTGACGGTTGTTTGTTTGTCATCGTCGAATAGGTCCCACTTGGGACGATCCTTATTCTCGTTAGCCAAATCCTTCGACGACATTTCAGACGGAATATCGAAGAACTCCATCAGGACGACGTACGGGTCCGACTGATAACAGCCGTCAAATTACTTGTCCGACATCGACGCAAATTGTCATATCTTCATGCTCTGCCGCATTCGTAAACACCAGGCTCAGGACCCGGACATCCCCGCATCTCCCGTGGTGTCGCCCCCATTCAATCATCCGTCAAAGACGATCCGACGGCGGCATCCTTTCGCCCATGTGATCTGCCGCCCTAGGGGAAATCTGCGCCCATACTGCACTGATCCGCGCCGTCCCTATAGCAACGAAAACGCTCGATGAATACGTTTATGCGTATTTGACGTCTATGACGTCGCGACGTATTATGACGTCGAATGCGTGCTTGCGTCTAATGAGATCTCTTATCGTACGTCATTTCCGCCCTGATGTTTCTAAATCACCGAACCGGTTTCCCGTCCGAGCGTTTGTGTAGAATGTTATTGCAGCACGCGATGATTTAGTCCCGGTCACCGTGGGTGGGACAGGCAAACCCCACTGGGACAGATACGAGAAAGTTAATTGCAACGAAATCTATTACAATGAAATTACATGTATTAGAGGTTGGAGCTATAACCAGTTTTGCCTTATATGTAAAACGTGCAACGGCTTGCGCTGAGTGCGGGAATCGAAGTCTCGCGTTGTAAGATGTGATTTTAATTGCGCTGATTTTTAATAACACTTGGACATATTTTATGCATAACTCGATTTTGTTTTGTTACTACTTGTGTTTAATTATGTCGTTCTATCTTTATGTCTCTGTTTGTCTTTTGTCTGTTTATGCATGTCCCAGTCTCTCTTTGTCTGTCTTTGTGTGTGTCTGTTTCTGTTTGCTTCTCGCTGTGCTTCTGTCTGTCTGTCTGTCTGTCTGTCTGTCTGTCTGTCTGTCTGTCTGTCTGTCTGTCTCTCTCTCTCTCTCTCTCTCTCTCTTTCTCTCTCTCTCTCTCTAACCTCGTGTCGTCTTTTCTAGTTGTGATCATTAAAATTGCGCCATCGAAGGTGTGATCATTATCAAGAAAACGCTCAAGAGCAGGAAACACTTCTTAAGCTATAAGAACACTTATTGCATCTTTATTGGTTACCTATACAGATCAAATGCGTAATAAATATGTTATATTAAAGGTAGCAGGCAGTCATTTTCCATCTGCAACGTATACAATATATAAATATATATAATATGGGGAGACATTTTCGACTTTAATTATGTTTCATCTCTTTAGACATTATATTGCATGTTGAAGAGACACCTAAGATATGAGACATGGACATGCAAATGCTTCATTAGCATCACAATCATCATCATCGTCGTCGTCATTGTCGTCGTCAGCTTCATCATTATCATTATCGTCACCGTCATCAGTTCATGACGTCAACCCTGAGAATGAATGACTCCCACTCTTTCGACGGCTCGTCACGTTCGATTCATTGTCATGTAGGCCCATACGCAATGGATTACATTTATATGGACAAACATTGTCCACATAGGACCGTCATATTTCTTCATTGCAATGCTTTGCCGTAGTTTTAAGGTACACGAAATGTCCATATCCGATAACTATGCTTAGACAAAACGCATGTTAATGATGGTGCACTTTATTTTCCAATTTTGGATTTCTCAAAGTCTCGCCTCCTAAACTTATTCATGTGGCCAACTTTACCACTTGCACACCATTTCTGTCAAGTTGGTAAACATATAGCAGTAGCTCGACAAAGTTTGAATTTCTTCTGGTATGCATGATTTTGGTCTCCAAAAGCGGATGCTGTATAATGGGAGACTTGACGTTTAAATTGAAATAAGGACGTGTGTGTGTGTGTGTGTGTGTGTGTGTGTGTGTGTGTGTGTGTGTGTGTGTGTGTGTGTGTGTGTGCCATAACATGCGATTTCAGGCTTTTTTGATTTTCTCTTCTGAACATTTGTCAGCTGTTGACGGGAATTCATTGGATGGTTCCAAGCTTATAGCGACTCTTTACTGCTAGCTGCTAACTGCTATAACAGTCGTTGAAAGAATAATCCAACATCATGTAGGCTAGAGCAGAGAACACCTTAGAGTAGATTTCTTGAAGAGGCGCTATATCAAGTATCACTAATTAATTCATTGAAAAAAATATCACAAATTTCATCTGAAGTTGGTTTCCTGAACGTTGTGGCTGTCTCTGTTGTTTTCTTTTATGGTTTTTGACGTTTAATTTTAGGTGGAGCTGATTGAAGACTCTTATTATTTCTATTATTTTCTTTTGCTCCGTGATTCCCTACGCTGTATATATTAGAAACAGCTTATGTAGCAGCTACCATTTGTGCAAATCTCATTCGGCATCTGCTCATGCGTTCATTTGTTGCTACGTGCGGTACGATCATAAACCATTGGCATGGAAACTGATGCGACTTCCGCTCGCATCGATCACATGGACGTATCATTACGCATCATGCGTGAAACTTCCGGCAGCGTCATCGATATCCGGTATTCCATTTTGTCAGCGACACCAGAGCGGAAGTCGGACGCAGTTTGGAAATCCCACTTATCTATGTAATGTAAATCTTCAAAATTACTCAACCCTCGCATAAGCTACAACTACTGCTGATTTTACTTTCCCTACTACTACTACTACTACTACTACTCCGCCACCTACTCCACC
>OY365822.1:11341418-11445809 GCA_959347315.1 Bimastos eiseni | reverse complement strand
AGCAAACTGGAGACCTTCACTGGTGGAATTAATAAATACATTTAAAGTCAGTTTATATAGTAATCTCACTCAAATTAATGCGTAAACAAGCATAAAATCAGTTATTGACATATTTTCAGGAATGTCTGTTCAACTCTGACGGTCGATATAAGGAAGAAAAAAAATTTATCGGTTCTACTCATTCGTCCTAATATTTCGTTGTCCCGCTTTTAGCTTTGATCACAGGGTGATACAATAATTATTTCCACTACTGTAACTGTAACCTATATAAAGCATTGGCGAGAAACTTCGCAACTTACGCATATCATCCTTGTCATGGATGCGTCGTTAAATAAACTTATTACACACACACACGCTTCGCCACTGGTTGCGCTCTGACAGTGCCAGTCCTAAGCCTGGATAAAGGAGGAGGGCGACGTTAATGATCTTTGTTATCACACAGTGTCGTTAAACTGAAACAACAATTACCACTTATAACTGTAATGGTTGTACGTTTTCATCCATCACCTCTGTATGCATAAACAGGGCACACACACATTGGTTTCACGAATTTAGCGTCATTTAAAAGAACATAGCTACCAACATATACCCAACGTCATCTATCATGTACAAGAGTTCCCCACGTATACACACACACGCTCAAAACATTTCGGGTTCAATGCTGCTTTGTAGAATTCCACGGGCGATGAGCACCGAGGTTTGTTTACAGTTTTACAGAAGTCCAGGTTGACCGCGAGTTTATGCCAATTACATCGTTGTCATATTTCACGACGGAAAATGGACAGATATTCTATTCCGAGCGCTAAGACGTGGCAACGGGTGTTCGCCAATGGGGAAAGTATCAATTGTACTGGGATGGGGGTGAGGACTTTGTTTGCATGAGACCAGAGTTTCTGTCATCAATAATACTGCAGCATCAATGCGTCAAAAGCCTAGAGGCGCTGAACAAATGATACGCGAAGAAATATCTTTTTTGCTCTGCTCCTCTGTAAGATAGTCTCTTCTCCAATTTAATGTCATCTATTTAAATTGAATTTAATAGTATCCTACGTTATTATCTCGTTTACAAAACTTTATTAATAATTTGATTTGATTTATTTATTTGTATTGATTGATTGATTGATTAATTGATAGATAGATTGATTGATTGTTTGATTCATAGATTAATTGATAGATAGATAGATAGATTGACTGATTGATTGATTGATTGATATACATCTTCGTTTATTACTATAGCCTACCAGCTGACAAACAGCAGTTGTTTACAGCTGACGGGTAGTCTTGTCTTGTATTGTCTCGTATGATATTATTTTATCTCTTCCTATGACAACATATCTTCCACTGAATAAACTGCTTTCTTCCGCTTAGCTGAACCTGTGAGCCTTTGAGTCGGAAAATTACGGGGCGCTATATAATTCTGAATGATTGATTAATCTTCTTATCCCAGTGTGCCTTACATCATTGGTGGCCGATTGGTCAGAGCGATGAATCTGTAACGTGGAGGGTAAGGTCATTCAGTTGGAGGGTCGTCCGAGGCGTTGTTCGACGTTTTCTTCGTAAAAAGTTGTTCGCGAAACACAATTGACCGTAACATGTGCACAATTCTTCGACACCGTATATGGTGGATGTGATGGATGTTAAAAACACCTAAAATTTGTAATATAATGCATCGTGAGAGTCGGTTAGGGTTAGGCTAAGCATCAAGAGGGTCGTTTAGGGTCAGGGTTGGGTTAGGGTTAGTGTCGTTTTTAGACGTGCGTGCACAAAGAATTTTCGGCCGGAAGAATTGTTACGGTAGGCTTACATACGAAGAATTGCTACGAATAATTGTTTTATGAAAGATTGCTTATGAAGAATTTACCTATAACCGTCCGAGGCAGTTAGTAGACAGTTATCTTTCACTCACATTTACTCAGCACCATTTAGGTTATAGATGTTCTGCTGATGTATGGTCGTGTGCGCTTCTATACTGTGGAAGAAGGACCATTGATAAAATACAGCTATGCCCTACATTATATCTAGCCTAATCTTATCATAATCTGACCTAACCTTATCTCATTCATTTCATATTATGCATCATCATCATCCAAATCGCTGTTGTCTTGGCCCTGAGGATGTCTATGCATAATCGTTATCGTAATCTCCAGGTTTCTAAAGCGCCACTCGAGAGCCAAGCTCAAGGCACCAGCTTATTCACGAGCGCTGCGTCGAATCAAATGGGCTACCAAAAGGGTGGTCCGATGAAGGTCAGAATCCAGTTTCCAGAGGTTCAGAGAAGACAGAGTAGCTGTTAAGGGACGGGGTGTCGCTTTGGTCGAGGATTGGAGGGTAGATGATCAAGTTAGTCTGTGTAAGAGTTCTTGAAAGTTGAGACTTGAGGAATGGTTGGTTACTTTTCCTCATCTCTACGCGTTACCGTTCTTTCTGGGTCAATTCCTGCATCATCCGAAATCCTAAGAAACTTTTCCTACTCTCGGGCTTTCTGCAGAGGGAGCGCTACAAAATTAAAATAAGCGGCGCTATATAAAACAACACACTACGATCGATGTTCATACCTCTCAGCTGTGTACGGGAATGCGTTGGGTGGTTCCACACCTGTGCGTGGGTCCACCACTGGCGACTCTTTTCAGCTAACTGATATATTTTATTCGATCATAATGGCATTTAGTATCACATAGGCCAGAGCAGAGAGCGCCTCTGAGTAGATATCTTGAAGAGGCGCTACATAAATGCTCGATTGCATTACATTACATGCAAACCTTATTCGGACGCCGTAATCACAATTGAACGAACGAATTGCGGACGAGATCCCATGATGCTCCGTGTGGATAAAAGCGTGACTCCGAGACATCTGGGGAAATAAGGAAACACGGCCTTCCCTGGACCGTGTGAGAGACACGCTTCGCAGACCGTGTCAGTCGTTCATGCGTGCAGATGTCGTTTCCTGCAGGAGTCGTGTCTCGTCTTCGGAACTAGTGCCGCTTCACACGAATGATCCAAGAATTGCGAAAAAACACGTCGCTTACGTGGTTCAGTCGTAATTGAAACTCTTGTAATTCCATATTGCATATGAAAACCAATCAAATACTCTTGATGAGCAATTAAATTCATCACATTTGATAGGCTCACAGATGTGCTCTATACATGTCAAGATAATTGAGAATAGTGGGCGCAATGTATTAAGCGCAGCTTTGATTTTATTATTCCGACTACTACATCTGCTGCTTCTAGAAAGGTGGCGCGTGCGTCATGAATCATTGGCTATTCTATTTCCAAAGGCTACACTTCGCTCAATTCTATCAAATAATCCTCTTTTAAAAACGCTTCAAGTGAAAACTTATAGCTTCTCACACTATAACTGCCAGGGGCGAAAATCCCCTCTGAGTAATGGAGGCAAATTCCCGGTCCCCAATGTCAGGTAGGCAAGATATTCCCCGCTATGACAAAATATATCCTCCTACCTGAAATTGGAGGCATTTTCCTCCCTACTTCCCCTATCTGTACGCCCCTGATAATTACTTCGTCTACTACAACTGTTACATCCATTATCGCAAAAACTAACCCAACTACTAATCGATGTTACATCATTTGTGCTATGTTGGGTTGAACTTCGTTGCTATTATGAGCTTACTATGGTGTTATGGGTGTTGTAACACTACGTTATGGCGTGGAACGGTGTCGTGCCTCGGTGTATCAAATGGTGTCATGATGTGCTATGTTACTTTATTGTCCAACATGTTGTATCATGCGATGCCACATGATGTTATGTTGTCGTGTCATGTTATATTGTGATATGTTACGCTATACTGTGTTGTGCTCTGTTATATTAAAAAGCCCCATAACTCTTCGTGGCTTACCTGCGCAGTCCTGAACTTTGCGTAGGATCGGCGAATGGCGCTATATAAAAGTCCTTAAAAGGATTAAAGATACCCATGGGGCTGACGCGCATCCTTCATGAACAATGCTAGTTCCGGTTATAACCGGCTCAGATCATTACTCTGTTCAATGGCTCCGTCTTTTATTACCGGAAACGTCAGCCTTCTCCGGAAACAAAGCAGCCTTCGCCTGGCAACCGTTCGCATGGCAACTGTTTTTCTAAGATACTGAGCTCTTTGTTCTCGTCATTGATTGAATTGTGATTTTGTTTTGACGTCATTGTAATCACTTTGTATTCCCGTCTGCATCCAGACTACTGTTCTCAATGCATCGTAAATAGACCTTACTTATATATATATATATGCATTCGTTCCGATAATTTATATAGCGCCACATCAAGAGACCCGCTCAGAGGCGCTCCCTGCCCGACTGCAACTAAATAGCATCACAATTCAGAATAAAAGTTAAACCGGGGAATAAAATACTTTAAGATTAAATCCTTTCAACGAACGAGCGCTCCTACCTACCTTCGAGCAGGAAATCGGCTGATGACAATTTCTAGAATCTGAAGAATAGCGCACTAAGAAACTGGGGTTTAACCCTTGACCCCCAAATCAGACGCTGCTTCTACCTCTGACATTCTTCCATACAGTTTACCATCCTCGAGCGTGGGTCTTTTCATTGAACCACGACGCAGTGGTCTTTTATATATATATATATATATATTTCTACGATCTTGTACACTCTATATTTCTGTCCATAATGAATGGAACTGAATCCCCGATATTTCCGCAATGCTTTCAATTCAAATTTATTTGATAACCAAAAAACACGAGAAGATGACAAACAACAAGGTTTCATAAATGAATAATCTGGTTAAACAGAGGAATCTAAAGGGATCATAGACCCCGTTAACCAGAGGTCCCTATGTATAATTTTTAAACTGTCAATGGTACCAATATTAATAACATTCACATATCAGGTTAAGTAACATAGATAGCAGTTAATCTCAACTAGTTCCTTAACTAAGGGCTCATTGTATCCACTGAATAATAGACACAAAAATTCAATGCTTGGAGGTGTCTTCAAGCAAATAGAGGCGAAGTTTATTTTTAAATAATCTAATATTTGGCTGACGTTGAATATATGTTGGGAGAAGATTCCAAAAATGGGATCCAGTACATTGAATGGAAAACAATTTAGAATTTGTGTGTTCAGGTATCTAAAAACTTAATATTTTTCGTTTCATTTTAAGCATCTGGATTGCTCACCCAGTGTCTCATTTTACGGCGACCTGGCCGTGTTAGACATTTTCGTAATAATGAAAATAATAATAACAAGAAAAAGTTGACGTAATAAGGTATATACTTGCTTGATCGCTGCTATACGCATTCAACATGCCCAACTAACCTACGCTGGTAATCATGAACTTAAAGTTATTATTATTAATTAGCACTTCTATTGCGCCCGTGTCTAATGTCAAGTGCATTAACCGATGGCGCATCAAATCCACACCGCGATTCCTGGAGGTCAATTCAGCGAGACAGAGAGACTTAGCATCTCATAGCAGAGATTTATGGGGTGGGGTATGCCAACTGAAATATCTAAAACATATGTAAGTGAATAACTGCATGGTTTATATACATACGCTGCCTCATTGGACCCTATGCTACTTTGCGTTCCTATAGGCAATGTGGAGGAGAGATGGCGAAGGCGGTGTTGACACCAGGCAAGGCACGAGGGACTCGGAGGGAGACTGAATTGCCTTTGACGCTATCCTTTCAAATACCTTACATCTCTCACCTTGCATCAAACATTTTAATAATGACATCTTATGATATCAAAGACAGCTGACGCTGATATAAGTATCTTCTTAGCAGTCTTCACGGTGGTTGTTGCAGTTTAACGACACTGTGATGACAAAGATCATTAGCGTCGCCCTCCTCCTTTATCCAGGCTTGGGACTGGCACTGGCCGAGTACTATCAGTGGTTGAGTTATAGTTATAAGCCATGTTACGGCTCAATATTTACAATGCCTTATTCTTCGCTTACCTTGCTTTACCTACTTGAATTTCGCTGGTTCGCCTACTCTCCCACTGGTCCCTCCTACTCCTTAACGTTTGATGAACTTCATTGGCTCCCTCTCCATGCTCTCATACAATTTATAAATCTCATTCTAATCTTTAAGGCTAAGTGAGGTCTTCGTAATACTTCGACCTCAGTCAGCCTCCTCCGTCCACTTCACTCGTTCAATAGATCTGACCTCTTGGTGCATCGTTCTAGAACTGATATGGCTCAGCATCGAACCTTTGTTTCAATTGGCCCCTCTCTGTGGAATACGCTTTTTCCGTCTGTTCGCTCTAAATTTCTTTCTGGCAGTCTCTCATCCTCCTTTGCTTTTCCCAAAACCTAGTTCATTTCGCAGGGTCTTACACACTGGCAGCGCTTTTATGAAGGTCTTTTTTATGAAGCGCTTTTTTTTGATTCTGAAGGATTCACCCTACTATAGAGGCGCTTCATAAATACTTAACTACAAAACATTGCAATACTCCTAACGTGATTTGTAAGCAATCTCATTGATCCTTGGCGGCATCTCATGCTATACCTCACCAGCTCAACCACGTGGGTCGATTTCTACACCACCCGGTCTGTTTCTCACATCAACTCCTGCCCCGTATGATCATACCACTCCTCTTCGCTAATCTATGCTATAACTTATCGATGATTTTCATAACCTCCGCTGAGCGGGCTGATTCCTCGGTTCACTTCCGGTAAGGAAGCTGCTATGCGGCTACGACGATCACCGTCGACGCCATCTTTATACGATTTCCCGTCAAATCACCATAAATTGACCGCATATTAATTTTTCATAATCGTCGGCAATCTTCAGGCTATGCATGCTTGGGCGGAGTGCGTGACGGGCCTTAGCCGGGGTTACGGTGGCCTCTCGATTGGACGTCCGGACGGGAATTAGCTCCGCGACAGGGCACTTCTATCTCTCGATCTCATACGGCGATTGTTGATGAAGAGTGTTGTCGGGCTGGGGAAGGGATGTCATCTTCTTCCAGAACGACCGCGAGCGAGTTGGACACGGGAGACGATTGCGATTTCGATTGGGTATCGCGTTATTATGTCCATCAACTGTCCTGCGGTGAAAAATAATAGCGCTACGCAATCAGAGCGTTATTTACAGCAATACAAGCTAGAAATGTAGTTCATCTGGCCTGTCGATGAATCGTGGGCCTTAAAATGCCCTTACGAATGCAGCCTCAGGTCCTTCGTGTTGGACAGTATACTGAGGAACGAAACCAGTTGTATATATATATACATGTATGCCCAATAACATTAAATCGATCGTAACGAATTGGGGTCTCATATTAGCTTCGGATCAGTTTGAAAGCCAGCCGTTTAAAAGTTAGTGTGTGGATTCAGCAGATATTAGGCATTTACAGATTAATAGCCTACCACCGCTGTGCATTCTTTAGTAATCTCTTATAATTACTACTACGCTTCTACTATACTGCCATTACTTCCATTACTGCTACTTCCAATTCGGCAATTCGACTATTGCTACGACTAATTTCACTACTAGTACTACAAATTCATTGTGTGTTATTGCCACCACCACTACCACGATTATAGCGGACATTATTTCAAATAGCGCTGGCCTCAGGCTCGGAAGATTGGAGCAATAGTTGCAATCCTCAACTCTGAAATTGCGTTGTTGAACTCTACGAAGAATGTGTTAGGACTTGCCTAGTAACAATAGACCTCTTGTCTCTTGTAAGTTGCAACACTATGTAGGTAATATGTCTATAAGCGTCCGTCACTCTGCCTGTGAATTTCTGTTTGTTTGTCTGCGCGTCTGCTTATCTAGCTGTTTATCTGTCAGACTTCCACCTGTCTCTCTATCGGTAAGTCCTTGTGTCTGTAAAAAAAACTGACCAGTAAGAGGTGTATGTCTAATGTCGATCTGCTGTCTATTTTTGTAAGTGGAATTCAGAATAAAGTTTAAGTGGGCTAGTTAGACCATGCAAAGCCTCCATAGGCTCATCACCAATGCAACTACCTATATTCATGCTCTACTAACTCCTGACATTCCTCCTCGTTGCTTACGATCATCAAGTACAGATCTTTTAGTTGAACCACGATGCAGAACAGTTATGGGCTCTCCTGCATTTCATGTCTCTGCTCATAGGGAATGGAATCGACTGCCACTCTCTCTTCGTAGCTCAAATTCACTTCTTTCCAACTCACAACTCACTCACTATATTTCTAATTAATTTTCAAGGATTTGAAATCTATTTGCATCTTCTTCTGGCGACTGACTATCCACGCTCCCAGATTCACATTTCGGTGTGACCTTGCGCGCGTTACAAATTTGATCAATAAATAAATAAGTATTTTCATAAATCGTGCTATTTGTATCAGGTCAATTGTCTGTCTGTCTCTAGCTGTTTGATTGACTCTGTTCGTTTTGTATAGGCCTACCGTATAAGCTGTCATGAGATGCATTTTCGTATACGAATATTCTGTCTGTCTATCTATTTTTCTGTCTGACATTCGGTGCATCTCTATCTATCTGTCAGTCAGTCTGTCTGTCTTTCTGCCTGTCTGTCTGTCTATCAATAGGTCTTTTTGTCTGACATTCAGTGCATTTCTGTCTATCTATCTGTCTGTCAGTCAGTCTGTCAGTCTCTCTGTCTATCTGTCTGTCAGTCTCTCTGTCTATCTGTCTGTCAGTCAGTCTGTCAGTCTCTCTGTCTATCTGTCTGTCAGTCAGTCTCTCTGTCTATCTGTCTGTCAGTCAGTCTCTCTGTCTATCTGTCTGTCAGTCAGTCTGTCAGTCTCTCTGTCTATCTGTCTGTCAGTCAGTCTGTCAGTCTCTCTGTCTATCTGTCTGTCAGTCAGTCTGTCTGTCTATCTGTCTGTCTTTCTATCTATCTATCTATCTGTCTGTCTGTCTATCAGTCAGTTCATCTGTCTGTGAGCAAGTCTGTTCCTTTTTGTTCCGGATGGAGGTCAATTGCTATTCAAATTATCAATTACACGACTCAAGTGACATTTTTGGCAAGAAGGCTCATAGGCATTCGTATAGGCACGGAACATCGACAGTGCACTGATTGGATTGGTGTCGATTAGGGGGAGCAGCACATTGGAAAAGCTGACGAGGCTTCGAGTTGACGGCGACGGACGAATAAATGACGAGGGGGTAGGATGGTCGATAGCCTTCGCTGCCAGCGGGGATTTCGTGCAATGGTTCAGGCTTCATCCATCAGCAATATTTTGTGTGTGAGACGATCTGAAAGTTTGGAGGATGAAGTGGGTATACATAGTTTTAAAAAGGAACAGAAACCGCAGCCGCTTATGTCAGACTGAATTTGTGAAACATCGTGAAAGAATCCGTCAATATCATCTCGTCTCTTGTCTTCTTTTGATGACGTTAACAACAACAAATGTGTAGTCAGTATTATTATGTGATTGTGGGTCTGAAGTAAAGATAAATCGCATGTGTGACTCGGTGATCATCAAGGTAACACATATGTGTGCAAAGGTAATATTGAGTGATTCCAGGGGGTTTCGTATTTCATGGATAGTGATACTCGACAGAAGGCCGGGAGGGAAACGAGAGGAAGAGAGACAAAAAGACAAAGCGAAGGAGAGAGAGAGCGAGGAAGCTGACATACACAGAGGAGACAACGTGGAGTCACAAAGAGAGATAGCGGAACCATACGGTTCCTTTGGGGATTTTTCTTTCCCAGGCAATTGTCTCCAACCTCAATGCTAAATTACTGTCCAGTTGACCCTTTTTGTTTTTCCATCGTGTTATTTTAATTTTAATGAGAATGGTTGTATGTATGTACTGTTAATAATTACTGTGATTGGAGTCAATAAAAATGATATTGATTGATTGATTGATTGGACGAGATTGAGAGAGACCGTCACACAAGAGAGTCAGAGCATAATGTAAAGCTGTCGGCTATTATATGGTACCATGCAACATAAAAACAATACAATACGATGCAGACGAAGGGATGTAGACAGATGGATGACCATACAGACAGGAGAAGAGGAGATAAAGAGCAAATGAGAGAGTAAATAGTAAGAAGGTGAGACAGAGTGTCAGAGACAGAGAGAGAAATATGCATAGAAACAGACAGAGCGAGAGCAAAAGGTTGGAGTCAGAGTAACAGACATTGCAGTGATTAAATAATGCATCTCTTCAACTCAAAAGTAATTCCGTTAACTCCTACTCTTACTGAGGCCCTCCAACCTAATGAAGCAGGAAAGACAGCTGTCCAAAAAACGAACTCTGTAACACTCAATTCTAGCATACCAATATTTTTGGAACCTAGAGTATTAACACTATGATCCACTTTACGTTGAGCATTCGCCCACACGCCCATCCGGCCAAACCAACGCTGCTTATGTGTAGGCGAATGCCCTTTTGTCAATGACCTCAAAGTCGACGACAGCGTGGCCGGAAGTCGAAACATGTCACGTGATCTGGTGGTCGGTTAAACGTTTTTCTACGTCGGCGGTAGACAATTTGCGACCTACAAGCGTCGGCGACGAAGTGATGCGCTACATGATTGGTCTTGTAATGGAAGTGGACCAGTTAATACGCGGTGAGAGACAGGAAGCGACCGATCGTACTGTAGAGCCTCTCGGAGATACTTCTGTGACGCGACTTTCCATGAACGTCCAATCGATTCTGCCAATCGAATCTTCACGAACTGATCTTCAGCCTTCAGGATATTGGCGTCCTAATCCTATGTACGAAAAGTGTTTTGGCGCGTCAGCGATTGGTGCTCTGTCGGTGCAGTAGAAGTGAATAGATATGCCTATGAGTCTAGACTAAATATTGTAATGTAATCGAGCATTTGTATAGGGCCCCTTCAAGATATATGCTCAGAGGCGCTCTCTGCGCTGGCCTAAGTGGTGTTAAACTTCAGAGAGAACTATTACAATACGTCTGTTAGCAAAACTATGCACAGTATGTATGCTAAAAAGAGTCCCCAGTGGTGGGCCACTGCACAAGCGTGGAACCAACCAACGTATTTCCGTCGACAATTGAAAGATAGCATGTATGTTCAGAGTTAGTTATCCTGTAGGAGGAGTCCGGTGGTCATCCAGGGCTTCTTTGATAACCGAAATTTGGATCCAATGGAAATAACTCTTATCATCTATAGGAGTATCAGAATAGGTTATAAGATGTAGGCCCATTACGTCTCCCGTCTAACAGGCCGTGGATACTTGGGACCAGTCGGTAGAAATGTATGTCATCAGTTTAGCCCTTGGTGATAGAAGAAGGTCATTCCAGCTAGACGGACCATCAACAGCAAATGCTCGGTGTTGGGCCAAGGCAGTCAAAGTCGTAGGGAAAAAAATGTCGAGACGATCACCAGGGTACAGAGAACGAGGTGAAATTACAGATTTATAACGACTTTCACAAATAGAGAGATATCTATGGGGTTTAAAACCAGAAAGAAGATCATGTGTACTCTTACTCGTTACAATCCTTAATGTAGGTCTATATGGTGAGAATGTACGGCGCAATCCCCTTCAGGAATGCCACTCCAGGGTCAACTTATTTGGGATCAATATTGAGTGCACACGCTAGACGCACTTGCACTCTTCCAAGAGTAATCTATAATATGGAAGGAAATGACTGGAGGAATGTCACATTCAGTCAAAGTGGAAGAAAGGATGGAATGACCGGTGCCCAGGCAGAAATGAATTAACCGTTGCCCCTCCAATAATTATATCAAATGCATTAAAATTGGCCGCTATGAGCGGTCTTAGGGGTGGTAAGGGTTAATGTTTTTGCCTGCGAGAAAGTGATAAAGCAGGTGCGATCGGGTGAGTGGTATATAGCCATAAGGTGGAGAAAAGACAATTGAAGCATTATTGGAGACATCGAGAAACCATAGAAAAGCGGATATAACAATGTCACTAACTATATCATTAACAAAAGACTAGGAGTAAATACTAGATAAGATTACAAAGAATATTGACGACAATAGCTCAGTGTCTAAAGTCTAGCGTCTGGTGCAACGACAGTGCACAAATCCAAATAGGTAGAGCATGAGGCCCGTCCAGTTAGTTAAACCACAGAGGGGAGTCAACTCGTGAGGCATTTGATTAACCAGGTTGCTAAGTTGAAACCATAATCGGGCTTATGCTGTAGGAATCCCTGCGGGAATTGCACACGAGGGCTTGAACTCAAAGCATGGTACGAACACATCGATAAGTCACCGGAGGCTAGTATATCGACCAACGAGTCAAAACATGAGTTAATTTGCAATGCAATTTAAACGCACGTGGACCAAGACCTTAGCTAGTAAGTACCTCTGGGTCACAATCGGTCAACGATAGGACCAATAAAGGCCACTATCAAGCAAAAATAAAGCGGTTTCATGCTTAACCTTCATGCCGCCTGTCTTCTCTGACTTAATCAATTTGTCTTGGAACGACAGTGATTGCAGTACAGTCAATTTAAGAATGGACTATACAGCAATCAGTGAAATCGGGAAATGGCGCTACAAAAGTCATAAAGGGAGATGAGATTATTCTCGATTAGACGATTCAGAAGCGTTGCGCTTGTATCACGATGTTTGTTTTACTACCGACCATAAAACTAAACGTGCGACTATATGTATTCCCGCGCGTCGCTATATCTACTGCCCCAAAAATCCACCTTAATTTCCGCTTTCACGACGCCCCTCCCACAACACTAAATCACTAAACAGGAGTGTGTGGGGGGCATGTAGATTCTCAAACTGGGACGGACTTCATTGGTGGAAACTGACCCGTTAGCTTAGTACTCCTTTGTTTAGTTAACCGGTTCGCCGATATATCTCTCTATCTCTGTCTCTGTCTGTCTGTCTCTTTGTCTCCCTGTGTCTATCTCTGTCTGTCTGTCTGTCTGTCTGTCTGTCTGTCTGTCTCTCTCTCTCTCATCTGTTGCTGGAGATAATATGCAGAAGCCGCGTTGGTATGCATTCACTGAACATATTAAACCGCTCTTCCAAAAGACTGTGCCACCATCTAATTCTAGAGAGCACCAATTCTTTCACTCTCTACTGGTAACTACCCGACGGCTTTCAAGCACTTTCTCGCCACTCCTCTTCTGAAAAATTCAAATCTCGACAAGGAAAACCTATCTAACAACTGACCCGTCTCCAATCTTCTCTTTCTGCCAAAATTAACTGAACAATTTGCTCTTGCCCGACTAACTCAATCCTCACCTCAACCCATCCTTAATCTGGCTCTACTGAACACCACGTCACAGACGTCCTACCTACTATTCTGTACAATAAAGTAGGCCCTATATAACTGGTTTCCGCCGTTAGCCGTCAGTATCCTTCCAGTGTCTCATCAATATCTCCACCGTATTCAACTCCATCGATCAAAGGAGTCTCTTCTTCATCGACTGCCTTCTTGGTTTCGGGTCTCTAGTAGCCTTCGGCTTTGCTCTTGTTCCAATTCTACTTCTCATTCAGATCTGTCTTTGCATAAACCTCTAGCCACTACGCACAAACCTCTATATATGCTATCGACAAACATTTCTATACGCAACTCAATAATCCGTCTCCAAGATTTTTCTCCCCTCCATCACGCAACTGCTCCACGTGGTAAACCAATCTACCAATGGATGTCACCCAACCTCCACGCCACTAGAACGATCCGCCATCTTAATTTCGCAATTTTTTATTCTTTATTCATCACTGCCAATTAATCACCATCATCTGCCTGAGACTCCTCTGTCTATCTGTCATGCCCAGACTCATCCGATCATCGACCTTCCCACTCTCGTCCTAATCGACGACCGCCTGACAGTTACTCAACCCCCTCGTTCAGCCGGATCTGGAACTCCTTCGAGTTCGACTACCCTCTGTTTTTGAGGCAACGCTCGTGCATAAGCTGGTGCCCTGCGTCTGATTTTCATATGCCGCGTTAGAGATTACGAATACATATCTGCTCTAGCATTTGACACTGTCGGTTCAGCAAACATTTTCAAGCTACCCAAAACGTAAATATTTATATACGCGAGACTAGGTTTCGAATATCTTTGGATAGATTTGAACTGATTGTATTACTGATATATACGAAGTAATGTCGACAGTCAGTGTGTCCGTTTTGTTACTATTGCGGCGCTAACTGTCTAGTCGTGTTTGTCTGTCCATCTGTCTCAGACTGTCTGTCCTTACGCCCTTCTGTCTCTCAGTTTGGTTATCTGTTCATCCTGAAATGACTTCAATTTGCCGAGAGGTTTATTAGATTTAAAGGACAAATTCCTTGTCTGTGTCGTTAAAAAGGTCTATGGATGCAAGGACAAATGACGCAATCATGCAACTGTCCTTTCTTGTAATCCAGAAATGTCCACGATAACTGGAATTAAGTGTTCGTGACGGACCCCGTACCACAACCCGCTCTGCGTTTTACAAAACGGTCCCGACTGTGGATGCAATAATCTGCGCTATAAAAATGTATTGTGGTTTCTGTCGGAGAAAACGTAGTTTATTGCTTGACTGCGTGTTTTCTGTGGCGCTCCTGTTAGAAACGTGGGAAGAGAGGTCGGTATTGAGACCAAGGCAAAGAAAGGCTAGATTGCTGGATTGCAAGGCTAGATTGCTTTTGATGTTATCCTTTCAAGTAGGCCTACCTTACATCTCCAACCCTGTATCAACCATTTTAATGACGTCTTATGGTGTGAAAGACCGTAGACGCCGTTATAAAACACTATCCTAGAAGTTCTCACCGTTCGTATGCCATGACACGACTCAATTTTTACGATACCTTATTCTTCTCTTACTTTCCCTTTTCTTAAGTTTACCCTACGTTGTGTGGACAGACCTTCTTTTGTCGTTCTGCAATAACGTGTAGCTGCCACCCAACATACGAGCAGGAAAGTAACCGGGAAGTCTTGGGCCACTGAACGGGACCTTCGTTTAATACGGTTGCCGTTCACAAGAGCTTGAACAGAAAGGAATGAGCGTCTCTCCTAAGTTCTACTCTGAGATGGTTCATCTACTTAGTGGTGCCTCGTCCCCATTTACCTTTAGACGACTGGGGTATGTTATAGACTGACCAGTGTGACCACTAACCCATTGCGGTCCACCATCATACGTACTTTTTGTTGCCTGGGGTATGTACTGAACTCACCTATAACTTACCATAACTCCTCATTACGCTGGGTCAAGTGCTACATGTATATCGACTGAAGAAATTAATATTTACAGTAAAAGATTTCGGTGGAGGATCTATGAGGAGACGAAAGAGAAGGCTTAAGGAACCTGTGAGTGTGTCGCTAGCGGTGCCCACCATTTCTCGTTTAGCAGCCAATCAATTTTATCGGGGTAACTTCTATAGCGCTCCATATATAAAACTTCTCTTGAAGTGGTGCAACCAACATTTCTAATTAAATTTTTAATTAAATTTGTAACTACATTTCTTATTAAATTTCTGACTTGGTATCTTGCACGTTAGTTTCTTCAGTTGACATATCGCTTGACCCAGTTTAATGAGGAATTAGGGTAAATTATTGGTCATTGTGGTCACTCATTGGTCACTCTCTAATTCGAACCTAGTTAACAGAAGTTAACTTTTTGTTCTTCTCCCAAGCTCCCACTTTCCAATCACCCCGGGTCGTCGCTCTCTCCGCTCTACTGAGCGAGACCTATTCATCGTCCTATTTGCCGACACAACTACTAAACAAGATCGTGCCCTCTCAGTGGTTGGCCCCTCGCCCTGGAACAAGCTCCAGTTGGTATTGCACTTGTGCCCCACTCTGGTTCTTTTTATACTCGTCTTTGAACTGTTCTATTCAGCCGTGCTGCAGGATCTGGAGCGCTCCTGAACGGTAACCCTGAAGAGCGCTATATAAATCTTTGTAATGAGTCAAATTATATTTGGTGACGTTTCAGAGGTCCGTTCTGACAGCCTGCTCTTTACGACCGACTACGGCGACGACGGTAACGACTGTCGGTCGCTGGGGTCGTCCTGCAGAACGCTGACTCACACCCTGGCCGACGCCAAGAGGGGCGACGTTGTCTACCTTCACCGTCGCCAGCAAGACGTGGCCTGGCTATGCCACGAAGACCCGATTCAAATCAGGGTCTCAGTTTCGCTGATTGGCTACAACGGCATGACGTCATTCGGTTGCCCGGCAACCGGCAGTCGTCTGCTCATGATTGCGGCAAACGCGAGCGGGAGTGACGTCATATCGTTTAGACTGCAGCGGGTTGTTGCATCCGGAATTCTATTTGTCGTCTCTGGGGCAGAAGTAGTGATAAGCGAATCAGTTTTAACTGGAGTGACTTGGATGTCGAGCGGAGTCATTAGCCTCGAGATGAAGGACTCGGTTCTGGAGGATCGGACGGGGAAAATGGCCTTCGATGTGGTCGCTCGCAAGATCAACTTCCGATTGGAGAACGTGACGATCGCCCGGGTGAGGGTGAACGTCACTGCCTGGTCCGGTCACTTCGTTGTCCGTAACAGCACCTTCACAGGAATTCCGGATCTGACAACCTTCCACGGTGGACTGTTGCTGACGGTGACGAATGGCACTGAGAGCACGAGCTACATAGCGATTGAGGACACGATTTTCGAGCGGCAGATCAACGAGAATCCCATCGAGGGAATCATGAACTTCCAAGATTCAGCGCTAAAGGTGGTGACGGAGAAGCAATACTTCTACAACCCCAATGTCTCGCTGCTCATCGCCGCCTGCACCTTTCGGGACAACGAGCGGGGCCTGACGATCATGGGGCCCTTCTCATCCGTCGTCATACACGACTCCAAGTTCCTTGGCAACATTGCTATGCACGGCGGGGCAGGGTCTCTACTGTGGACCGACAAGGCAACGGCGTCCGTTCGCATCGAACGCTGTCTCTTCGAGCGCAACGCCGCCGGAGCTTTCCGCGAGGAATCGATCCGCGACCACGCCGAGTCATTCAAGATCGGACTGAACGATGTGACGATTCACACGGAGTGCTGCAAGGGCGTCATCTCACCAGTCGGAAAGGGCGGAGCGATACGCGTGCATCGCGGGAACGTCCTTCTCGTCAACTCGACGTTCCGGCACAACACGGCACGCCAGCTCGGAGGCGCCATCTACGTTGACATCAACGGTAGCCTGACAAACGACGGTGCCTACTTCGAGAGCTCCTATCTTTCGACGCAACGACCTCTCGAAGGTGACATCATCTACTCCAACGGATTCATCACCATCAGAAACACCAAGTTGAACGTCACCGCCGCGTCGAGTCACGTGTCAATCCTTTGCCACAGCGGGACGGTCTGGTCCATCGAAGTCGTCAGCATCGAGATCACATGTCCCGTGGGTTATCGCCTGAGGATCACGAACTCGTCCGCCTATAGGGTCGTTACCGAGGGACTAATGAAATCCTACAAACTCGATCAGCTGTCGTACTTCTGCGAATCGTGTCCCCGAAACAAGTACAGTCTCGACTTCGGATATCTCAACTACAGTCTACGTTACAAGGACAACGCATACTATACCCTACTCGTTAACGGGAAATATCCGACTCCAGCTTACTCGGGGTCCTACGATTATCACGACATAGAGTGCCAACATTGTCCGTACGGAGGCAAATGTCTCCAGGAGATATCGGCCGTATCCAACTTCTGGGGTTACGCCACAGCTTGGCACCAGGTACATTTCCAACGCTGCCAGAAGGGCTACTGCTGCTCCAGGGCAAATTGCACAGGATTCAATACATGCACTGAGAACCGGATTGGGGTCTTGTGCGGCGAGTGCGAGCCAGGATACTCGGAAGCGATGTTCACGGCTGACTGCGTTCTGAACAGCACGTGTGACCCAACGATCGGCTGGCCAGTGATGATGAGCTCAGCGATACTGTACTTCATATTTCTTCTCTTCCAGAAGGACATACGCGACCTCATGTTCTCGCAGATCGTTAGAACCGCCAAGCCTAGAGTGAACTCGAGGCCTCGCTCCAGAGAGGAAGTCAATTGCGACGCCGATGAGATGAAGGATATCGATTCGTCTCCCATCCAACAGAGCGAACTTGAACTGCTTCGGAGCGAGGAAGAGGTTGCTCCGAGCGACCTCAAACAGGTGGTGAGCGATCTTCTGGCAAACGCAGACGATGGATGCAGGAGCAGAGAAATCCTTGAGAGACCGGTCGAACTAGACGGACCTCTCAAGGCAACGACCACGTCGTCACATCCGATACCTACACCTTCGGACATGGGCGTTAGCTTTCTGGTCATAATCTTCTTCTATTTCCAGGACGCCCAGCTCCTTCATATCAAGACCGTGTTCACGTCCGTGGAGAACCCAGCCACGGCGATGTTCCGCGACTTCCTGTCGGGTCTTTTCAAGTTTCGCGTCGAAGTATTTCAGTTCATGCACCGCTTTTGTTTTCTCGAGAACATGACTCCGGTCAAGAAGCTGATGGTTCGCGTCGGCCTCGTGCCCTGCGTCCTGGCCCAGTTCGGGATCGTCTACCTCGTATATCTCTGGTACCTGCGAGTCCGATTCACTCCCCGACCGGACCCGACGAGGCAGACTCCCGAGGGTGGCAGTAGGGCCACGTCTGCTGCCGCCCCCGGCTCGCAAAAGTTCTCCGTCAAGATGGCGACTGGATTTGTTCTGGCTCTTCTGTTCACCTACCAGAAGTTGGCGACAACGTCGTTCACGCTACTTAATTGTGTCTCCGTCAACAGCGACAATGTTCTCTTCGTTCAGGGTACGATCGCCTGTTACCAGACCTGGCAGTACGGAGTGATCGCCTACGCTGCAACGTGCATCGTTCCGTTCTGTCTGGTCCTGCTCATCGGTCCTGGTCTCCTCAAAGACGACCTCATCCGACTGCTCGAGTTCTTTGTCGCATGTCTGATTCCGCTGCCGTTCCTCGTGCGCTGGTGCTGGATCCGTTTTCGCCTCTATGGACGCAGAGCCACCGAACCGAAGACGCTGACGCCAGAGTGCCGCGCAGTGATCCAGATCGTCCAGGGTCCCTTCAAAAATTTCGACATCGCGTTCTTCGGACCGATCTGTGGACAGGGCTTCCTGATTGGACGTCGACTCCTCCTCGTCTTACTCTACACGTTCGTCAACGATACCTTGATCCGAATGCTGTGCATCATGCTCCTCTGTTTCGTCATCTTACTCCATCACGTCCACGTTCTACCCTACAAGGATAAACGTGGCAACGCCGCCGGAAGCGTCTCTGCGGCCAGTCTCGTCATCGTAGCTGCCATCAACCTTGTGCGAGCCGGGTTCGAGGCCGCAGAGTACGTTCCACAAGGACCGAACCAGCTGCTGATGAAGATCCTCGATGAGGTGGAGAACTGTCTCATGCTCTGGTTCCCTGGGGTCGTCATGGGATTCGTCATACTGACACTACTCGTCAAGCTCGGATTCCTCGTTGCTCAGGACGCCCTTGAGATCTGTAGGACTCCGGGGAAGAGCTCACCACCTCACCACAACAACCACGCGGGGCTCCAGGCGTCCATTCAATCCAGTCAGAGGATTCCACCGCATTCTAAATCCAACTTGGATGAACACAACAATCGAAACGATATCCATGTTAAGCTAGCAGACATATAGCTCTGTAGGGAGCTATACAACGTCTCAACGTCTCTATTCGGTTTGCATCTATTAGAGAAAATTGTGACCTTTTCTAAGTTCATGCTAACTTTCAGGTGTTGTTTAGAAACTTCACAATCGCAGGTGAGCCATGAGTTATAGTTCAACTTTACTGAGTTTACGGTCAAAGATACATATTTGTAGAAAGCACAATAATATATGTATCTGGAATTTCCTCGATTAGGTGACCATTTGAGCTCCCTCCGGTGAAATATAAGCATTTGCTACAACCCCGGTGATGATAAAAGTTTTTAACATCGAAGTCAAAGAGAAAACATTATAACTCATGCAGTACCGAGTTCGAGATGGCTCGGTTATCTACGAGTTATTGGCGCTTCACCTGTGCGTGTTGGGTAACGAATTTACGGTCTCATTGTAAAAGACGTCTTGTTAAATTGACAATACTTCTATGGCATTTGAGTGTTTGTCGTACGCATTGCCAGCTCATAATTATTTGAACCAGAAGTTGCCATACTTAGGTCGATTGCTTGTAGTTGTGTCTTTAAATAGAAAACCTAAATGCATAATGCGTCTTATGAACGAACCTACTAGAGACGTTCTTGCTTATAAGCTTGATTGATGGGTCTTTGAAGTTCCTGACAATAAAAATGCAATCTGGATCATAAATATGGTACAGAGCGAATTCCAATGTAAAAAACAATGTTTCCCGGTCAACAGCGGGTATTCCGACGTGCCGACGCGAGGGACAATATGTGATCAAAGGCCAACGTTGGCGGCAACAGGAATGTAGGGCTTGCTGATTAGCCTGAGGCCAGATTGGTCGCGGTCGAGGCAGGCGATAACTCAACTACTTGCTTCATCCGAGATTGGATCGAGTGAAACCAAAAAATTGAACTTAACTTACGTCGTCCACTTTGATTTCACCCACCAGGCAGATCATAGGCAATGGATGGTTCCCTCCAGAAAACATTTTCTCTACGCTCTCCTCCTACTCCTCCTCGTCCATCTCCTCCTTCTCCTCCTCCTCCTCCTGTCTTATCTGCAGGAGACACCAGAAGCAAAGCAATTAACCGCTTTTCTATTATTCTCTCCCTGGCAAGAAATCGATTCTGAAACCTTGAATATTTCAAACGATTACTCGACAGCCAAGTCCAAACTAGGTCTATAAACATAGGCTGGTGCCCGACGGTGAGTGGGGCCTCCTTCATGACTTTTATCGTGATTAACTGTCGCTCGGGTGTTTGATCATTGCGCCCGTATACCCATCCATTCTCGTGGACGATAATCGCAGAAAAAGACGCAGAAACGGGACCGGGGCTGAACGACATCGCCTGCTGTTTTTTTATGGATGAGTGGCCTCGTCCGATGATCTCGTAATGAAAGTGAGGAGTGCGCGGTTTCTTTTTCTTCGTGCAAACGCGCAGTGATTTATGTCTTCCGTCGGCAGAAAAAAAAGATCAATACGGAAAATCTATGACCCTATTCAATGTGTGGCTTGTTTATAAAGCGCCAGTAACGCTTTCTGTTCGTGTTATATTTGACGGTTTGGATAATTTCAAGAAAATGACATCAGTTATGTAGGCTACTTCGCGCTGTTTACCCGCCACTGTTTGATATAATATAAAATTGTTTTTTGCTGTAGAACTGCGTTGTGCAATTGGTTCGCTACTGCGTTAGACTTTTATGAGCTTGACAGTTGGGTGTAACGAAATATGATTGTTTTCGCCATGTTTCTATTCAAAGTGCAAATTGCTATCTGCTTATCCCTGTATTTGACGAGTTGTAAGAAGCATGTTCTGTGCTAGTGATGTCGTTGTCGTTGCTAACTATTATGCTAAATATTCTAATAGTTGTTTGAAGTCCGTGCATCGTCTTTTTCTTTCATCTCAGTAGGCATTAAAACAGTAGTTAATGACTGTAGATAGATAGATGGATGTATGAAGGAATGGATGGATGGATGGATGGATTGATAGACAGACAGACAGGCAGAGAGACAGACAGACAGATAGATAGATAGATAGATAGATAGATAGATAGATAGAACAGATGAACAGTAGTATGAATTAGATAGATTCGTGCCTGAGACTGTCAACCAAAAAGTTTTTTCTAATTATGAGAGGACAGTTTGATTACCATTGAACTGACAAGTAGCAAAACAAAGTAAAATTAGTAATACTCGCATTATAGCATTAGCCTATACCCTTCGATGGGCTCTTGAACGACTACTCGTGTGATAGATGTGTTCCCAGGTTTGGACTCATAGCTGTGTACATGCAAGATTTCTTCCACTGGCTCCCGGTCCAGCAACACTTCCATTATGATCTCAGCTACCCTACCGTCTGTCATTGTGTCTAGGACACCGATCCTTTTTATCTTCGGGAGCTATTTACTTTAGTTTCCCTGGTTGATCTAGAGAGATCGGCCTCCAGATGTGACTTTGTGGTTTGACATGCTCACAAGGGGGCTTTCTCAATTATCGGTCCCTCTGTTTGGAATAGCCTCCTCTCTGACCTGTGTTCTCTTCCGCGGGGCCTGTCTGGCTCTTTCTATAAACTTCTTAAGACTTTACTTTTTGATCGGGCCTGGGTCGGGAGTGCTTCCGAATAGTTATCTTGAAGAGGCGTTATATGATTTCCATAGATAAATATTAACCCTAATATGCTATTTCACTGCGCTCTTGGACCAATTAATACCCATACAATAAGCCCTTTATAAATGTGGAGTTTACGATAACAATTCGAATAGAACGCAAGAGTAGCTGTTAACATCGTCGTCACCTCTCTTCTACTATGAGATCAAACTAAACTGTCTTCCTATAATCCTATCTACGTGTAAATTGATAACTTCTGGTAGCACGTGGCTATACATTGATATTAAAACCGTATCAAAATTATAAGGACACTTGTTCTAAAATAAAGAGCCGCCCCTGCGTTTATTTAATGCCGCATCGTGGCAGTAGACCTATGCCACAGAGACAACCAGATCACCATATACGCTGAGGAGCGATGCACGAAGAGATTGGCTACCCCGCAATGATGACACAAGAGAGCTTAATCTTTTGGATATATATATTTATATATGATATATATATAATATATATACATAATATTTATGTAAATAATTGTAACATCCAAACTTCCAAAGGTCCATTTTAGAGCAACAAGCGCAGGTTACCAGCGTGTTCACACTGAGTGACATGAGTGACTTTACCCAACCTTCTTCTTCTTTAGTTTTCTGGATTTTCATATGGCCAATGTTGCCACTTCTCTCTGTTCTGGGCCTCCACATTCATCCTGTTTTAGCCGCCCCTTCCATCATCCAGTCCAAGATCAATTTTCTCGATCTTCCTCTTGTCTGCTTTCCCTTCATTTTTCCTTCCACGGTGTTTCTTTCTTTTTACCTGCAGCCAAGCGCATATGAATGCATCAACTTACCCGCCACTGAAACTTTATCTCGTCGTCATCAACATATCAATTTTCTAGGGACGTCGTCGACTATTCATTCAGTGCAGTCGAGCGCACAATCTGGCCTCCCATACGTTGCGTCCAGCGCGTGCCAGGATCATCCGCTGAGCACTCAGCGACGCGCGAAATGGACTAAACTGCTGATGGAATTGGCATAATCGCCGATTATCAGGAAATGGTCGTTGTTCATCAGAATTACACAACTCTCTCAGCAACAATGCATGTCTTCTGCTACACAATCGAATCTGTTTACATTTCGGATATGACGCGGTACGATTCCAAACCGAGGCATAATTTACTGCGTAATACATTATGACACCACTGTCATTCCATGCGTGCGCGACGTCATAACGGTTCCAATACCAGCCATCTTTAGCGTCACCCTTGTAGTAGGCTACCTTTGTTCGGTACGATGAAAAAAGCAAACACGCACATAGTATAGACCCCTATACGAACAAATAAGAAAAAAAATAAATACATGCCTCTTTCATTGTTAACGATGGTATATTGGACTATATACAGTGATATACTACGAAACATTTTAAGAGCGGACAATTCAATAATATCTTCCCCATAGCAATAACCGTCCATGAAAACTCGGTTAATGGCGATCGTCCAGCGTCCCAGATGTTTGTGAAATACGTTTATTCTGAGCCGTTTATTGCGGTTTTCTAGCACTCGTGTTTTGAATGACAATAGTCAAAGCCTCTTTCCTTTCTTCTTCGCATCCGGCATTGGTGAGCTTTTAAACAATTTATTTCTTCTAAGCAGAGTCATAGCACTTATTCTGGGGACTCGCTAATAATATTTATGCAGCTGTCTATGCATATGCACGAAAGGTATATGCTCATATATATATATATATATATATATATATATATATATATATATATATATATATATATATCGGCCTATGATAGAGGTTTTCGTGAGTAATATTCTATAGTCATTCGGAAAGAACTTTAGAAAAGGCTTAAGTAAGCCAGTTTGACATGCACGAGTTTTCTCCTTGCGCAGTTTTCCGAATTGATTGCCATTGTCATTGCAATTAGCCACAAGGGCCAATTGACAGAACACAACCACAATTGTATTGTCATAACAGCAATCAGTAGGCCTTCCAGTTCCAGATCAAAACTTCCCGTAAAT
The DNA here is from genome assembly GCA_959347315.1 of Bimastos eiseni. Classification (NCBI taxonomy): domain Eukaryota; kingdom Metazoa; phylum Annelida; class Clitellata; order Crassiclitellata; family Lumbricidae; genus Bimastos; species Bimastos eiseni. The sequence continues at coordinate 11,421,718 of OY365822.1, read as the reverse complement.
GATGCAAAAGTCAAACGATCTACCCAAGAGAGTCAAATTTGATCGATTAAGACTTTATTTACCGTTACTGGATAATATATGGCATGAGTAACATATGGCATGAGTAACATATGGTATGAGTAACATGGGGAAAATGAAATTTTTATTTATTTATTTATTTTGAAATTTGATAACGCCCTTCTTCCAGCATCTTTTGCTCAGAAGTGTACACGCCTCGACGGCGCAATTGCAGTTGTACTGCAGAGCAATTGTTGGCGAAGGACTTGCTCAATACAAGTTGAGCCTACCCGCCTCGGGTAGGGTCAAACCCTCGAAATGTACTGTATGAGAGTAGGCTACAACAGCATTATGCAATATCACATTAGTTTAATTAAAAATATCTAACTGATACATCCGCAACTTAATTCACGTCATAGACAGTGTCACAGATCTTTTGCGGACACGGGTTGCATCATACTCTAACAGGTCTCATACCCGACCTGATGGGCGAACTCAATACCGGAGTTATCATCTGGCTCTGCGTAGCGGATGCGTGTCGATTCTCCTGTTGCTAGGAAAGAAGTTGCTGTGCCTCCGAGGGCTCCTACCTTGCTAACAAGACAACAACACACTAAACAATATAATGCAACTGTTAATTGATATTGCCCTTTTTACGGTTTAGTTCAAAAGTGTACATACGCCTCGACTGCGCAATTGCAGTTGTACTGCAGAGCAATTGTGTGTGAAGTACTGGCTCAAGGTCCCTACACAGTTACTGACGCCTCGGACGAGCGTCGAACCCACTCACTCAGCGCACACTCAGTGTTGCGGTCCACCTGCTCTAACCAATCGGCCACCGTGCCACACTAGCGACTACAGCGTAGAATAGCGAATTATGTACTATCGCTGGGCCCTACATATACTGAGTTTACTAACCTGATATGGAATTACAATGGGTACGGGCAATACAAATACTCAACTACACACCGCACCGGCGGCCTTCACCATGCGTCCTTGCAGATCCGGCTTTTACCATCCATCCTTACAGATCCGGCTTTTACCATCCGTCTTTACAGATCCGACTTTTACCATCCATTCTTACAGATCCGGCCTTTACCATCCGTCCTTACAGATACGGCCTTTACCATCCGTCCATGCTTAATTGCTTACGAATCAAACAGTCAACCTTCTTATATGTCTAGCCTTGACGTGGGACAAGTTTCTCGCTCACCAGTCAAATATCCTTATCGTCTTAGCGGATGACTATAAACTGCTCTTTTCTCAGGACATTCTTGGTTTCACATGTATCCCCCGAATTTCATATAAATGGCTCAATTACTGTTTCTTACTTTCTCATAGCTACGAAGACGTCTGTTTTGTAATTGCTCGCTGTGATTGTTTCGTGATGCTACAGTCTAAGATTTCTGACTTTAACCTTCAAAAGTCTGAGGATGTCTCTAGTTTTATACCCAGAATGGTATACGAATGATTATTGCTTACTTTCTTTTTATCCTCAAACTGCGAAGTCGTCTGTTTTGTGATTGTTTTGTGATAGCATACAGGATGGGCCAAAAAGCGATATAACTTTTGTTCTGTTTGAAATATTTTAACCAATTTTGGTTGTATTATGCAAATATGATTTGGTTTTTGGCCTTTAAAGTTTAATTTAAAAATTCCTTCTTTTGGCCGAAATATTAACTAAAACCTTAGGGGTTACTCTTAAGCCTTCCTTGTATGTTCGTTGATTGATAATAATAAAGTTCCCGCATTGGGTTTGCATGCGAATCATTAAGGTATATGTTCGCTTGCTTACTTATATTACAGTTTGAAAAATGAATTTGGTACAAGTAGTCCTGTGCAAAGTGAAAGTAGTTCTCATATGACGCTCTCTCTCCAGCTGCCGAGTCATGAAATGTTTAGGCGCGCGCAGTGATATGCCATTCCTTGTGACGAAGGAAATTCAATTACTGTCGTTCGACGGGTAGGTACAGCCGACTCTTCGTCCCTCCCACCAGTCAATTTCCTTCTGGTAAGCGAGATGGCATATGGCCTTCTGTCCAGCAACGATTGAACAAAAACTCGCCAAGACTTTCGACGAAATGACATGTTGCCTTCTCATGAATATTTCTATGATTGTTCGGCCTTTTTGCCGTTGGCGCAACTTTCAGACAACGAAGGAATAACTTACTTCTGCAACAGATTACCGTCTTTTAAATCGATTACTTGAACAATACAAATTAATTAATTGCAAATGATGATTATGATGACGATGATTCCGGGCATAGTCGAAGTTTTGATAGGGTATGGGTTGAAAAAATATGGGTTTTGGGACATATAGGACAAAATTTCAATTCCCAAACATAGGGATGCCGAAAATAAAAATGAACAGTGGAAACACTCAGCAGAAATGTATAATATTCACGAAATATTTATGAAATATCTGGAGATATAAGCAGCTCCATCCCTCCTCTTGAAATTTCCCCTCCTGTCCCCCTAAGTCTCCACCTTTGATTTCGGGGATGGGGTCGTAGAGCAAATGGGGCGTAGGTTAATGGATAACACACTGGGGAACAGCGCTTAGCAACCGAGACCGATTTCCGTATGCTCCGTGAGGTTAACTAGTCCTTCATTCGCCAGTCGGAGGTGCTGATAAATCCACAATGAGAGCCTTGCATGGCTGCCGACAGTTACAACCGATTCCCTTAACAACTCGTTTTCATTCGTTCATATTAGACCTCAGCATCCAAGGGATGGAAAACTCGCCCGCCATCGGAAGCTCTGATTGTCACTGGTTTTGAATCACAATTTCTTCATCTGGTGAAGAAGAAGAAGAAGAAGAAGAAGACGAAGAAAACGAAGAAGAAGAAGAAACAGAAGACGAAGAAGAAGAAGATTATTATGATGATGCGGGGTAAAAAAAGAAAACAACAGCAGCAATCATAGCAGCACTATCAACGATAGCAACTACAAAAATAGCAATTATCTAACTTGCCAAAATGTGCCATCTTATCCAAGGCCTCTCAGCTATGGTCCAACGTTTTAATGTCGTCTCCTCCCGATACAGAAAACTAACAACGGTTATACATAATACAACGATAATACACTTCCTCCCTGCCAGAAAACAGCAGGCGAGAAGTGTATTTTAATACTCATTATCAATAGTAATGAGCATTAAAATAATATACCGGTAATTGACGTCATAACTCTACGCCGAAAGCACATTACACCTCACCTTGAAACCGTCGATCATCGACTAATACAGAAGAAGTGGCGCTACAAAAGCCATCTTAGCGAAGCAGTTGCCCATGCGAAATATTTCCATAGCGCGTATCTCCACATTCCAGTAATTTATGCCATCAGCGGTGGGACTCGAAAGACGACTACTCGATCGGTCGTAGAGCGCTACTTGAGAGCGGTTGTGACGGCAAATCAGGTCACGACTTCATGCCGTAAAAAATATGGTCTGCGTGAAAATCATTATCCCCTCGGTTTCGCAGAGAGCTCGTTGACGGTTGGCTGGTTTTGAATCTTTTCTCGGCATTCGATCTTCGATTTAGGAAGATGGCGAATGGAATTGTCTGCCTCCATGCCTCAACTTCATGACCTCCGCGCTGTTTATACTGCGGTCAGGATGGGCGAATTTAAACGATGCTCGTCTGTACGTATGAATGTCTTCGTGTGTATCTCTCTATCTGTCTATTAATCTCTCTATTGATAGAGCTATTGATAGACCTGTCAATCTATATATCAATCAATATTTATGTCTATATATGTGTTTGTATATATATATTTTTCTTCTGGGACAAATCATCTTATATGCCGAAAAATTATCTCTCTGACTTTCGTTCATTCTCTCTTTAGATTTCTCTCCCTTTCTCTCTATCTCTCTCCATATATATATATATATATATATATATATATATATATATATATATATATATATATATATATATCTGTATCTCTCTTTCTTCGTTTTCTGTTTTCCTCCCTCTCTCTCTCGTCTTTGTTCCTCTATTTGTTTTTCGATTTCGCTCTCTACCTGACTTACTCCATCTCTCTTTCGACCTCTCTCTTCTCGTTTTTCTTCCTCTTTCCCACTCTCATTTCCATACTCCCTTCCTATCTCCATGTCTCCCTCCCTCCGTTTCTCGCTTTCCTTCTCTCTCCCAACATCTCTCTCTTCCTCCCTTCCTATCTCCCTGTCTCCCTCAATCCCTTCCTCTCTCCCTGTCTCCCCCTCCCTTCCTCGCTCCCTTCCTCTCTCTCTCTCTCTCTCCCTCCCTCCTTCCTTCTCTGCTTCGATCCATCCCTCTCTCCCGTTCTTCCTCTTTCCCTCTCTTTCCCGCTCCCTCCCTCCTCTCCCTCCCTCTCTCCCGTTCTTCATCTCTCCCTCTCTTTCTTTCTCCCTCTCTCCCTGTCTCCCTCCCTCCGTTCCTCTCTCCCTTTCTTCCTCTTTCCCTCTCTTTCTCGCACCCTACCTCCTCTCCCTCCCTCTCTCCCTTTCTTTCTCTCTCCGTCCCTCTCTCCCTTTCTTCCTCTTTCCCTCTCTTTCTCGCACCCTCCCTCCTCTCCGTCCCTCTCTCCCTTTCTTTCTCTCTCCCTCTCTTTCTCTCTCCCTCCCTCCCTCTCTCCCTTTCTTCCTCTTTCCCTCTCTTTCTCGCACCCTCCCTCCTCTCCGTCCCTCTCTCCCTTTCTTTCTCTCTCCCTCTCTTTCTCTCTCCCTCCCTCCCTCTCTCCCTTCCTTCCTTTTTCCCTCTACCTTATTCGTTTCGATATCTCTTCTCGTCCCTTCTTAATTATTATTCGAATGATCATTTTGTAGTCCATCCATCTGAACGAATCGTATCACATAATCTTTAGATTCGATCTCATTCGCTCCGTCAGAAGAGCTTATTTATTTCTCGTCCTATCGAGATCTCGAGGCAGCGCGAGAGACGAGATAAACTCAGGTCGTTTAAGACGGTTCATCACATGCTTAAATCCGGAAAAGATTCACACCCTCTTTACCCTCTCCATTTCCCCCCTTTCCATACACGTATAATCTACAGCATATAGTTAACGACTTTCTTGAATCCTCTTAAGAATTATAGGAAATGTTTGGTGCCAATTACACCGACCACCACACACTTCTTTCCATCCTTCTCTAATCATGTTGACCATATTTTCCATGTGTGCATTTAGACAGACAGACAGCCAGCAAACGGATAGATAGGCGTGCAGGCAGGCAGACAGACGAGCAGACAGGCAGGCTATCAGACAGGCAGGCAGACTGACTGACTTACTTACTGACTGGCTGACTAACTGACTGGCAGACAGACAGACAGACATCCAAGCAGGCAGGCAGCTGTGTGTGGCTTCGACTATTTGTCTGTCTGTCTCTTTTGATTAGCTACACTGACCGCCGCATTGTCTGATTTATTGTTCTCTTTTGCGCACTCCGCGTCTTTCGATATCCACCTTTCTTTGTGCGTGTGTGTGCCTGGGTCTCTTTCTCTATCTTTCGCACTCTGTCTCGTTCTAGTCCTCTCTCCATATGTTTCTCTCTCTGTCTCCCTCTCTGCTTCTGCCTCTGTCTCTGCCCCAATCTCTCTGTCTCTCCGGCTGTCTCTCTCATTCTCTCTGTCTCTTGACTTCCTCCACGGTTCACTCATTTCCTATCTACTTCCATTTTCTCTTCGCTGCCTTCTGTCTTGAATTTCTCTTATTTACTGCGTCATAAATATCAAAGAATTGCTTCATTTCATCGCCAAAACCATACCCCACCACCCACCCGTCCTTCCTTCATTCAACCCGCCCATCCACAGTTCCACACACCCTTCCATTCCTTCCTTCCATCCATCTATCCATCCGTATGACTACCCACTGCGTTTGTGTCTCGTTAGGGAGGTGGGTCTCTCGTAAAGATCAAGTTTTGAAGGAGACCTATATAAATAAATGAATACACAATTCGTGCAACAATTTCAGTTGAGGCCTCTTCAAGTCGGGTCTGAGACTATAGATATACAAATACTTGTCGAAAGCGTCGCCTTGAATGACATTTGGATCTGTCAAAGCTACATTTTGTCCACTTATGCCGTGTTACGTCGCCCTGGAAGTTGTCGGTTTCAGCGTCATCATCATCATTGTCATCATCACCAGCAGCAGCAGCAGCAGCAGCATCAGAAGCAGTAAAAGCACCAGCTTCAGCTTAATCTACTTCACAATTATAATCATAATCATCATCAACATCATTATTCTCATTATCGTCGTCGTCGTCATCATCATCATCATCGTCATCATCATCATTATGATCATCGTCGTCGTCATCATCATCATCATCGTCATCATCATCATTATGATCATCGTCGTCGTCATCATAATTGTCGTCATCATCATCATCATCATACTTCTATCCTTCACTTTTTGTCCGAAGCTTTGTCAATCTGTCTGTCTGTCTGTCGGCTCTTCTGTCTGTCTGTTTGTCTCGTGGGTGCTTGAAGATCTGTCAATGTGCGTGCATCTGGGAGACTGCTGAGGATATCGGTTTAACTAAACTGTTTCATAAGAAAGATTATTGGCAGACAGTAGCTGAATTCTAAAATATCAGTGATTTCAGTTTAATGATACCGTGTGATGAGAATATTAGTGTTGCCCTCCTCCTTTGCCAAGCTTGGGCCTGGCACCGCCAGAGTGGGGGTAGTGGCAGGATTTCACTGGATTGAAGCAGTTCCAGTATGACGACACAGTATGTGATAGCAAAGATCATTAGCGTCGCCCTCTTCTTTTATCCAGGCTTGTGACTGGCACTGCCAGAAGTACAAACAGTGAAGGAGTTTTATATTGTAGGTAATGCGATCGGTGGATCCAGGGACGTCGATCCGATCCAGGGGGGATCGAGGGGAACAGGTCCCCCAATCTTTTACAGAGAGGGGACAATTTATACCTGCATCCCCCATTTCCCACTCCCCTCATTGGGTGCCCCCCCACATGTCAAGCGAGATCACCGTCTCTGGGTGTATCTATTTGTAACACGTATAAGACAGACCATAACATGCCATCTATCGATTACGATCTTCTAGTGAATTGTAGTTTAGTTCTTGGCATCAGCCGTTTTGGTCATCGCCATCCATATCTGCCATTCAAGCGCCATATCACGGTACACATATGTCCCTGCTTTAATAGGACTGTGGTCTCTTCCGGTTCTCCACCTGCATCCCAGGTTGACTCTAAATTTATCTTTGCTACACAATGACGTTTGAGTTGAGTGCAATAAAAACCCATGCTTGCTATTCTATTCTATTATCGTCTATTCAATTCCATTCTATTACGTTTTACTCCGTTATATTCCATTCTGTTAGACTAAATTCTATTATATTCCATTCCATTCTGTGGTATTCGATTTTAATATATAGTCTATTCTATTCGATTCCATTATATCCATTATTCAACTCCATTTTGGTCCTTCCATTTCCCAATTCCATTCATTTTCCAAGATGAGTTGGCCACTTCAATTGCAGCATGCATTGTAAAATTCAATAAACCTCATTTCGCTGAAGCTCTAATGGGGTTGATTTCGATGCTGAGGCATGATCTGATTTGTAAAAGTCAATGTTTGCTCTCCTTCGGTTGTTTTAATGTTGACGACGTTAGTAGCACATCTGTTGCACGGTGGTTCGATCATCTCCGATTGGTGTCATCTGTTGCTGCTGCTGCTGCTGCACAGTCAATTGACTCAGCAACCGACCGGCCATCAGAGCATGGCCATCGATACGCATCATTGATCCTCATCATCAACCCTTAGCAGCATGCGTTGCGCTGCTCGCGCTCTGTGGTTGGTAAATAGACCACGCGAAGATTTGCCAAGGTCCAGAGAAGGCAGACACTCGTGTCGTTCCAGCGCTTCAACGCTGGGCAATCTGTTGAGTGTGGGAGTGAGTGAGCGAAAGAGAGGATCACTGGATGAGTGGATAATTGATTGAAGGTGATAATGGATGAGTGAGTGAATGAGCGAGTGAGAAATTAGGGAGTAAACGAGTCCGTGAGTGAGTAAGTGAGTGAGCGATATCAGAAGCCATTACAGTAATCGTCTATGAGGAGTACTGAAAAGGCCGTATACGGCAATGCGTAGATCTATTAAGCGCTTTGCAGTTAGACATTTTTGCTGATCACACATGGCCACATTAACATTAAGAGTCTATTCTGGCATATCGTGCTGGCATTATATGCGCAGAAAGGTGTCACGTAGTCGAAATACCGAGTTCCATTTTGCCGTTTGGAAAAACGAGGTTTCAGTGCTAAAGGGCTAACAATTATTGTCGTTAACTCTGTTGCTTCCAACGTTTGTTCGTTTTGATGCGGTTGTATACTTTGACCGATAATAACATCACATCTAATCACATATCGCCTGATAAAGACATCACAGCGAGAAGTTGACTCATCAGGACATCACATTACGGTAACCACATATTGTTTGACAGAGAGATCAAAGCCAAAATTCAGCTGAACAGGACATCACAATAAATCTTATTGGGACATCACAATTATATCTGATAAGGAGTTGTCACAGTAAACCTGTCAAGGATATCATAGTAATGAAAGTGTATCACATTCAATCTGAAAAGGAAATAGCAGTAACAATGAAATCGTAAATTTTACAAGGACATTTCGGTCAACGTGAATAAGGCGTCGCATTAAATCTGCTAAGGACATAAACAATATATCAATATATCTGCTAAGGACGTCACAGTCCGTCGGTTAGGTACACAGATGGCGTCCTTGTGCCGAGTAATCCTAGGTCTGCTTCTCGTGTTAACAACGATGACACCTGTGGTCGTGTGCGGTTGGGATCCGTGGGACCTCGGTCTCTGGTCGTCTGCGGGGAACGATTCCGACCCTAGGTATGATCTCGGAAGCACCAACGATGCTCCAGAGGACGAACAGGGCTCAGAAGATGTCCATCTCCGCGGCACGACCTATCAACCGGACGCTGTAGGAGATTTGGGCGATCAGAGTATCACGGCTCAAAACTATTCTCCTGCAGATGGTCCCAGCAACGACTCCTTCTCAGTTGGCGTCGTAGACAGGCATCAAAAGGAAGGGGACGAGGAACCGGAGGGATTTGGGCACCAGCTGTTTCAGAAGACGATGGACTTCTTATCAGGACTGCTGTCCCCTTCTGAGAGCGGAACAGAGGGTTCCAACTCAACCGAGACACAGTCCGATCTTTGCCGAGATGGAGATCCGTTCTCCAACTGCTCCACTCACTCGGTCACGCCGTACCAACAATCGCAGGACACAGCGGAAGACGAAGGTGGCGGCCACTCCTCTACCGCATCGACCGACACTCCAACGCCATCTGATCCTTCCCTGGTCGAGCCAACCTGGATCGACGCGAGCCAGTCTTGTCTCCGCGAATCCATCAACAGGAGCGTCGGAGAGTGTGGCTGGGACGAATCGAGGGCGTTGGAGGGTGCTCTGGCCGAGGTCTTCAACGACACGATCGTCAAGAGGCTGGCGAAGAAGTGCGTGCCTGGAGAGTGGTGTCTTCGTAAGCATTTCGGAAAGGATCAGACGAAGATCGAGGAACAATCCTGTCATTTGATGGATTGCCTCGACGAATGGAAAGACGACAACTGTCGGGTTTGTAAATAAGATTAAGTAATAACAACAAAAGTTTTTCTATTCTTCTTTTTCTTTAGTTTTCTGCCTGTACGACAGGTTCGCATGCCCAACGTCGCCACTTCTATCTATTCTTGGCCTCCACCTTCATCCTCTTGCAAGTTATAGCCGACCCCTTCCATCATCCAGTCCAAAATCATCTTTTCTTGGTCTTCCTCTTGTTTTATTTTCCTTCATCTTTCCCTCGATGATGTTTCGGAGTAGGGAATCGCCTCTTAGTATGTGTCCAATCCATCTCCTTTGTCGCAATGACGAATTACTAGAGGCTGTGATGATGATGATGATGACGATGACGATGACGATGATGCTGATAACTTTAATTATTATTAAAATAACGATTACAATAATAATAATAATGATAATATAATAATAATAATTTTATTATTACTATCATTATTGTTACGAAAATTTGCTGCTTGCGTGAACTTGTAAATTTTCCCCATTATCTTCAGCCTTCCAATGTTATCTGGAACACGTTGAATCTGCTCTGCTCTCTGAGGAATGCAAAAAACACATCCGACGGTTGCGTCATTTCCGTTCTAAAGATGACCCACGTGACCATAGCTGACATGATTCGAGTCGCAATCCAATCAGAGGACGAGGTTAGTCACAGAAGCCGTCAACAGATGTCAGCAACTTCGTCTTCTGTTTAACAGTAGCGAAAATGAATATCCCTTGTTGAGATCTGCTGGTCCCTCACTACCGGACGTCAACACGGGTGCACTACTGCGTGCGCTCGTCGATCCTTTTGCGACAAGTCGTTGTTGACATATACGAGATATTATTTCAAACTCTGTTTAAGTTATGGGTCAACTTTATCTAGCCATGTTAAAACGCACATGCTCAGGTGATGTGGACGCTTTGACATTTATGATCGCAGAGCTTTTGAGTGGTTTCTAAAAATGATGTTACATCAAAGTCCAGATACGGGTATGCAACTATGCATACATACATACATACATACATACATACATACATACATACATACATACATACATACATACATACATACATATATACATACATACACACACATACATACATACATACAAACATACATACATACGTACATACATACATACATACAGTAGATACGTACATAAATACATACATACATACATAAATATATACACACGTGCATACATACATATTGTACTGTATTAGGTATTTAAGCATTTGTAAACACTCGATGCACGCATAAATTGCATTGTGTTGTCTTGTATCGTATTCACAGATTTCTAAAGCGCCTCCTGGCACTCCTAGTCAGTACTAGCTCAGTCTGTACAACCTAATCAGAGGAACTCCCAGTGCGAGAAGCCACGGCGAGAAAAGAGTTCTTAGATAGAAACAGAAGTGAGAGGAATTTAGATCGTAGAGTTAGTCGCAGATGGAATATCATTCAAGGCAAAAGAGCCAATAACATACCAATAATGATAAATAATCAACGAGTGAGGCAATTGCAATAAAAAATAATCATTGATTTGTGTTTCAGGAGTCAATCTGCTCAAGAACTGAGGATAAAGAAGATTGCAGAGGACCGTGTCAAAAGGTGAGTCATGTAATCTCCAATCACTGGTAAGAACTCTGTCCCCATCAGCTAAGATAAAGGCTACGTCGCTTTAGGGCCATGCCATCTGGCATATATGAAGCAGTGGTAGCTTCAGACGAGGCCTGCATTCAGATTGCCTTGCCGGTGATCTCAGACAAACGAGATAGGGTGATGTTGACGTCATTAATGATGATTATGATAACGACTGCGACGATATCAAGGGTGACGATGACGATAATGATGACGATGCTGTTGCAGGATGGTGACGATAATGGTTATGGTTACGACTATGTTGTTGCATGGTGATGATAAATGAGCTCGTGAATAAGCTGGTGCCTGCGCTCGGCTTAGAGTGGTGCTTTGTAAATTTAGAGACTACGATTACGATGATCATGACAGTCACGATGACGATGACGGGATGATTATGTATGATGGAATGAAGATGATGGAAAACTCAATTGCCTGCATCGTTGTAACAGAAAATTAATTAATTTAATTGATAATTAATTAAAACCGCAATGCATTATTTCATTCTCATTCAGACAATACATACATACATACATACATACGTACGTACGCACGCTCGCACGCACGTACACACACATACATCCATACATACACACAAACACACACACACAAACACACACAAACACACACACATACACACATAAATACATACACACATACATACATACATAGTGCATTCTCATTCAGATAGATCGAGAATAATATTTTAAGGCTGTTATCTTTTGATGTCATTACAGGCTGGTCAAAACCTGAGGTGCATGAGCGACAGCTGCGGCAACAACACCGATCTATTTGAGGGGTAGGTTACCTTGGCATACAGTGATAATTATTTCATGATTATCAGACGACGCACAGTTAGAAGGCGAAGCAGCTATGATCTTTCGGTTTGAGATAAGATAGCAATAAAATTGCCAATTAACTAGGCATAAAGAAACCGCAATTTGACCTACGATGGACAACCCATTGGACGACTTCTCTATTTCGACGCTGCGCTCGTTAATAAGTTGGTGCCCTGCGCTTGGCTTTCGAAGTTTGAAGATTACGATTACGACTGGCTAATGTTAAGCTGTAGGTGCTGTAACATGCCAAGCAAATTTCTGTCGACGGCAACGGCCTCTGTTGTCATAAGCTGTCCTTAAACTCTGGATCCATCCATTACGACTATAGCTGGTTATTCTGTTCTCATTGCAGCTTCCCGGAATGGCAGTGGCTGTTTGACAAGAGGGGCTCAGCCTCAGTGGATAAGTGTCAGTTCAGTTCTTCCAACTGTCAGCTGTTCGAGACCCAATTCACGATGACGTCACACGACACCGCCGTGATGGTGGGTTTAACCCTTAACTGCTTTAAGTAAATGGCATACTTTATAGACGACTGCGTCACATTAGGTTATGTAAATAATAATAATAATAATAATAATAATAATAATAATAATAATAATAATAATAATAATGAATAACAATAACAGCTGGGTTTTAGTTGGTTCAGTTGACTGAGGCCTGTGTGAGAATCACCCCTGTAGTAGGCCTACACATCTCAATATCCCAAAGGCCGAATAGTAGAATACGAATACTTGGCACGTCACATCTGTTTCTGCACAAGCGGCGGCGGCTATATCGAATAGACTGAAGTGGCTCTTTGCTGCTTGGACCACGGTATCGCAGTGTCACGCGTTTATGAGTTTAGTTAAATTAGTTCCATTTCTAGTTTACTCAGACTTTCAGAAGGATGCAAAAAATGACACGTGTTAACTGTTTACGTTTAGTTTATGTATTAAATTTACTGAACTTAAACTTTTGCTCACATCTGAAATTTAGAAATTTGTCCGAAGATCTATTTTGTACACTATTCGTATTCGTAATCGGCCGAATAATTAGTCCAATGAATCGTATTCGGCCGAATAGTGAATATCACTTGTTCGGTACAGCCGTAGTTCTAACATTCGTTGAAATTACTAACTTAACGTAATGTAGGCTAGCTCAGAGTGTATTTCTTGAAGCTATATCGAGTGTAATATATTCATTATATTAATGACCGTCGTTGTATTAGTGCTGGTAATATTTCGTTTATCTTCAGCTTCATCACGGTCCTCGTCGTCTGCTGACCTTCCTTAAGACCAACGAATGGTCTGTGGTCGCTGGTCTCACTCTTTCAGTTCTCTTCTCCCTCCTCGTCGTCTGTGGCATCTTCATCGGCCTCAGGTGTAGCGGCAGAAGGAGACTGAGACAAAGGGTGATGCGACACAACGCGATGGCTCGAGAAGACGATGGAGGACTGACGAGGGATAGGATACAATACACGATCATCACCACACAACAGGACGAATTCGACGATCAGGACAGCGACGATATGACGTAGATTGTGTGAGGAAGGAAGAGGAAGAGGAATGGGAGAAGGCGAGACTAGGTGGAAAAGTAGATGGAAAGTAGGAGTGGAATGACGGGTAGTTGGATTGGTAGATAGACAGCAGGGTTAGAGAGGGGATGATTAGTTGATGGATAAAGATGAAACGAAGACGACGGGAGGCTGGTGATTGGATAATGGAAAGGTAGATGGAAAACAGTAGTAGTTGGGTGACGGGAAGATGGATGGGTATACATGAGAAAGCAGAGGATGGAGGAGGAAAGGGTTGTTTGATGGAACGTTGATGAAAAGTGGAAGGTGGGAGGCTAGGGAGGAGAGGATTGAAAGATAGATGAAGAAAACGAGGAAGGCGGACGGTGATTGACGGATCTGAAAATGAATGGAATAAGAAGAGATGGGATAGATTGTGATTTAGTATTAAAGATCGATGGAAAGAAAGTGGAGGGAGTTAAAGGTATCCGGATATTTTGTGAAGGATGAAGGTTTGTAGAAAGAAGGCAGTCTTATGAATTTCTCTCACTTGATGAAAGTGCGTGGACATTGGTAAAACGCTCTGAATCAAGTCGTAGAGAGGTAGTACTAGTGATTGAAAAAGTGAATGACTGTCTCAGCAAGAAATCTTGATTGGAAGTTGAAGAGATCGGCGGGAAACCGCAGTCCTGAGAAAGAATTGACATAACAAAGAGATTGAAGCTGGAGCAAAATATTGTGAACGTCAAAGAAAACATTTATAGTGTCAGAATGGTGATAAACGTTGCGGAGTGAGGACTAGGAATAAAACGCTGGTCTCCGTTAAAAGAGGTTAAGCTCTTCGTGGAAATACTGAAAACATTACCGAACAACTTTCCTAAGCTCTTTAATCTCAAAATATGTTTTCTAAAGCTGAACCAAAATTTGCTGAAGTCTAATGCGAATCGTCATTATTTCTACTTATAAGTTCAACATAAATGAGAAAGGATATGTAACATATATATATAATATGTAATATATTTATATATATAGTCTATATATGAATAGGGCCTAAGCATAATTATAAGAAACGTTCATGCATAGGCTTACTTATACGCACATCATGATTGATATCAGCAAATGTTCTGTAATGGCTAATTATCATATTTAAAACTTGTACGGTATGGAGTTCCCTAAGGATCAATCCTTGGCCCTCTTCTCTTCTTGATTTTTATCAATAACTTACCGAATGGCTCTCTCTTCCTCCACTTCCTCCTTTTTGCCGACGATACTACTATTTTTGTCTCACACAAATCTTATGATACCTTATTTAAACTTACGAACAAAGAATTGTCCTTTGTTACTGAATGGTTTCTCACTAATAAGCTATCATTAAACGTTAAAGAATGCAGATGTACCTGATACAACCATCACAGCTGCACATATCAGATTTGCTGACAAACGAAGTTTATTGTCTGATGATGCTCCGAATGCACCGATACCAATACCAAAGTTTTTATTGAGCACAACACTATCAATCAATCAAATTATTTATTTATTTTATTATTTATTATTATTTTTCAAACAATCAAACATTTCAATCAATCAATTCATCGAGTAACATATATAAAAATTATAGGGTAACGAAGGAGTGAATGGTAGTAATCAATAGGGAGGGAAACTCCTAAGGGACCAAGACACCCTAGTAGGGGCACTCTTAACACGGATAAGCGACGGCGGTGGACCGTGGAAGTGAGAGCAGCAGGCCCGATCTTAGATAGTTTTGTGCTATAGTCACGGTGAAAACGCTTGCTTTGCTTAACTTATTTTCAAAGAAAGAAACATGTTCTATTGAATATTGATTATAGTAAATAAAACATGTCTCTAGTTTAATTTGCTAAAAAATGTAATTGTTATAACACACTTTAAAATTAAAAACACAATTTCCTTCCTGTGCTGAAAGCAGATATACTTTTTTTGTATACCTTATAGTAATATCATAGGGTCAATATAATGCTACGTTATAGTTAGACAGACCACTCCAGGGAGACATTGCTTAAGACTAGATCTGGGTCACTATAGGTAGTCATTGCTTGTGCACTAGTGATGATATTAGTTGGTCTGACGGCCTGTATTTTTAGTAAAGGTATTCGGCCGGCTTCAGAGGTCAGAACTAGTGGCTCGTTGGATACATTGTCGGTGGTGTTCTTATATCTGGTTGGTCAGACCTGGGTGACCTGTCAGTCTGTTTCACAGGTCAGGCTTACTAGAGGAACAGTATTCTTGGATCAGGTCCCTCAGATTCGGCTGACCCCGCTGCTCGGTCTGACCGCACTGCCGTTCTGTCTGACTACGAGATTCGGTATAAAATAGCCGCGCACTAAAGACAAAGGGCCAGATGAATTCGTAGCAAGCAAGGAAATGGAAACTGAGATAGTCCTTATAATTATATGCATCTACACACCTGTACTTGATATGCCGATGACCGAGACAATGAAGACAAAGAAAGATCACACGCGGTGAGTCGTACACGTGTTTAATATACATTTGCGATTAATATTTCTATTACTGTTTGTTAGATATTAGATTCAACTGCTTTGTATATTATATTATATGATCGTCTCTAATATTGCGTTCAGAAATTTTAATATTGTATCGATCTAACTGTTGCTAAATATAACTAATTTTAGTCTAATTTAACGATACTAGTTTAAATTAAAATTGTGTAAGCGCATTGTATTACATTGCATTGTCTACTATGTAATCGTCCCTAATCTTGCGTCTAGATATTTTAAATACTAAATACCCTATCGATATAACTGTCGCTTAAATATAACTAGTCTTAGCATAACATAACTGTACTAACCTAGATTAAAACTGCGTACGCGCCTCTCGTTGGACATGAGTTCTAACGAGAGACCCCTCGCCTCCGGGTCTGAGCCTCGAGCTCGACCCGATGCTGGCACGCCAATGGACCTGACGGTGCTGACCCCGTCTAAAAAACGGGCGAGCCGCAGTGACGAGTCCGCCGGTAGCGGAAGCAAATTTTTCATTTGCACAACTGAGTCAGAAAATGACTCTGACGATGATGGTAGAGGGGCCGTGTTTAAGACCGTCACCAGCAAGGCAGATAAAGCTGCCAAACGCGAAAAGCGACGAAAAATTTGCAAAACCGAGGTAAATCTGGACTCTTACCGTAAGGACAGTAAGATTACGGTCCAGAAGCCGATGACGAAATCGGCAAAAGCCCCAGCGAGGCGGAACCTGCCAAGCGTTCCGAAGAGCGCCGAACCTGCCGCACTGGTGACGGCAGCGGAGAAGGCCCCTCCCGCCCATGTGACAATAAACCGGTCTGCTGAGAACCGGTTGTTCATTGAGTTTATTGGCATTTGTTTAGCAAAAATTAACACTCACTGGTCAGGGCGGAGCTGAACAAACAGTTTGGCCCTCTGACAGCGGATGTGCCGGCCCGTCTGCAACGTGTGTGCGTGTTCACTTGGGCGGACCTGAGAGCGGAGCACACAGGGCTCAACTGCTCACTACCACAGACCTCTGTGGGTCAAAGTGTCCGAGCCACGTGAAGTTGTGAGACACAGAGGCAGGTACGTGCAAAAGGTAATAAAAGGCGTATCGATCACCTTAAGTAATGCCGATATTTTTAGCAGCCTGGAGAGTCTGGAAAACCTCCGTGTAGTCAAGGTAGATCCTTAAGATCCAGAATAAGGTAAAAACCCCGACCACGGCGGTGAAGATTGAACTGGAACCTGGTTCAGTCGCACCTGCCAAACTGCATATTGGCTTTCTAAGTTTCAAAATGTATGATTACATGCCAGCACCTACACGTTGTTTCTGCTGTTTGTCTTTCGGCCACGTAGCAAAATTTTGTAGGAAGAACCAACGATGCGGGATCTGCGCCGGCGACCACAAGCACACCGAGTGTTCGAAGCGCGAGCAACCGAAGTGTGCAGCCTGCGGCGGCCCCCATCCTGCGATGACTAACAGCTGTCCGAAATACACGCTGGTCAAGGTCGCTACCACCATCAGCGTCCAGGAAGGGAGGCTGTACAGCGATGCCCTTCGGACTGCTCGCTCACGGAAGAACACCACGGATGCTTCCGCGACAAAGATAACTACGAAGACGTGCGGTCAACACGACGACGGCGACAGCCGGTGCTCCGAGCGCCGGGGGGAGTGCTAAGGCGGAGTCGGAAGGCTCGCGTCCCTCTGGTATCCCAGTCCGTAAACGGTCGCAGGTGAACCCACCGACCGCGCCAACTCCTGTCGTGCCAGACGGACAACAGGAGGAGGTGGCGACGACCGACACCGGTAGGGTACAGAGGGATGTGCTTGACGCTCTGAACCGTGCCTGCACCCTGTTCGTCGGAGCCATGGAGACTAACGGTGGCGTTATCTCTGTCTCTAGGCTGATCGAGATCCTAGCTACCACCATCCAGGCCGTCTTCAGGATTCCGATTGAGCAGGTGTGCGGCGCGATGACGACCGCCTACGCGCTCTCCTCCAGTGCCACGAGCGCCGCGTCAGCCACTGCAACCAACAACCACCATCACGGACCTCCAAATACTCCAGTGGAACGCATGTAGCCTCAGACCCCACGTAGGGGAGCTGAGGCACCGCATCTCCGAGATGCGGACACCGCCGACGATCATCTGCATACAGGAAACGTGGCTGAGGACTAACATCAAGTTCGAGCTACCCGGCTACACCTGTGTGCGGCATGACCGAACCACTGGAGAGGCTGGAGGAGGAGTTGCAACGTTCGTCAAGACCGGCACCGCCTTCTCAACGACCAGCACCACCGACGTCCCGGAGTCGATCACCATCACCCTCGACGGACTACCAGGTAAGATCAAAATTGTTAACGTCTACCACCGACAACCCCAAACTGGAAACCCTCTGCCACCGGACATCTACTCTCGATTCTTCCAAGACAGGTCAGCAGTCATTCTGGGAGACTTCAACGCGCACAGCACGCTCTTTGGGTGCAGAACCACCGATGCACGAGGACGCCGACTAGAGGACGACATGGAGGACAACGCCTTCGTCGCCCTCAACACCGGCGCCCCGACCACCGCCAGCCACGCCACCGGAGCTGCCGGCCACCTCGACCTTGCGATGGCCTCGACGCCCTTGGCACGGAAGTGCACTTGGACGGTCCTAGACGACTCCATGGGAAGCGACCACTTGCCCATCCTCATCAACATCGAGGAAGCAGTCCCTGTCGAGAAAACCTTCATCCCTAGGTGGCTACACCGAAAGGCTGACTGGACGGCTTTCAAAGACGACTGCAGGGCAGAACTCACCGTCGCACACATCACCGACGATATCGAAGCGAGCCACGCCAACTTCCTCGGCTCGCTGCTGGAAATCGCCACGCGGCACATTCCACGATCGACTCCTCCCAAGGAGAAGGTCAAGAGTGTGCCGTACTGGACCGACGAGTGCACACGCCACGTCGAGGAGCGCACAGAGGCCTGCAAGAAGATGCAGAAGACCAGGCACCCGGCGGATGCTGAAGAATACCGACGCATCAAAGGATTCACCCAAAGAGTCATCAAGAACGCGCAGAAGACCTCCTGGAGAGACTACTGCACCACGCTGAGCGACAAGACCAAGCTCGGAAAAGTCTGGGGAACGATGAGAAAGATGTCCGGTGCGAGATCACGACCGGCCATACCAACTCTGAGGAAGGACGGACGCTCCTACCTAACAAACCAGGAGAAGGCGAATCATCTTGGGAGGTGCTTCTCAAATGTCAGCAGCAACAGGAACCATACCGTGGAGTTCCAAGAGCGCAAATCCGCCTTTGAGGACGAGCACTCGGAGGAGCTCCATGGGGGACAGCTGCCGGCAGACGACCAGCCCTTCAACGAGCCTCTCACCATCCAGGCTCTGAGAATCGCCCTCCTGCGCTGTAGAAAGGACACGAGTCCAGGAGAGGACACCATCACCTACGAGATCCTGGCCCAGCTTCCGCATCCAAGTCTGCTAGCCTTGCTGGAGCTGTACAACGCGGTCTGGCATATAAAAATCCTGTTGTGTAAATTCTTTTCTAAATCATGTTATCTTAGTTCCCATGGTGATTCAAGGCTTTATATATAAAATATTATTGGATTTTGCTACAATGCGATTAAGATATCGTGATCTTTGACCTAATTCGGGTACTAGGTCTCATAAAAATATATGGCAACCTTAAGAAAGTCAATACGTCTCATGTCATAATCATGGCTAACTTAAGAAAGTCACTTGGTCTCATAACATCTGGCTACCTTAAGAAAGTCACTAGGTTTCATTCCACATGCCTAACCTAGCAACTTTCTTAGGGGTAGCCAAAATGTTATGGAACCTGGTGTTTTCTTGAGGCAGCCAAATGTTGCAAGACTTGGTGAATTTCTTCCTTTCTCTCTCATCTTATGACTGTTTTATTTGGCACTGGGGTTGGGACCACCTCTGTTCTGAGTAGTCAGTACTAGTCACCTTGAAGAGGCGTTATACACAAATTCTCGTAATGAATGAATGAATGAATGAATGAATGAATTTGATAGCTACTCTGCCTCCTCTGACCCTCAGGAAACCGGACTCTGCCCTTCCTCGGACTACCCTTTTGACAACCAATTGAATTTTACGCTGCGCTCGTGAATAGGCCGTTGCCCTGCGCTTAGCTTTCGAGTGGTGCTTTAAAAGTTTTAAGATTACGATTACGAAGAAAATCGATCGTGTATCGTCTGTAGAGCTCGTGACCATAACAACTAAGTTCCCTGTGATGCTGATGTCAACCTGCAGAGTTGCTTTCTCACTAGATGGCAGATGCGTACTAAAATGCAAACATATGCACACATACGAGCACATTTTCGGGGGTATCTATAGAATATGCGAGACAATCGAAGTCAGCTCAAATTTCCCGCGCAGTGTCCCAATATACAAGCTCATACAGGATGGGCACGCTTCAATGATTCCAGGCGGGTGGGGCCTTCGTAGTATAGGCCGTTCAAACAGCTTTGAGTTACGGTACGTCACTGCCTCTGCAAACTCTAGTCCAGACAGTGTTTAATAGTTTCAGCTGATTTTTAAAAGGCATGAATGATTACAGATGGACTCCATAGATGACGTGAACGGATTGCAAATATTTGATCGGCTCTACGAGTGATCATACTGAAAGAGATTTCTCGCGTGATTCTCGCCCACCATCATCCGGGAATTGTGAGTATCACGTGTTTGCATAGATCTGATATTTCACTGCATAGATATCTTCATTCGATTAAATGTAGTGTGTATGTATATCTTAAAAAAGTACTCAACTCACACAAAAGCCACACGACGACCTAATACATCGGTGCTATGTCAAATGAAAGAATTATAGAGAACTATGCGAGTTGTTTCATATTCAACATTTGACATTCAGGGTTTCAAAAATAAAATAATAATGATGGAAATCCGCCGTAAATCGAATAATATGTCGTCTTATTCGCCTTTTTCACATAATTCGGTTTCGCGTTGCTCCTGTTTAGCGCAGTGAATTATTCTTCTTCCTCTTATTGATGCTAGCTATCGACTATTCGACTCAGTTGACCTCTAATTTTTTCCCAGGCTAATGTATTGACACAGCTCCTCTTTACCATAATAAATTGAAATCGATTCTCATTTTAAAGAAAACCATCAGGGCCTATATATGTTTGGCTGATCAGTTGTTGGATCAGTGAGTGGGTTGAATAGTGTGTGGGTTGATCGGCGGGTGGGTTGAATAAAGGGTGGTTTGATCGGTGGGTGGAATGATCGCTGAGTGGGTTGATTGGTGGGTGGGTTGATCGGTGGGTTGATTGGTGAGTGGGTTGATCAGTGGGTGGGTTGATCGGTGGGTGGGTTGATCGGTAGATGGATTGATCCGCGGGTGGATCGATTGGTGGGTGTTATTCTTTCATCGAATGAATATATCTAAGTAGATCTATGGTTCTTACAGGCCTCTACGCAAACTTGAAAATAAGTTATTAAATTTTTAATCAATAGACTTTTACTCGCAAAATTTCAACTAGGTAGCCTTCAATGAAATGGAGCGAATGGTGGAAGTGTGAATGTGAGGGCAACTGGAGGGAAGGAATCGAGAGTGACGGCAAAGTGGAGGAAAGGAAATTAGGGTGAGGGAAAAATGGAGGAAAAGGAGGAATGGTGAGGATGAGAGCAAATTGGAGGAAGAGAGCACATAGAGGAAGGGAGGGTGAGGGCAAAAAGGAGGAAAGAGTAAACGGAGGAAAAGAATGGTGAGGTGTTGCCCTCAACCTCCCATTCCTTAATTTTAGTTCATTTCGAATCTCTGGGTGGCGCCATTTATACCGTAATATACGATGTCTATTTAACACGATATAATTTGTTCCCTTTCATTCGCTAGGTGGCGATATGTATACAGTGTCGATATGTATACAGTGTCGATTTACACATGATGTGATTAGTTCACGTTCATTCGCTAGGTGGTGAATGTGTACGGTGTATATTTACACGAAATAATTAGTTTACGTCCATTCGCTAGATGGCGCAATTTATACGGTGATTAGTTAATACAACGTTTCCCAAACTGTGTTCCGCGGAACCCAAGGGTTCCGTAAGGCGAAGACAGGGGTTCCGCGGAAAGCATTCAACAAGCTTGAAACAATTTCAAATAGATTATACCAATTTTTCAGGCGGACTTGCAGTATATTTGACGCATTTTCGCCTTACTAAATTGCATGATCCCCGCTTCCAGTTTAAAAAAAATCTTTTCACGATTCCCGCTTCTACTTAGGCAGAACTCCACCTTCCAGTTAAAATCTCATCATCATTTCCGCTTCCAATTAAATGGCATTTTTTTCATCAATTATTTTCATTAATTAACCTTCTAGTTAACATCATTTCATCAATCAAGCTTGTACTGTAGTTAAAACATATATATTATATATATATTATATAAATATTATATATATATATATTAATCAACCTGCCTTCTAATTAAGATAGAGCTCAAATTACGGAAATTATATCGTACGTATTAGGCCGATACGGACGAGAGTGAGTCACCTAAATTGCAAATTTCACATTATGCGTAGGCCTATAGGGGTTTTTTTTCATTACATCTGTGAAGGCCTATAAGTTTATATGAAGAGAATTTATGTGTCTTTGTCATCGTTTTTTTGTGTTGTTATTAATCTAATCTAGGCCTAAATCTATATTGTCTGCATTCTAAAACGTTTGCAAAACCGGAACAGTGTTCAGTTTTGGACCGGGGGTTCCGCCAAAAAAATTGGAGGTCAAAAGGGTTCCGCGGTCAAAAGAGAATGGGAAACGCTGATTTAATACATTATAATTAGTTCACTTTCCTTCATTTGACCTCAGCCTCCCTTTCCTCCAGTTTGCCAGAGTGCGGACAGCGTTTGTTGCTGTTTAACGACACAGTGGTGATAACAATAATAGTTTGCTCTCTTCCTCCATTTTGCTGTCATCTCCTTCCTTTTCTCCATATGCTCTCTTACTCCTTTTCCTCAATTGCTCTCTTCCTTTCCTTTCTACACTTTTTCCCTCGCCATCCCTTTTCCTCCATATGCCATCATCCTCCCCTCTCCTCAATTTTGCTCTCTTCCTTTCTTTTTAAGTAATGCTCGTGGTTGTTGAGTGCTTGTCTTTAGCGCCGGTGAATAAGCTGATCTCCCTGACGTGGCTTCTGTGGGCGCTGAAAAATTTTCGAGGATTTACAGTACATTACATTTACGAATGGTTGAGCATGGAGAGGCACTGTTGGCTGTTGCACAATATTATCCTTGGCCTGTTGGCCCAGTACAACTTACTAAAAGTCGGCGCCTGTGTTTGTTTCGATGAAAGAAAAACAGAAAAAACAGACATTTTATTACTTCAATAACAAGATTAAAATTTTAGAATTTTGCAGTGATTCGAGTGAAATATGATGATAGTCTATCTGAACTTAATTGGGATCACACAAATAAATACATAGTAAATTACAGCCATGCAAACATTCATGCAGCAATAGGGCCTACATTCCACGAATAAATACATGGGAGAGTAATCAGAGTATTATGTCAGACAATCTGATTACAGTCAAATTTCCCGCGCAGACAATTGCGTAATATAATTGAGGCGCTGAACTGAGCTGATGTAGGTATTGACACGCTTCAATGACTCCAAGCAGGTGGCCATTCATAGTAGGCTCTAGGCCGTTTCAACAATCTGTTTGAGTTTCAATGGTATGAGTAACGCCAGTGCCTGCGGAATGAAGCACGGACAGTATTTTATAGTTTAAGTTGATTTTGTTAAAGACGTGAAAGATGTCAGATGAACTCGAAGCATGACGTGAATGGATGGTTAGACTGTGATCCGTTCTCCTGCGCCCGAGTGAAGAAAGAAGGAAGAAAACTGCCGCGTGGTACTAGCCTACCATCATCCGGGAACTGTGAGTGCCACGTGTTTGCATAGATACATTCATCCGCTGAAATTAATAGCGCTATAAAAAAAATTGATGTCGAGGAATTATTTATATAGCGCTTTAACGGGCAGTGTACTTTTGTCCCAGCTGGTGTGTGGGCCTATAAGCCTCACTAGGCCTAGATATCTTCATTCGATGAAAGAATAATAATAGCGATAAGGAAATTTGAATTTTTCTCAATTATGATTAAAATTATGCGATTTTGCGGTTATTAGATTGAACTATGATGATTTTTTTAACCATATAGCTTCTCTTTCCCATAATATGATACTTTGAAATAGATTCCCAGCACGCTTGGTCAGAGTCTAGGACCTCTAGGTATGGGCCTTGGTAAGAGTCTCGGTCGTGGTCAGGATCTCGGTCAGGCTCTGAGTCAAGGTCTTGGTCTCAGTGAGGGTGTCGTTCAGGGTCGGGTTGGTTCGTGGGAGAGTTGTATGGTCTCGAGACAGTGTCTCGAGACAGTTTTTCACTGTCTCGGTCTCGGAAGCCTAGTGTGTCGGTCTCGGTCTCGAGGTAGTGTCTCGAATTTTTAGAAACTGTCTTGAAGTGAAAATCTTGTTCTGTCCCGAACAAGCGGTCTCAATCAGTTTCGCGTTAACTGTCTTAGAATCTTGCATTAGAAACTGAAATCGCTATCTACGAGAAACGGTAATTCTGGTTAACGCGCGATTCACACGATACTGAAATCAATTCAATTATCTTAAATGAAGTTATTGACTAAACAATGGTTATGTAAAACCACCATAACCGAAACGACCGCAAAAACTTCGAATTTCTGAGGGTGAGTAGGACTAAGCTATAAATATATGCGCAAATTTATAATTTCGTTTGGTATCGAATTTGCTTGTTTAAAATCGTCTAGATAGACCGAAGAAGAGATATGGAAAAAGATTAAACGTGGCAATATAAAAACTGTTATCGGGAATTGGTATTATAATACATTATAAGTTTCAAATTGAAATTACAAATGAACGTTATTCCCGAAAACTGATACATTAGTAGGCCTATTTTACAGACTTTTATCTAAGATCACTTGTCCTTTAGGCCTACTGGGTCGTACTGTCTTGAACCTAGTGTCTCGGTCTCGGTCTTGGTACCTCACTGTCTCGGTCTCGGAACCTCACTGTCTCGGTCTCGTCTTGGTCTTGAAGTTTCAAGTCTTGCATACAACACAGGGTCGTGGTCTCGGTCTTGCTCGGGGTCTCAGTCTGGGTCACGGTCTTTGTCAGGGTGAGGATCTGGGTATGGGAAAGAGTCTCGGTCTGGATTTAGATATGGGCTTCGGTCAGGGTCTTAGTCTGGGTCAGAGTCTCGGACTGGGTCTTATTCTAGGTCTAGGAACAATTAAGGTCTGGGTTTTGGTCTTGGTCTGGATGAGGCAGTGATGGTCATGGTCTTGATCTTGCTAGGGTCTTGGCTAGGGTTTCGGTCTTGGTCTTGCTCTCGGTCAGGGTCTGGGTCACGGCTAGGGTCTCGATCCTGGGTCTGTGTCGGGAGATCTTGGCCCCCGTCCAGCTCTCGGACTGGGCTAAGGTCTTGTTCTAAAAATATGATTAAAATTATGAAGTTTTGCAGTAATTCGATTAAAATATGATGATGCTTTGACCTGAATTGGGTGAACATATAGGCCCAGCTTCTTTTTGTCATAATTAACTATTCTTAAGTAATTCCTAAAAATTATAAATTTCTACATTTTTAGAGAAAACCGCAATGTCTGTATCTCAGTTTGAGTGAGTAATTTGAGTGTGATTTAAAAATTGATATAGTTTGAGAACAGTTAGTAACTTTAGTGTGATTTTAAAATTGATTGAGATTGAATACGTAAAAAATCCGCAAGACTCTTGTGTTTTTTGACGAAAAAAATTGACTTCCTCCAAAGCGAATAATTTGTTCACCGCTTGTTGTGGGCCTATATCGACGGACTGCAGAAATATCTTCATTTTATGAAGAAATGACAGAGATATTAACATTTTAGGCCTTCCAACTAAAATTTTAAAATGAAAATATGATGATTTTTTTTACCTTAATTGAGTTAATATAGATTCTGTTTATCATAATAAACCATTTTAAAGTGATTCCCAAAAACTCTAAAATTTCTCGTTTTCTTAAGAAAACTGTAATAGGCCTATCTCTGTTATTTTTTCATCGCTTGAAGATATCTGTGCAGATCTGTGATGCTTGCTGACCCATAAACATGCTGTGAAAAATTATTCGGTTTGGAGAAGGTCGATTTTTTCGCGCGAAAAAACCGATGGACTAACCATCATCGGTTTTTTTGGACAAAAAAGTTGACCTTCTCCAAACTTAATAATTTTTTCACAGCATGTTTATGGGCCTATGGGTAACAGCGGACTGCAGAAATATCTTCATTTGATGAAGAAATAACGAAGATATTGACATTTTAAGCTATAAAAAATAAAAATAAAATTATGCAAATATGATTATTGTTTACCTCAATTGGGTTCATATAGCTTCTCTTTATCATAATAATCTATTTTAAAGTGATTCCAAAGACTTTAAAATATCTTGATTTTTCAATAAAACCTTGACCATCTATTTAGGTAGGAGATATATCTGATGCAGGGGTGGATTATTCACTCCACTGTCTTAGCCTCAATGAGGCTTTTGACCTGGGACTGGAGCAGAACAGGAAGCTTAGTCTGACATGGGTGACTTGACTTGGTAAAGTGGGTGAATTCGCTTAGTGTCTTGGTGAGGTTCGTAAAAGGCGCTATGTAAATAACCAAATGCATACATACATGCATGATAAGGCAGCCCTAAAGCCAGAGGGTTGCTTTAGTATGAAAGTCGAGTTCAGTGTAAAATTGTGAGTTGAGAAGAACCAAGACATTTGATACTGATCTGCATCTTGCATATATTCAGTTTCACATAACATAGCATAAATGCATTTGAAACATATTTCAGCTGACCTGTGTAACAGCATTACACACACAACTGTAAAGTCAACAGCAACCCTGCCACACAGTTAAGTCCCAACCATAAACGTAATATAAGTCACATCTACAATTCTCAGTGTTCAACATCGGATCAAAGTGTTCCGTAAGGGTATTTTGCCAGCATTGAGTGTCTAATGAAGAGTTTGTCTTTGATTTCAGATGAAAGTCGTTTCCACAGAGGAGGGAATGTGGTGCCTGTCTGTCGAGTACGCTGGTTCCAAACTCTCTTGCGGTCGGTCAAGATTCGGACGACACTTCCAAGACCGGTCACTGGAAGCAGCTACAACAAGAATAACAACTCCTGCTATCAAACTGAATCACTTCCTACATCACAATCAACAGTTGGCTCATTATAGCCAAGCTGGCTATAATGAGCAAACTGTTGATTGTGATGTAGGAAGTGATTCAGTTTGATAGCAGGCATATATATATATTTATATATATATTCATTCATTTCGAAAATTTATATAGCTCCCCTTCAAGAAACCCACACAGAGGCACAATATAGCGTCTCTTTATCATAATAAACTAATTTAAAGCTCTATCTTACCACCCACAATTTGCTCATTGTAGCCGAGCTGGCTAAGGGCACAGATGGAGTATAAGAGCTTATACTCCATCTGTGCCCTTAGGGGTGGTAAGATAGAGCTCTCTATCTAACCACCCCCTGTTTGCTCATTATAGCCGAGCTGGCTTTGCTCATTATAGCCGAGCAGGCTAGTTTGCTCATTATAGCCGAGCTGGCTTTGCTCATTATAGCCGAGCAGGCTTTGCTCATTATAGCCGAGCAGGCTGGTTTGCTCATTATAGCCGAGCTGGCTTTGCTCATTATAGCCGAGCTGGCTTTGCTCATTATAGCCGAGCAGGCTGGTTTGCTCATTATAGCCGAGCTGGCTTTGCTCATTATAGCCGAGCAGGCTGGTTTGCTCATTATAGCCGAGCTGGCTTTGCTCATTATAGCCGAGCTGGCTTTGCTCATTATAGCCGAGCTGGCTTTGCTCATTATAGCCGAGCAGGCTGGTTTGCTCATTATAGCCGAGCTGGCTTTGCTCATTATAGCCGAGCTGGCTTTGCTCATTATAGCCGAGCAGGCTGGTTTGCTCATTATAGCCGAGCTGGCTTTGCTCATTATAGCCGAGCAGGCTGGTTTGCTCATTATAGCCGAGCTGGCTTTGCTCATTATAGCTAGCTCGGCTATAACGAGCAAACTAGCAGGCTAGTTTGCTCGTTATAGCCGAGCTGGCTATGGAGCAAAAACTCCAACTGTATTTCTGCCCCATTAAGGATTTTAATGCCTAACATAATAAAAACAAAGTTTAAATTAATGTTTTGTTTTGCTTTCAGTGTCTAGAGAAGCTCCAGCTCCAACAGCAGTGAAAGTTCGTGAGAGAAGTCTTCATAACATCATGGACCGATTTATAAAGAAAATGCTCTTCATAAGACTATGAACATGGACTGATTTATGCTAATAAGAACAAACAATTACTTTTCTCTAAAGAGATGTTTCCTGAGATTACATACAAGGAATACTTCCAAATAATAAAAGATTTTGGCTTCTTAACATACCTGTCTTCTTCTGTGTTTGGGTCTTCTAATCGGTTACCAAGTTGTAGGACTTTGTAGTAGTCTGTCAAAAGAAATGACATGAAGAACCCAATACAAGTATGACCTCATTGACTTTGTCATAATATACCATTTTAAAGCAATTCTGGCACACTTTAAAATTTCTCTAGTTTTCAAGAAAACCGTATAATGTCTATCTATATCTAGGTTATTCTTTCATCGAATGAAGATATCTGAGCAGATATGTTAAGCTTATAGGCCCATACACAAGCTGTAAAAAACTGATTCGCTTTGAAGGAGGTTGACTTTTTCGCTCGAAAAAACCGATGGACTAACCATCATCGATTTTTTTCGGACGAAAAAGTCGAACTTCTCCAAACTGAATAATTTTTTTACAGCTTGTGTATAGGCCTACAGGCATCGACAGACTGCAAAAATATCTTCATTTAATGAAAAAATAACAGAAATATTGACATTTTTATCTTTCCAAAATAAATTTTTTGGGGGAAGTATAATGATTTTTAACCTAAATTAGATTCATATAGGCTCTGTTTATCATAATAAACTATTTTAAAGTGATTTCCAAAACTTCAAAATTTCTTGATTTCTCAAGAAAACTGTAATATCTCTGTTATTTTTTCATCAATTGAAGATATCTGTGCAGATCCGTGATGCTTGTAGGTCAACACATAGGCCTATTCGGTTTGGAGAAGGTCGATTTTTTTGCGCGAAAAAACCGATGGACTAACCATCATCGGTTTTTTTGGACAAAAAAGTTGACCTTCTCCAAACTTAATAATTTTTTCACAGCTTGTATATGGGCCTATGGGCAACAGCGGACTGCAGAAATATCTTCACTTGATGAAGAAACAACGAAGATATTGACATTTTAAGCTGTAAAATGCTAAAACTAAAATTATGTAAATATGATGATTTTTTTACCTCAATTGGTTCAATAGCTTCTCATTGTCAAAATAAACTATTTCCAAGTGACTATCAAACAGTTTAAAGTTTCTCAATTTTTCAAGAATACTATATAAAATCCAAGAAAACTCAAAATATTCACTTACTAACTTAATTAAACTGGATCAATCTTTAAATCATATCACTCAAATTATTTACTTAGTAACTCACTCAAATTGTGTCAATCCTTTAATTACTCAAATCACTTACTTACAAACTGACTCAAACTGTATCAATCTTTAAATCACACTTAAATTACTTACTTACCAACTTACTCAAACTGAATCAATCTTTAAACTAGACTCAAACTACTTACTTATTAACTTAACACAAACTGAATCAATCATCAGAGTACACTCAAATACCCTACTTCCTTACTAGCTTAGCTTACTCTAATTGAATCAATCTTTAAGTCATAAGACTCAAATTACTTACTTACTTACCAACTTAATCAAACTGAATAAATTATTAAATTACACTCAAATAACTAACTTACTTACTAGTTTACTTACTTACTCACCACCTTCATCAAACTGAATTAATTATCAATCTTTAAGTCATAAGACTCAAATTACTCACTTACTTACCAACTCAATCAAACTGAATTAATTATTAAATCACACTCAAATAACTAACTTACTTACCACCTTAATCAAACAGAATCAATCATCAAACTACAGTCAAATAACTAACTTACTTACTATTTTTACAAACTAATCAATCCTTAAGTCATAAGACTCAAATTACTTACTTACTTACCAACTCAATCAAACTGAATTAATTATTAAATTACACTCAAATAACTAACTTACTTACTAGCTTACGTACCAGCCCAATGGAACTAAATTAATTATTAAATTACACTCAAACAACTAACTTACTTACTAGTTTACTTACCAACCTCATCAAACTAAATTAATTATTAAATTACACTCAAACAACTAACTTACTTACTAGTTTATTGAAACTGAATCAATCTTTAAGTCATAAAACTCAAATTACTTACTTACTTACCAACTCAATCAAACTGAATTAATTATTAAATTACACTCAAATGACTAACTTACCTACTAACTCAATCAAACAGAATCAATCGTTAAGGTACACTCAAATAACTAACTTACTTACTATCTAATTGAAACTGAATCAATCTTTAAGTCACAAAACTCAAATTACTTACTTACTTACCAACTCAATCAAACTAAATTAATGATTAAATCACACTCAAATAACTAACTCACTTACTAACTTATTCAAACTGAATCAATCTTTAAATCATAAGACACAAATTACTTACTTACTTACCAACACACAAACTGAATTAATTATTAAATTACAACTCAATTGACTAACTTACCTACTAACTCAATCAAACAGAATCAATCATTAAACTCCACACTCAAATAACTAACTCACTTTCTAACTGAATCAAACTGAATCAATCTTTAAGTGATAAGACTCAAATTACTTACCTACCAACTTATTTAAACTGCGTTAATAATTAAATTACATTAAAATAACTACCTTACTTTCTAGTTTTTACAAACTGAATCAATCTTTAAGTCATATGACTCAAATTACTTACTTACCCACCAACTTAATCAAACTGAATTAATTATTAAATCACACTCAAATAACTAACTTACTTACTAAATTAATTAAACTGAATCAATCTTTAAATCATAAGACTAAAATTACTTAGGTACTAACTGACTTAAACTGAATTACTAATTAAATCACACTCAACTAACTAATTTACTTACTAGTTTATTCAAACAGAATCAATCTTTAAATCATAAGACTCAAATTACTTATTTCCTTACCAACTCAATCAAACTGAATTAATTATTAAATTAAACTCAAATAACTAACTTACTTACCAGCTTACTTACCAGCCTAATCAAATTAAATTAATTATTAAATTACACTCAAACAACTAACTTTCTTACTAGTTTACTTACCAGCTTAATCAAACTAAATTAATTAATAAATTACACTCAAACAACTAACTTACTTACTAGTTTACTTACCAACTTAATCAAAGTAAATTAATTATTAAATTACACTCAAATAACTAACTTACTTACTAGTTTACTAGTGTACTCACCAACTTCATCAAACTGAATTAATTATTAACTTATACTCAAATATCTAACTTACCTACTAACTCAATCAAACAGAATCAATCGTTAAAGTACACTCAAATAACTAACTTACTTACCATCTTATTGAAACTGAATCAATCTTTAAGTCACAAAACTCAAATTACTTACTTACTTACCAACTCAATCAAACTAAATTAATGATTAAATCACACTCAAATAACTAACTCACTTACTAACTTATTCAAACTGAATCAATCTTTAAATCATAAGACACAAATTACTTACTTACTTACCAACACACAAACTGAATTAATTATTAAATTACACTCAATTGACTAACTTACCTACTAACTCAATCAAACAGAATCAATCATTAAACTCCACACTCAAATAACTAACTCACTTTCTAACTGAATCAAACTGAATCAATCTTTAAGTGATAAGACTCAAATTACTTACCTACCAACTTATTTAAACTGCGTTAATAATTAAATTACATTAAAATAACTACCTTACTTTCTAGTTTTTACAAACTGAATCAATCTTTAAGTCATATGACTCAAATTACTTACTTACCCACCAACTTAATCAAACTGAATTAATTATTAAATCACACTCAAATAACTAACTTACTTACTAAATTAATTAAACTGAATCAATCTTTAAATCATAAGACTAAAATTACTTAGGTACTAACTGACTTAAACTGAATTACTAATTAAATCACACTCAACTAACTAATTTACTTACTAGTTTATTCAAACAGAATCAATCTTTAAATCATAAGACTCAAATTACTTACTTCCTTACCAACTCAATCAAACTGAATTAATTATTAAATTAAACTCAAATAACTAACTTACTTACCAGCTTACTTACCAGCCTAATCAAATTAAATTAATTATTAAATTACACTCAAACAACTAACTTTCTTACTAGTTTACTTACCAGCTTAATCAAACTAAATTAATTAATAAATTACACTCAAACAACTAACTTACTTACTAGTTTACTTACCAACTTAATCAAAGTAAATTAATTATTAAATTACACTCAAATAACTAACTTACTTACTAGTTTACTAGTGTACTCACCAACTTCATCAAACTGAATTAATTATTAACTTATACTCAAATATCTAACTTACCTACTAACTCAATCAAACAGAATCAATCGTTAAAGTACACTCAAATAACTAACTTACTTACCATCTTATTGAAACTGAATCAATCTTTAAGTCACAAAACTCAAATTACTTACTTACTTACCAACTCCATCAAACTAAATTAATGATTAAATCACACTCAAATAACTAACTCACTTACTAACTTATTCAAACTGAATCAATCTTTAAATCATAAGACACAAATTACTTACTTACTTACCAACACACAAACTGAATTAATTATTAAATTACACTCAATTGACTAACTTACCTACTAACTCAATCAAACAGAATCAATCATTAAACTCCACACTCAAATAACTAACTCACTTTCTAACTGAATCAAACTGAATCAATCTTTAAGTGATAAGACTCAAATTACTTACACTCAAACAACTAACTTACTTACTAGTTTACTTACCAGCTTAATCAAACTAAATTAATTATTAAATTACACTCAAACAACTAACTTACTTACTAGTTTACTTACCAACTTAATCAAAGTAAATTAATTATTAAATTACACTCAAATAACTAACTTACTTACTAGTTTACTAGTGTACTCACCAACTTCATCAAATTGAATTAATTATTAACTTATACTCAAATATCTAACTTACCTACTAACTTACTTAAACTGAATCAATCATTAAAGTACACTCAAATAACTAACTTACTTACTAGCTTATTCAAACTGAATCAATCTTTAAGTCATAAGACTCAAATTACTCACTTACTTACCAACTCAATCAAACTGAATTACACATTAATTTTACTCAAATAACTAACTTACTTACTAACTTAATCAAACAGAATCAATCATCAAACTACAGTCAAATAACTAACCTACTTACTATTTTTCCAAACTTAATCAATTTTTAAGTCAAAAGACCCGAATTACTTACTTACTTACCAACTCAATCAAACTAAATTTAATTTAAATATAAATTTCATTTCATTTAAACTTAATTATTAAATCACACTCAAACAACTAACTCACTTACTAACTTATTCAAACTGAATCAATCCTTAAATCATAAGACTCAAATTACTTACTTACCAATTTAATCAAACTGAATTAATTATTAAATTACACTCAAATAACTAACTCACTTACTAGCTTATTCAAACTGAATCAATCTTTAAGTCATAAAACTCAAATTACTTACTTACTTACCAACACACACACTGAATTAATTATTAAATTACACTCAATTGACTAACTTACCAACTAACTCAATCAAACAGAATCAATCATTGAACTCCACACTCAAATAACTAACTCACTTACTAACTTAATCAAACTGAATCAATCTTTAAGTCATAAGACTCAAATTACTTACCTACCAACTTATTTAAACTGAATTAATAATTAAATTACATTAAAATAACTAACTTACTTATTAGTTTATACAAACTCAATCAATCTTCAAGTCATATGACTCAAATTACTTACTTACTTACCAACTTAATCAAACTGAATTAATTATTAAATCACACTCAAATAACTAACTTATGTCCTAACTTAATCAAACTGAATCAATCTTTAAATCACAAGACTCAAATTACTTACCTACTAACTGTCTTAAACTGAAGTAATAATTAAATTACACTCAAATAACTAACTTACTTACTAGTCTATTCAAACTGAATCAATCTTTAAGTCATAAGAAGACTCAAATTACTTACTTACTTACCAACTCAATCAAACTGAATTAATTATTAAATTACACTCAAATAACTTACTTACTAACTTACTTAATAACTTATTCAACCTCAATCAATCTTTATATCACACTCAACTCATTTACTAACTACTCTCCAATTGAGTCAATCTATAAATCATACTCAAATTACTTACTTACAAACTTACTCAAATTGAATCGATCCTTGAATGACACAGCAGTTAAATTAAGCCTCAAATGACACCGAAATTCAAGCCTGAATATAAATTCAAGCTAAAGTTAATGTCATATCAAGAACAGACAAAAGCCAGAAATACAACACTTAATACTTTGAATTGTGACCATCAAACATGGCTTCAATAATTATAATTGAAGCAAATAAAATAATATGAAATAAATCGGACATCTACAAGCATCCCAAAACTTTGGCCATAATGCTAAACAGTATCATCAATGCAGGAACCAAATTATACACTTCCTCACAGGGCCATAGTCGCCATACAGAGGGGGGTCAGCGTGGCCGTGGCCCAGGGCACAAATGTGGAAAGGGCGCAAATTTCAGGATGGTATAACTTATTATTTCATAAAATGCACTTTTTCAAAATGTGGAGGCACCAGGATGATGCTAGGCACAGGGCGCAATCATAGCTCGGTACGGCCCTGCTTTCTAACTCAATGCTCATGGGTGCTCAATATGTATCCAGTGGTGCTAATGGCTAATTAAAGCTCATCTACTTCTTCCCTCAAAGCAGTTGGCATGCTTAAAAATCACCCTGAAGTAAGTAAGGGAGACACTTCATCCTCACTTTTGTAGTGGAGTGGGAGTAGGGGTGGAGGTCATGTATTCTATTCCACTGAAATACTTGCTGTGTGAGAACATTGAGCAAGGCAGCAAGGCCTCTGCTAACATAAATTCAGAGCCAACGAGTTATCCGTGTGGTCATATATGCAGCCAGGAACAAATATGGTAAATAAATACATAACAATGAAATTAATTAAAATAATAACAATACAACAACAACAGAAAAACAACAACAATAACAAGAGAAATAACAATAATAATAACAATGATAACAATAATGATAATAATAATAATAATAACAATAATAATAACAATGATAACAATAATGATAATAATAATAATAATGATAATAATAATAATGATAATAATAATAATAATGATAATAATAATAATAATGATAATAATAATAATGATAATAATAATAATAATGATAATAATAATAATAATAATAATAATAATAATAATAATAATAGGATTAGGATGAAATCAAAGTTTTGAAAATTATATGTCTCATCCTTTTAAATGGTTACATACCATCTAATAACTATTTTTTTAAATTTATTGGTCAATATTTAAAGGTCGCTCAACGTAAGGAAATCGTTACTATATGGTCCATGTTAAACGCACTGTTGTGATGTCTCAAGGCAATTGGTACCACTACTGTTTATCAAACCCTATTGTATGTTAGTTTGAGTCTAGATATTCTTTCCTGTGTTACTCAATTACCTGCAGCAGGTATTGCTTCTGTTCTTCCTGGTTTGTGAGCAACCCATTGAATGATTGTATCATTAACACGACCTTTAAGCATATTACACGGTGACGAGCCAAGAGAAAGTTGTCGTTTGTCTCCCACCATCCCAGGTGCCCGGGTGTAGGTGAAGAAATCTGTAGGAATATCTAGTGCAGTGAAAAGTTTCTAGGTGTTTGCAGTTGCAAAGTCAGAGAGCAGTTGTAGGCCTATTTGCAGTATGTTAACTTTAATACTCCTATAGGAGGTTCATTGCATCCCGGACGTTGGAGGGCAGCAACCATTGCAACCTTGCAATCATCAGAAACAGCTGAATGAAAGAACGCCTGACTAATCAACATCTTGCTCAGGTACCACAAATGGTTTGACAAGTATTGTTGGAAATTGTCAAGAGACATATATCATACAGTTTATGGCCAGCAATTTTTCACTCGTCAAGCAATTTTGAAGTGGCAAGTAAATATAATCATTAATAATAGTAAAATAGAAGAAGAGGTAGGAAAGTAATTCATTATTAATTACAGCCTTTGATAAAATAATGAATTAGTTTCTTACCTCGTCTTCTCTGTTTTAGCTTATATTTAACATGAATTTGTACGGTTTTACTTTAATTAATTGATTTTCAGTTAAATCAATA
Source organism: Bimastos eiseni (assembly GCA_959347315.1). Lineage (NCBI taxonomy): Eukaryota > Metazoa > Annelida > Clitellata > Crassiclitellata > Lumbricidae > Bimastos > Bimastos eiseni. The sequence continues at coordinate 11,385,091 of OY365822.1, read as the reverse complement.
ATTACTGCACAATGTACCAGACACTGATGGGTGAGAATATGGGAAATTACAATCATAATGACACAAATTCAATGGCAGTGTAGACAAAATAATTAATCGTATTATGTTTATTGACATTTTATCTCTAGCAAAAGTTCAATGACCTGAGCGACCTCTAAATGTTTTCAGATCTTACTTTAAAAAATTAAGCATGGCACTAATATCACAGAGAACACTTTTGATGGGTGAGACTTTAAAAAACCTAAAAATTACTTTTCCTGTATTGTTGAGTATCACCCTAGTAGTGATATTAAAAGCATCACTGAGTAATTATCAGTTTTATCAATTGTCACTGTCTTGATAGGGTGTCATATAAATGTTCGATTACATTGCAATAATAATACAAGTAATGGTAATAATTACCTTATCATTCCAAACAAGAAGCGGTGCGCTGCTGCCCTCCGAAGGACGCTCGAATCCTCGACAGACGTACTTCATCAGCGTGTACTATCTCATCCGATAGAGGTCTTTTGAGGCTGGCCTCAATCTCGTTGGCCTTGAATGGCCTCAGAACCTTCATGACGGACTGCAAAGCTCTGTCCTGAAGCAAATAAAACAAATAATTTACTTATTTGAACAGCAGAACTCAGCAGTGACATGTCATGAGTAGATATCTTGAAGGGGCGCTATGGAAGTGCTTGATTACATTACATGGGTATACTTAATATTTAAACGACAAACTGCTTTGGTTTACCAGTTAGATTCAAATTGCTTGGAGATGCTTGCCAATAATAATTATAATCGATTACCAATTTAGACAATCAAATAGCTAATCGATTTGATAAACAACTTATAATTAAAATCAATAAGCACTTTTACTGATTGTCCCCATCTCTCTTTAACACCTATTTTAGTACATTGTGTATGTATGTATGCATTAGAGGGACCCTAATGAACTCCTGAATTTCTTTGGTGGTACCCTCCCATTTTGTCACCTGTCATGAGAGAAATTCAAAGCAATTGTTTTTAGAATGTTGGATACATATTTAGATATTTAAAGGTGGCTCAACATCTGTGAAGTTAATGAAATTATTATCCTAACGAAATTAGCATCCGACAATACGTTATTCTCGCTTACTTATTAATCAGTAAAATTGTTCAGATGCAACATCAACAGATTCAACAGGAGTGTCAAATGCTTATAAGAACTAGACTTTTAATAAGAAAACAGATTTTTTAAAACTGCCTTAACAATGTCATTGCAACACTTATTTTGGAACAGTCAATCAGTAGTCATCAATGACCTTAGTTGCCCTACTCTGTGGAATATCATCACCGACAAGCAGCGACTTTCTGGCCCCGTGGTACTTGGCTCAGGGCATGAGACCACCAGCATGATGTCGCTGGTAACTCATCTCTCCTTCTGTTCATCACTTGTTGCAATAGAGATGTATTAACTTTCATCTGTCCAAAATTCTTAGTAAGACAATCTAAACAGTTCACGGTGTGTTGTATGTGAAGTTATTCGCATCATTTTGGTCGATGGCAGTATGCCAACATTTGAACGGAATGCCATTGAGAAATTGGAAGACATGTTTAGCTAATGGCAGACACTGAAGAAGAACATTAATCTCAGGATCTGCTCAGAACTGCGCCTTCACCGCTGATGCCTTTGCAAAACACTGTACCACCAAAATTCAATCTGTTAGAGCTGACACCTTGGGCTTGCGTCCATCTGAATTCGTCTCTACTGACTGCACTCTAACGACCGTAAGTGAGGTAACTTCTGCTGAGCTACGGACCTTCCTCATGTCTTCCGCTGTGAAGTCATGTGAGCTCGACCCTCTACCAACGTTCTTGCTGCAGAAGTTCATTGAGGATCTTCTACCGCTACTCACCTGCCTCTGAGGGTCCGATAGCCATCTAGTCAGTCGCCTGATCCTCTTGGTAGCTCTTGTCCGAAAACCAGTCAACATCCACCTTCCTGAAAGCGGTGATCCCTATGTTATTTGACTTTTATAAAAATGCGTGCAATTAATCCAAAGATTTGTATGAAAGGTAAACAACCACATGCTTGGTAAACAACGCCGATTTCCTGCCCTACGATGCGAACTCATAGACTAGGTATATCTTTTAGAGCATCAGCTAATATTGCGCTTTTTGTTTGCAGCTTAGCGACGTTTTGCAAAATGTAAATGTTGGTCCTTAGTTGTTACATAACGGCCGTATATGGGCTCGACCCAGCACATTTCTCAATGAAAGTCTGACCGTTTGAATGCCCTAATAAGGTTACCATGCAATGACTGTACTAACAAGAGATTGAAATTTCTGAAATAAACCAACATTATTGTAGTACTAGTACCAAAGATGGTAGAGTCGTAGACTAAGATATGACACTTCCTATCTCGCTTTGTAAGTGTGCATTTGGTCTGTATGGTGGTTAAAGCATAAAACACTAGGCCAGTTGCTTTGTGGCGCGTCTGGCGTCACGTTAGCAGCTCCACTTAGCGACTGGCCTAGTGGTAACTTAATGGTATCTTAGCAACGACAATGGATTCCAAGGTAGATGGCGTGAACATTCAGATACACAGCGGAGATAAGAAATGTCATATCTTAGTCTACAACTCTACCATCTTTGCTAAGTACCATATGGAACGTGGATAGGCAATGCACGGGTGTCCATAGGCTGAGTTAATTTTGCCCTTGCCTACTTGGCCGCCGGCTGTCGTCTCCGATCGTAGAGTAATGGATTGGATAGGTCTAGAATTTCCACAGCTCAGCATCGTGCCTATGTCAGTAAACTGCTGAAATAATAAAAATAAATTGAATTGCATTACAAATGGCAGAAATACAATCGTGGAATTTGACCGAACATCTCAGAAGTTGACATGTGACTCTGCATCAGTTAAAGTACCATTAAACGGTTGGAGTATTAGTGATAAATTGTCAGATTCACCACAAATTAGCTTGTGAGTTTCATTAACCATTATTAATACAGAATCAATTTGGTAAAACCTCATTGACTTGTGTTCTGAAACCAGTAGGCAGAGGCAGCGACCTCGGTTGAGAGGTGGGGGGACACCCAATGAGAGGGATAAGAAATGTGGGGGGACAAACGTATAACATGTCCCCTCTCTGTAAAAGGTGGGGGGAACTGGTCCCCCTCGACCCCGGGATCGCCGACCCTGCTAGTAGGGCAGTGGTTCTACAGCAATTGTGAGATTAGTCCCCATGTTTTCACATTATTACCCACCCTGATCACATGCAGCAGATAAAGTAAAGCAAATTAAAAAAAATGTTAAGGCAACAAATATAATTCAAACAGTAACAATGAATGATAATGCTTCACGTGAAAGATAAAATTAGCCACACGTTAATCATCAAAAAAGCCACATGTGACATGTGCACCAAATCATGTGACAAATGCGATTAAACATTGACATATTACATACAAGTCAGAAAATTGCGTGAGAAAATCACCAGCTCATTACGTCACGCTCTCAGATCATATGAAGGCGCCAACATCATGTGAAAGGTAAAAATTCACAAAAACATTTTGATCAAGTAACCTATATAAAGTGTTTTTAAGTGTCTTGCAGATACCAAAACATAGATTCGTTCTTAGAAAGTCTGTTGCAGTACAAAGAAGAAAGCCTTGTATCAAAAAGCAGTACTTGAAAGTCGTCTTTTTGAGTTGATTTGTATATTAAGCTAGACATACACGGATCACAGAAGTTTAGATAATAAAGAGTTCACCTTGAAGCATCTTGTCACATGACAACCAGCATTTCTATTTCAATAGTCAATTAAAAATAATCTACAATAATGAGAAAGATTAACTGTAGTCATATCACTCAACTTTAAATCACTGTCATAAGTTGTGTAAGTCAGTATTATACACAAGACATAGTAGATAATAATTCTAAATAAATCACGATGTTAGGTCAAGTTCACTAATTGCCTAACAGTAGTTCTGTTTGATAAGTGGGGCACCCTTGATGGGCGATGAAACAGCTGTGGTCAACAGTTTCAAATTCTGCTGCAGGTAGTTGATCTTCTCGCCCCGAACGCGAGTATCCGGATGTGGCGGGGCGATTGGGGGGAACGACTGGCCCTTAGGAGGCGCATAATCCGGTAGAACACCCAAAACGTCATATGTCCAGTTCATGTTGGGACTCTGCAAACAAAAGTGGTTTTCACTAAAATGAAGCATCTCTGAGAACTCGTATAATTGACGACAAGTAAGTGTGAAAGTTCAGTCAATCAGGCAATAATAAGCAGAGGCAAGGACTTGGAGAGTAAGCAGAAAGCAAGAAAAATCAAGAAATGTAGTCATAAACAACAAATTTCTGAGTGTCATCCAACAGCTAAGTGCAGGGAATCAGTGACTGTTGTTGTCTTGGCTAGACAGTGATCAATGGTGAATGTGATGGCCTGTCTTCTATTACAGAAGTTATCCAACTGTGGCATAGCACAATATGCCAGATGCCCCTAACTCATAGGCTAACTTAAAGAAATTACATTCTCTATGAGTTCAAGCCCATCTTTCTTTGATTAGCTATTCTACTATATATTAATGTCAAAATTTGTCTGCCTACGACGCTATTACTCGCCCCAGACCCTGCAAGAGAACTTAAAGATGATCCCCTAATAATTAATTGCAAGGGGACTTCATGCTGCCTGCTCTTATTCATCTGACCTCTGCTGTAGGTATGCCACCATTCAATTTTTAAGCTGGTGCTACAATAAAAATAAAAGTTTGATAGCCACTGTTATAGGATATATGCCACCATTGTAAAACTCTGTGATATGCAAAACGCCGTCAGCTGCCAACCAATTAAGCGCCTCTGATTGGAGTAGCACTGTGAGTGGTGTTATATAAATTTACATATACAATACAATTTAATAATTTTTCCATATAAAACAAACTACTGAAAACCATTATAATGTTGGAGTTACTCGATTTATACCTGAATAATCCCATTACCTGAATTAAGAGCTTTGCATTGTAGTTCTTTCCATACATTGTAGGCTTAAACGTGACTGTGATGAGGGTGCCCGAGTTGGATTCGGAAGCAGCTGGCAGCTCGCCCATCTGTGGATGAACTGAGAATTCGAGATCACTTCCAGCAACAAATGATGAGGTGAAAGGCACAGCAACACTTCAACATCAGAAACAGATATGCACGTTGTTAAATGTAAGTAATTGTAATCGTAAACTCGGAATTTCTAAAACGTTACTTTACAGCTAAGGAGGGCAAGGGCACCAGCTTATGCACGAGTGCTGCGTCATATCAAAGGGATTGTACAAGGGTGATATCTAGTGGAGGTCTGAGTCCGGTTGCCATAGAGACCAAGAGAGAGGAGGCAGAGCAGCTGCCAAGTGAGGATGAGCGAGTTTAGAAAGCAGAGGAAGCAAGAAATTCTTGAATAGGCGAGACTTCACTTTGGAATTGAAAGCCAGTGAACTGCTAAGTAGAGAAGTTTGAGGCAGATAATGGTGGGTCAGTGGCACAATTGGTGGAAGAACTGAGATGTGAGTGCAAATAATTGAATAAAGTGCATTGTCAAATACACTTTATTCAATATTTACCCTTTTATCAAAACACATTTGATTTATTTATTTATTTATTCTTAAATTTGATATTGCCCTTCTTATAACATTTTTTGCTCAGAAGTGCACATGGCTGGACGGAGTTTATGCATATTAAGTATGAATTTACAACAATGGCTACATATCTATTTACTGAGCACCTTACATTACTGTGCAAATATTCTAATCCCTTATATTTAGACATTACATATTTATTTCTTAAATGCATTGCTTTAAGTGAGAAAAATTCCTGCTGTCTGATATCAATCACAATTATTCTGTATTTACACTTACAAATATAAGCTTAAACACAGGGTCGGCGATCCCGGGGAGGGTCGAGGGGCACAAGTCTCCCATTTTTTTACAGAAAGAGGACACGTTATACATGTGTCACCCCCATATATCCAACCCCTCTCATTGGGTGTCCCATCACCTGTCAAACGAGATCGCCGCCTCTGCTTAAATAAATAAGTGGAACTAGTTGTCATTGCAGCACATTGCTTGGAATAGCATAAAGATTCAATGAGCTTCTTCATGAACTGCTGTCATTAAACACACGTTTCTTATTCTCTAAGAAGCTTTTCCTAGCCCCGAGGGATCATTGTAATTGTAACAGCATCTAAGAAGGGATCCCTAATCTCAGTGTTGGCTCTGGACTTTTCCAATAGAGGGGCCACAGAGGGGCCGGAGTACCTGACAGGGAGGGGCCAATTGGATATCTGGTTTCGTCTAAACTGAAAGTGGACTAACATTTGAAGGGGCCACCAAGGGGCCATAAACTCAGTTGGTGAGGTACTGGCCCCTTCTGCCCCTCCCCTTTAGAGTCACCAATGCCTAACCTCGACAACAAAATATGAAGAATCTCCCAAAGGGAAGCCAAGCTAGATGGGTTTGGAGGAGGCAACGAATCAGGTTGATTTTGGTGTAAAGAATATTAGAACTGAATCTTTCAAAAGCAATTGCTTATATTAATTTGTGTTCAATGAAACGAGTCAGGATAAAAACCTGACGAATAACCAAACAAATAAATTCATCTGTTCAGTAACTTGTACATTGAATGCTTCATTAGAAAGAGGGAATTCCTTACTCTTCCTGGCTGCTCAGACGGAACGAAACTTTGGACTCCTTGTTCAGACCAGCTGCTTCAATGCGGATGATGTCATCTGGTTCTGGTTCAGTGGAGATGAATTGAAGCGGAAACCTCCACTTTCCACCGTGTACTCCTTCGACTATCAGCTCAATCAGCTCAACCATATGCCTAAATGTGAAATACCCACCACTTTAGGCCTCTTCTATTCCGTTTAGAAAAAATGTTTGTATGTCATTTCAACTCATCACAAATATTACAAATATTTTGAAAAGCAATCACTTTCACCTCAACATCCACTAGAACAACTACACTACTTTAACACATATATAAATATTAATATTATACCACAATCTAAGTGCCATCTCCACACTGGTGGCTGACTATCTGTGCATTACATTCATATTTTGGTGTGACCTTGCACGTGTGACAAATTTAATTAATAATAATAATGATAATACACGGTGGTGACATAGCACCGTGACCAAGCAGCACTGCACCTTCTCAGTGGAATGGAGAAGTGTTTGCCCTTCCATCTGGAACACATTCTCCTCAGTTTCCAAGGAGTAATGAACCTTTGTTTTACAATTTGCTTAAAACATTTATTTGTATCGATGTGGTTGATCTGGGCGTGCCTCCAAGTAGACTTCTTGAGGGTGCCATGTAAATATTAAAAAGAATGAATGAACAAAAAATACTGTATCACCTGATGCTCTAGTGGTTACCATGCTGGACTGTCAATCAAGAGGTCAGAGGTTCAATTGAGGGGCAGCACTAAGAATGCTGCTGAAGGTGACTGCGAGGATCTTCATGGAGTCAACCTTCTCCATTCCATCTATCAACAATGGAAGATCTGCTTTCCATGTTCCATCACCAGCATCTCCCATGATTTACCGGTAGCTTCATTGAGCTTTAGGTTATTGGATTAGTACAGTGACTGCACAGTGTACTCAGTCCAAGGGAAGATGATATGGCGAGGCAGAGAACTGGCCAGCCGCTCTTTGTATGCCGAGGCCAAGGAAATGAGGTCGCCAACACTACATACCTATTTTCAGGCTAGCTTGACGGTCTGTGCTCTGCTTTTCAGATCTTCCAAATACTGTAGCACCATAAATGATGGTGGATTGGCGCTTTGGATATAGGGGTATAGTGAAGTCCAGCATGCTGGAACTGAGTCAATCAATACCTGGATAGAATGCCAAGCCATCAAGTGCCATCCTTTCATCTTCCTGGGGTCCATAAGCGAGTCAAAGAAGTGGTCTGTCGCCATAGAAATGCCCATGCATCTACCTCACATTTACCTCTTCAGTTTTAAAATTTTTGTAATCACCCATTTATGTGCTTCTATCGATATTAAATTCCTTCTGGCTATGATGGACGATTCTTTAACTTATTAAGTTATTGCCTCTGTAATCTGCCTCTTTTAGTCTTCTAATTTTGTCAACTTATTGATTTTCTAATTCCACAAGGTTTCCGTGCTGAGAGGAGCTATATAAATCTATAGATACGATAAGTTGTATCAAGGCCATTTTACTTTACATGTTTAATGGATAACACCTCGTCCAAACAAGTTTGAGGACAATTCATTTCAATGCACTTTTCACAAAAAATATGAAGACATGACTGGATTGGTTTCCATTCCTTGATCTTAGGTTGAACTATGAATATCAACCATGTTGGCTAGCGCAGAGAGCGCCTTTGAGTAGATTTCTTGAAGAGGCACTATATCAAGCTTTCATATATCATAAATCATATCATATCAAAGAATTGTTCTTAACACACCAAGAGCTAAGAAAGGCAGCCAAGAATAACTGAGGTTTCAAATATGACAATTAACACATCAAAACAAACAACAATAATAGCAATAATGCATAACAACATATATATATATATATATTGACAGTAGTAATTAACCTGTAATTATGAATTAATATAATAAATAATAGCCGAACGTGATTGAAAGTCATAAAGTAATGAACTCACTTCATTATCTTATAAGGAGCATAGATGACACTGAAGACGAGCTGGACCAATCCAGTCTGTGGGTCTCTCAGCTTCCGTACCAACTGCAATGCCATGGCTGGTTCCACATCCTGGCGTGTCTCTTCGCTTCCATATGCGACGTCATATACAAACTCTTCTGTAACAGCTATGGCTGTCAAATTAAACATTTAAGAAGACTTAGAACACTCTGGAAATAAAAAAATGCATGTTTGGCTTTGATCAATGGTTATTACCCTCTTTTGTTTAACCTGGCTTGCGTAAAGTTAGTCATGAACGGGACGTCGGATTGTCAGTTTGCTTTCAATTCTTTTTCAGTATGTTCCCGTCGACCTACTGAGCTGAAATTTTGCACAATTTTGCATGTCAATGAAATGTTTCAAATATTTACAGACATGACTCAAAAATTGAGAAAAAAATTACAAAAAATTAAATATCGTTTGACTAGTCGAATGAGTCCTCCTTGACGAGCTCCACTCCAGCAAGTTTACATCCTAAATGATCTCTTAAGGAAATGAATTGATTGCACCATCTACCAGGCTACCAAAAGTCATTAAAAGAGGGTACCGAAAAACCCATGTTTTTACTTTCACTTGTTTTATATCTCAGGACAAACATTGTGTACATTCGAAGTCATCTAAGTGCCTTCAACCTATGCACACTTAATCCACTAATGCACACAATAGAATGCTGAAAGACAATACATAAGTCAGTAGATTAGATTAGATCAGTAATTGATGCTTTGACAATGGAACAATGCTTCTGGTTTGCTACGGAGGCAAGTAACAACTTCCCTCTCAGTAAAATGTGTTACACAAAGTTCATTCATTCATTCGTTCATTCATTCATTCATTCGTTCATTCATTCATTCATTCATTCGTTCATTCATTCGTTCATTCATTCGTTCATTCATTCATTCATTCATTCATTCGTTCATTCATTCATTCATTCATTCGTTCGTTCATTCATTCATTATGAAGATTTATATAGCGCCCCCAGTAGCTCTCCTGACCTCGGCATGGCTGAAAATGAAAGTTCTAAGGTAAGTATGAAAAGAGTAAGAGTGGACCCTAGGGTGCAAGCACATAGTAAGCGCATAGTGTTACCTAAAGTATGGTACCTAAAGTGTTACATAAAGTATGTACCTGAAGTATGTTACATGAAGTATGTACCTGAAGTATGTTACATGAAGTATGTACCTGAAGTATGTTACCTGAAGTGTGTTTGGAATGGCAAGAAGAGGCACTTACTTTCACCAACAACCACTCCATCTGGATGTTCTGGATCAGGTTGAGGTGGGACATCAGGAGCGACTGCCCGACACCAGAGGACCCTCTTCGGTCCAGCAGAACTGGATGCCGAACCAGTGAGAATGACCTCGAGCCGCTCCTTGATCTTCTGCCTTGCCTTGCACTCAAACAGCGCCGGAGGACACTTCGGAGGCGGAGCGATCTCGGCAAATCCACGCAGCGGAAAGATCCAGCGGATTTCCGGGAGTCTTGGAATGTGGTGATCATTTGAACTGCAGACGGAAAACATTTCCAGCTAAGTATTTGCGTGTGTAACGTAAGATCTAGCTAATTGTTTGGATATATGTAAAGCATTCTACAAAATTTCTCAGTGCTCATAAAAGTCATCAGGGAAACCAACTTATTCACCAGCGCCAATATCAAACCAAGTCCTCCTCTGAGGTGGATTGGGCTGTACTGGGGTACCTGGCCTGGCTTTGGCCGTAACAAATAAGAATAAAATACCACAAAATAAACAGGCGCGCACAGAGCTGAACAGAACCGAACTGAAGTGGAACGTAGTGAAATCAAAGGAAATCGGATTATATTAACCGCACAGGGATATGCCATTTGGGTGGGTGGACTGCATTAATCAGGCTTCTCTGTTCGTTCCAGTGCCAGGCCAGAGTCTGGGGAGGTCAAGCCAATCTCTGACATGTCATGGAACGAGACTGAGGAGTTGGCGATGGATAGAGAGGAGTGGAGGAGATATTGCCTGATGTTAAAACCTGCACAGGAAGGACTGTGTATTAGATAAGTAGGAACTTCTTACATATAATAGATTTAAGAGGTACCAACAACACTGGCTTAGAGTTCTGTTATCTAAAGATAATAGATTTCCAGTAAAGTGCAAATATATCACAGCTAAGCAAACAAATCAACATGGAATTATACAAGTGTAATTTGTATTTTGAGGTACTTATGGCACAGATGTAAGTAGAGATAGGAACAGTATGGTAATTAAAAATGAGGCATGAAGTGCGTGCGGCACAGTGGCCAATTAGAGCAATTGGCCTGTAACATGGTACAAGACTTGCTTGATACAGTAACTGTGAAGGGACCTTGAGCAAGCCTTTCACTCAAAATTTCTGAGTGCTATCATAGGGTCAATATAATGCTACGTTATAGTTAGACAGATCACTCCAGGGAGGCATTGCTTAAGACTGGATCTGGGTCACTATAGGTGGTCATTGTTTGTGCACTAGTGATGATATTAGTTGGTCTGACGGCCTGTATTTTTAGTAAAGGTATTCGGCCGGCTTCAGAGATCAGAACTAGTGGCTCGTTGGATACATTGTGGGTGGTGTTCTTATATCTGGTTGGTCAGAACTGGGTGACCTGTCAGTCTGTTTCACAGGTCAGGCTTACTAGAGGAACAGTATTCTTGGATCAGGTCCCTCAGATTCGGCTGACCCCGCTGCTCGGTCTGACCGCACTGCCGCTCTGTCAGACTACGAGATTCGGTATAAAATAGTCGCGCACTAAAGACAAAGGGCCTGTCTGGTTGGAATCGCTCGTTGTTCGTGGGTTTGTTAAGGTATAGTCAAGTAGGTTGGGATCTTGGGAAGACTGCCGCTAGTGATGCATTGGTGAACTCCGCTATTGAACGTAGACGGTAACTGTGTCATTATCTAGATAAGATTATTCATATATTTATTATTATTATTCTGAAATCTCAAACTGAGTAATTGATTATCAACTTTATATATATGAACTCATTATCAGCGTGATCGTGTATAAGTGAAAGGACTCTTAAAGCTTGTATGCTAGGTCGTCTAAACACGCTGTGCAGATTAAGTTTAATGTTCATTTCTAAAGTCTTTTGATTATTATTAGAGTTATCGTTTACGTGTTAATAAAACAATTTATTTCGTTACATTTTATACCTCTCGTGCGAGTTGCTAAGTTCACCCATAATTTCCTGTTGGTAGATACTTCGTCTAGCTGATATCGTGGCTTAGCTAATTGTCTGTAAGGTAATTCCTTATACCTACAGATTGGCTAGATATTCAGATAAGTGACACGTTATATATTATATCGTGGAAAGAACCGACGGGTTGATAGTAAAATAAATACCATATCCATTTAAGTGGAATACATTAACCATGGTATTTCTAAAGTTTCGCAGTTAACCAGTTTGCGAGCAGTGGTAATTTGAAAACCGTCTTCATGTAGGCACAACATAATATCGCCCATCTGGGAATACATGCTTTAGGCAACATATTTACTTTGCCCAGCCACCAAAAGCGTTCCAAGATGTCACCGAACATTTATGACTTTTGAGCGATTACCTTAAACCGCAAACTAGTAAGAATAGTAGCAGAAATGTAAATATTCACCCGCACGTCGTATGCCGGCCAACATAGATTCCGAAACTTTTACGTAAATGAATGGGTAATTGTTTATTCATTAAATGAACATGCGTAAGTAACGCGCAGGGTGTAAGCAAGAAAACCGAGTTGTATCGTCTTGTTACCTGTCCCGTCTTGGGGCACTCTCGGGGAAATTGGGATATTTTGCTAATTTTCTTAAATAGAAGTTGAATAATTATTTTTTTATTTAGCAATGGGGTGCCTTAAGCATGAACGTGTATCGTGCTAATATAATATTAGTGATGACAATTTACATGGCCCCATAACACAGCCATGCTGTCCCAAATCAACATAGGATTGATTTTTGTGGCAAGTCACTTGATTTTGAGGATATTGTCATTTAATAACCAACAACATTGCATTCTTGGTTGTGTTCCATCTTACTTGCGCAAGCTCTGCCGCAGTGGCGTAGCTAAGGGGGGCGAGGGGGGCGGACCGCCCCGGGTGACAGCATATGGAGGGTGACACTAAGTCACCTCCAACAAAATTTTTCAGCCAGGCTAAGGTGCGAAAATAGTCTGAAAATAGAATTGTGAAAAAAACCCACCCAACACAGGAAATGTGACCGTTATGACGTCACATATTTCGAATTTTAATCTATCAACCGTCGAAAATATTGTCTGAGCGAGTACAGCTCTTTTGGTGAGTCATTTTTCTTATATTTTTATTATAATTTATTTCGAACAATGTTCGAAATAAATGACGACCATGGCTTTGTCGAATTATATGAAAGAACGTCGACGACAGCATAATATCAATGGAAGCTGTCGAAAGAAGACAGCTTCCATTGATATTATGCTGGGCATGTACAGTCCGCAAGATGCAAGGATGTACATTTGACAAAGCAGTTGTTTACCATTTACAAACTACAATGGACATTTATGAAATTTTCGTCAAATTTATGGGACTAAAAAACAGAAAGTAAAATATAAATAAAGAACTTTTTAAAAATCTCCTTTTGCTAATGGACTAAAAAGCAGAAAATAAAATATAAATAAAAATAACTTAATTTCTGATAACAAGTTTCTTCCGTGACCTATGAATTTTGACATGTTTGCCACAATGAAAACAAGAAGACATTCCTTCTAGGACTATAGTGTCGAAGGACATTCTTTTGGTCTGTGCATTGCCGTGTTTTGCATTTAGATGTTCTGAAAGTGAACAGTTGCATTTTAAAAATCTTTGGATTTGAACTATTTGTTTTGTGGTATTGGATTCGGATTTTGTCTTGGATCATACATGTAAGCAGTAACGTACCGGTCAGTAGAGTAAAGTAGAGCCTAGAGGTAGAGTATGTATGAAAATTTAGCTACACCTAACCATTCAGCATAGGGTCGTGTGGGGTCACTGGGGTGACATTTGAACGGACCGCCCCGGGTGACGTTTACTCTAGCTACGCCACTGCTCTGCCGCCCAGTGTCCGACATTGCAGCGCTTCGGGTGCTTTGCTCTGGGACGAGGGGTGAGCTCTAGTTCCACGGGCTCGCTTGGTTATCATACTTTCTTGGTTGTGGGCCCTTCAACATGGAACAAGCTCCCACTTGGGCCCTGTTCTTTGCCTGTGGCCGAACCGTCAGGTTTTTACCAGTTCCTGAAGTCTTTTTTCTTTAGTTGTGGCTGGGCTTGGAGCTCTCCTGAGTTGGTTCTGAAGGGGTGCTATATAAATGCTCATAATGAATGTATGAATGACCAAACTGGGTAGACAAGAGTTCACTGTTGAAATTCTGGATAGAACTGGTCAGCTATAAAGTGATTGCCTCATGATTATGAATTTACTTTTGATTTTCTTTACAGGTGTGCTGAGATGACGATGCAGCTCTGCCAATGCCTAAAAAGGTACAGCATTTGTCTTATTAGTTTGTTATTTCGATGAAATGCCACAGAATCATTATTTTCACTGTTTAAACGATGGGAGGTTTAGTGCTGTCAAAGTAGTAGCTCCTGAGGACTGAGAAATCTCGACATAGGGCCTTGGAAGGCAAAAGTGCTAATGTGCTGTTCCACTACTGATAGGCAAGTGCTAAAAGATTCATCCTGTCTCTCAAGTGTCTCTGGATATTCTCATCAGGCAGGAGCCCACGACAGTAATGAAGGTGAAACCATCTCGTTTGAAAGAGCCCAGGTTGTATTATTATTTTTAATATTATTATTTAAAACTAAGGTACATGCAATTCCTCAAGATTTAAAATATCAGGGATAACACTAAAAGTGCTGTGAAAGACTATTCTGTAGAAGCTTTTGATGGCAACAGATATGAGCTGGTAGAGAAATGTAGTTTCTCTTTTGTCTCCAGTTGTCTGAATGTATTTTCGCAGGAAAAGTCAGTGAAGTGATGGAGGTAAAGTTGATTGAGCGGAGGAACCATGCCTTGATAGAGTTCAGGTCTGCTGCAGATGCAAAGAAAGGTATGTTGAAGCATATCTATCTGATCATAAATCTAATCACGATGTTTTTGATGGTAACTGTATTGTATTTAAACATCTGTGATATGCCTCTACTAGTCGAGTGAACCATCAAGAAGCGCAAAGCCCTGTGAGAAGAAGTAGGTTTTGAGAAATGCAAAAGAGGATGAGAGACTGCCAGATAGAATTTTACAACATACAGAAGGAGAAAGCATATTCCAGAACTGCAACTAGGCAACCTGTGGCTGCATTTAATAAATTCATTACGTGAATACTCAGAGGCGCTCCCAACCCCAGTGTGGCCAAATAAAACTGTCTTAAGATGAGAGAAATGTCTGGGATGGGATTCTAGGAAGGGATATCAATTAGTATCATTCACCAAGTTAACCCAGTTTTGTCAACAATAAAAACTTAAAGAATAGGCTAAAAGTGAAGTTGTCAATGGATAAAATTTAATAAATTGTCATCGTATTTCTAGCTATGATTGCTTTCGATGGATACATGATCGGGCAAAAACGACTGTCTATTGTGCCTCCATGTTGAATACCCTTGGAATGCAAGAGGTGGAAATCAGTTTCTATGTTATCATTTCCATATGTATCTAGTTTGTATAGTTATTTTTAATGTTCAGCATCATTGATTGCCATTGTTGTGGGGTGTCCTCTTGTTGCCATTTTCTCTTTTTTCTCTTCCCTTGCCTCAGTCTCTTCCTTTGGTTCTGTTTCTCTGAAGTTATAAAGTTGTAGAAGAAAACTAGCCCTTAGGCAGAATCATTGGAAAGGGATTAGGATTTCATTTTTTTAGCCTCAGCATATGGGGACAGGTGGCCAGTACTCTCCATCTTCCCACCGACAGTGTATTCATTATGATTGATAATTTACTATCTAGGGTAATGTGCAATCTTACTTATTGCTATGTGAATGCTGTGATACAGCTGCTTTGCTCCTGTGGGAGGTGAATTTTTATTGTTTTAATTATATATTTATTCATATTACTGGCATCTTCTTTTATGCATATTTTTAGGTTAAATCTCTTTTAACAATCTGTGCCATAAATTCTGTACCGTATTAAAATCAGAATGTTAACTCATCTTCAGACATTCTTCAGATGTGCCATCTTAGCATCAAAACACACATGTATACAGAAGATTTGAACGAGCATGTCTGTCCTTTTGAACCTTCACTATGAGTGCTCCTACCTACCTTCAACCAATTGTTTCTCCATATATCCCACCCCTAACTACCTTCAACCAATTGTTTCTCCATGCATCCCATCCTACAGTTTTCGATCTGTGGGTGTGGGTCTTTTGGTTGAGCCTCCATTTAGTAATGTCACGGTAGTAATGATGAAATGTGTTGCTGCACCCAGAAATTAGAATCAACTTTCACTGCTTAAGTTTTGCTCAAGTTCCTTTTCTTCTTTCATTAAATGCCTCAAAACTTCTCACACACCTAAATATCTAACTGCACTTCCTCTGAAACTGACTTACCACACCTCAGATTTGCATTTCTGTGTGACTTGCAAGCATTATAAATGTTGGTAATAATAATATGGTAATATATGCATTCATTTCAAATGTAGATAGGCAAAGTTTTTTGCTTCAATGATACTAAATCAGTTTGTTTAGTTACATATAGCACCTCAAAGCTATATATATATATATATATATATATAGGTCAAAACCTATAGGTCAAATTGACTGTCCCCGATTCTGTATCTATATATATATATATATATATAGGTCAAATTGACTGTCCCCGATTTACACAATTAATAAATTACAAATGATAAAAATCCGAATAGGCCTATAAACACCTATATAAAATAGAAATTTCAAGTACACTGTCTCAAAGTTGGGAAAACACTAATTGAAACTATTCAAATCTAATAACCAGAGTCCTAAAGCTTATGTAATGGAGGGAAATGATTGTTGTTGCCCTTTCTCAAACAACAATCTGGACATCAATTCTTGGTGGTAGCGGTGATGGATTGTAGCCGTGTGTCTCCAGTCTCTTCGGTTTACGTTTACTTTAGAGTTCAACAAAATGACACCAGAGTCTCTTTCTGATTATTATTCTTATTATTTAGGTTAACTTCAAAATATATTAACGTAGAACAACTTCGCTTGCTACTTCACTAACGTTCCTCATCACTCTCAGACTGTCGACCTTAGCCAGACCTATCTCTATCGTCTTGGTCATTTGTCATTTCCAGTCGCTTCCTAGAGAGCAGATTCCTCCTGCAGTCGATGACGACAGTGATTCTCCCATCTTTTATACCCTTTCTTGCATCCGCCCATTATGGTCCTTCTACCTCATGTCTATCCTTATTTGGTTATTTGTCCCGATTGTATCCTTATTTGGTCATCTTACATCAAATCTCTCAGGCGCTCAGCCCATCGCTCTTCCTCCGGACCCGGTCTTTTTACCCTATCCTAGCCCGGCATTCGCTCTTGCCTCAGCCATATTTGGTCATAATGCCCGTCTCTCCAAGTGTCTCAGCCCATGCACTCGCCCACGCTGATTCACTTCGCTGTGCCTACTGTTTGTCAGTCTCTGTCTATACATATATATATTTACTACTGTTGATAGGCCTATAATGTTTGTCTTTATATATACCGTTCATATCTATAGCTATAGTGTTCGCAATTTTAGTTTATACAGTACTTGACATTATATTATATTGTTCATTAAAGTTATAAACTTGACATCGCCGTTTTTTTCATAACACAGTCCCCTCTTCCATCATCATATTTACATTCTTATCTTCTGTCAAATTATAAATGAATAAATTACACAAACTATTTGCAACTACTTATCCCTACAGGGCACTTTAATTCTTCTTAGCATAGGTGCAAGCAGGAAGAGGGAGGAGATAAGTGCCCACAACATTTCAAGCATTCCTAGATTTATGGCAAGTGAAGGCCCTGGGAAAATGCTGAACAAACTGTCACAGCTACAACTTGCCAAAATAAAGTCTTGATCACCATCAATAAATTTTACTTATGCCCATGCTGTATTACTAGCAGAGTTGTCCAAAAGGTTTATATGGAGATGAAATGCGATCTACATATCAAGGATTAGCATATTAATTATTATAAACAATTTCAGTATTAATGATCATACTTGAAATGTTTCTGATGGCTTGCAAACAACATTGACATGTTGTTTTGCATTTTGACATAAACAACTGATTGTTATTAATTTGTTGAATGAAAAAAGCTCTTCTTAAAGTGCCAATCATAATTATGAAATTTTAATTAATGCAATTTCTAAGATATACTATGAAAATTTTCGGTGCAAAGCACGAAGCAGGCGACTGAAAACTCAGCATTGTTCAGTTTCTCCCCGCAAAACTGGCTGCTACATCTGGCTTCAAAGATGTCGAAGCACACTGCTTAAAATAAAACTGGTGCGAAGCTGGCGGACTTAACTTGTCACTCAGTCCTCGGTGCAGTGTTGTATTCGGAGGCAATGGGTGAAGACTGGCGAGAGTACTTAATGCCGACATTAGCAGACTAGTGTACGTTCTGTATGGCATCCAGTTTCGATTTATCGATGCAATATTGAATTCCTTAAAAAGGCCCTCGCATCGCTATCATCCGTAAACATCAGACAAACACTCAGCATGAGACATTCCAGAAACTGGAAACTTTCCTACAAACTGCATTATGCCAACATTTGACGACAGCAAAGTCTTTGGTGGCATCATAGGCTTCGAGGATCCTTAAAAAATACAAACATAACAATTTATTTTTCACTCACAGGTCGAAAGTTTTACAGGATTCAATTGCCAAAGCATTTCTATTGTAAACTGATTTGCTCCCATGAAATTGTAGCAAACAAAAGCTCATTCTAACATTCATGAAGTGCAGAATGACTCCTCTCAACAATCAATTTCAAAATTCAACATCCACAAGACAATTGATCGTTTTAAATCAATAATAAATCAGTGAGTCAGTAAGTGAGAACAATTAACCAATAAAACGATGAGTATATTGAAGCTGTGATCATTTCACAAGTAACTAAATAGACAGATAGCCCCTCAAAAACTCTGTAAGTTATTGCATATTAATTATTATAAACAATTTCAGTATTAATGATCATACTTGAAATGTTTCTGATGGCTTGCAAACAACATTGACATGTTGTTTTGCATTTTGACATAAACAACTGATTGTTATTAATTTGTTGAATGAAAAAAGCTCTTCTTAAAGTGCCAATCATAATTATGAAATTTTAATTAATGCAATTTCTAAGATATACTATGAAAATTTTCGGTGCAAAGCACGAAGCAGGCGACTGAAAACTCAGCATTGTTCAGTTTCTCCCCGCAAAACTGGCTGCTACATCTGGCTTCAAAGATGTCGAAGCACACTGCTTAAAATAAAACTGGTGCGAAGCTGGCGGACTTAACTTGTCACTCAGTCCTCGGTGCAGTGTTGTATTCGGAGGCAATGGGTGAAGACTGGCGAGAGTACTTAATGCCGACATTAGCAGACTAGTGTACGTTCTGTATGGCATCCAGTTTCGATTTATCGATGCAATATTGAATTCCTTAAAAAGGCCCTCGCATCGCTATCATCCGTAAACATCAGACAAACACTCAGCATGAGACATTCCAGAAACTGGAAACTTTCCTACAAACTGCATTATGCCAACATTTGACGACAGCAAAGTCTTTGGTGGCATCATAGGCTTCGAGGATCCTTAAAAAATACAAACATAACAATTTATTTTTCACTCACAGGTCGAAAGTTTTACAGGATTCAATTGCCAAAGCATTTCTATTGTAAACTGATTTGCTCCCATGAAATTGTAGCAAACAAAAGCTCATTCTAACATTCATGAAGTGCAGAATGACTCCTCTCAACAATCAATTTCAAAATTCAACATCCACAAGACAATTGATCGTTTTAAATCAATAATAAATCAGTGAGTCAGTAAGTGAGAACAATTAACCAATAAAACGATGAGTATATTGAAGCTGTGATCATTTCACAAGTAACTAAATAGACAGATAGCCTCTCAAAAACTATGTAAGTTATTGCATATTAATTATTATAAACAATTTCAGTATTAATGATCATACTTGAAATATATATATATAAGGTCATATATATATATATATATATATATATATATATATATAAGAACAAGAATTCAGGAAGCAAATGCTTCAACAATGAGCTGCATTAGGTTTCTATGTACTTTTAGTCATTAAACAATTAATATTTGCCATTTTATGTTTGGTTTAGTATCATCTTACCATTAATACCTATTTTTAAGCTTTGAGGTGCCATATGTAGCTAAACAAACTGATTTAGTATCATTGAAGCAAAAAACTTTGCCTATCTACATTTGAAATGAATGCATATATTACCATATTATTATTACCAACATTTATAATGCTTGCAAGTCACACAGAAATGCAAATCTGAGGTGTGGTAAGTCAGTTTCAGAGGAAGTGCAGTTAGATATTTAGGTGTCTGAGAAGTTTTGAGGCATTTAATGAAAGAAGAAAAGGAACTTGAGCAAAACTTAAGCAGTGAAAGTTGAATCTATTTTCTGGGGGCAGCAACACATCTCATCATTAAAAATCTGCATGAAGCTGTAATAATTCATAGTGTCACAGAATTATCTTGTCTGTATGAACTGAAAATTCCATGCATAAATTAGTTGTTCATTACTAAAGTAAGTTGCATCCATTCTCATTTACTGCTGATTACAAGGTGCTACACAATTGTTCCATTACATTAGATCATTTGTTTTTTATACATGACAATGTTTTCCTTAGTGTTAGTCTGATGCAGTG
Organism: Bimastos eiseni; assembly: GCA_959347315.1. Lineage (NCBI taxonomy): Eukaryota > Metazoa > Annelida > Clitellata > Crassiclitellata > Lumbricidae > Bimastos > Bimastos eiseni. Next base: position 11,364,554 of record OY365822.1, on the reverse strand, counting down.
AGGCAGTCTGTTACACCAAACTGTCATAGCTTTTTTTTCTTCTACAACTTTATCACCTGTGATGATAGTGATAAAGGATGGGCAGTTGCAGTGTTTTCTAGCTGCCTGCTTTTACATTCCATTTGGTTTATTGTATAGTGTATGTAAGCCATAGAGATTGGTTCTGTATAATAAAAAAATTATTCTTGCATACTTAGCCATGTTCAGCATTGTTCAACTTTCCTGTACTTTGCCAGCATCTTGAAGTTTCATTATATTTTTATAGACTTTTAGATTGTAAGGCAGTGAAACTGGTGATAACTGTTATGTAGTGTTGCTCCATGTACTGAAATGTTGCTTGTAAGATAGATTTGTATTATCTTAAACCATTGTTTTAGAACTGTAATAGTTTTGGAAGCTGTTAAAGTTTACAGACTTTTCTGTAATTCATGATTAAATCATTATTCCTTTGCCTCAAGTAAATAGAAGCTTTTGTGGCTTAGTTTCTTCATTCAACTAAGAATATGCAATAAAATAAATATAGGCATGGTAGCATTTCAAATCATTGCAACACATGAAAAACAAAAACTATTTGCAGCTCTTTGACAGTTATAAGAATAATGTTCAGAACCAATATTAAACTGTACATGTTCAGAGAGAAATTGAACTCAGTGACAGAAATTGACATGAAATAATTTGTCTGAATTTACATGTATTGTATCTTTTTGGCCTGTTTGATTAAACACAGCATATAGGAGCTACATGATTGGTTTGTTTGGATTGCAGTAGCTGCCTTTTGCTTACAAGTGCTTCAAGTATTTCTTTAGATTTAGTAATGTGTCTAAAAATATTACCCACATCTTTGCTTTAGTATTTACATGCAGTGTTTCTGTTGGAGTCCAAAAGAAGATGACTTCTATTTTATGTTTTGACCTATAATTTTCAACTTCGTTCATTTCTATCGGCAATTACATTGGGTGTACGCTGTATATCACATAACAGACTACACAATCACAAACTTTATCATAGTCAACATTTAAGAGGGCATTTTCAAGCTCCAACGAAAATGTGCATAAAAGAAAAAGTAATACTGCCAATGCATGAACACAACAGAAGAAAATGTAATAATATATTACTGTAACTTTCTAATTTTTGAGTCCAATACAATGTTCTGTCTCAGAGCAATTCACAGAACGATGAAATAATACCTCCTTAGCCTTTCTGTTTGGCATATGTACATCTGACGATAAACTCACACCTAGAATTTTACTTATGCTCTGGACATTTAGTATGGATGTAAGAAAACACCCGAGTACATGTAAGTAAAATCAATCATTCAGTCTCGGATCACTCAGTCACTTGAGTTTTTGGTTTCGTGCCCAACTCTGCTGGTCTGTATCACCTTCTGGTTAGCTCTAGCCATAACTGGTGAACAGTTGGCTACAAAGTATCTGTTGTCCACACATCCAGCTTTGTCACAGTAGTCTTTAATCAATTTCTCAGCAAACATGTCCTCACCAGACATTGCTCTAAACCTTTCGTTTGAACTCTGAGTCAGTTTTTGGACTTGGCTAACTAAAGGCTCAAAGTGACCGTCAGCAGCCACACGGTAGTATTCGTCACCGTGTTTCAGTAGCAAATCAGTTTTCAGTCAGTACAAGGTTGGTGATGCTGAGTGACCATGTTTGAACAAATTCAACAATGTCTGGACTTTGTGTCTGGACTCATGGCACGGAACTTCAGCGCAGCAGCATAACAGACAGAATTTTAGATTTGAACTGAGTGAGATTCATAAATTGAGGTGTCAGATAGCATCGAATGACGTGGAATACCTCGCATATATGAGTCGCGAGTGCTTAATTGATTTCCTCATAACACACATAGTAATCCTATTAGAAGCGCTTCGGGCAGCCCCGTGGTCTTGCAGGTTCTAATAACCTGTAGGATATTTACTTGCCTCTGGTTTGCTATTCACGTGTGCGTGTTAATTATTGGATCTGTTCAATGCGATAGTTTTAATATGGAATACGATATAATTATGACAGAATTAGCGAGAGCCATCACAGACGACTTTCAGATGCAACTTCATATCAAGGACTCTGGTGGTTATGTCTACCGATAAGCGTTTATCATCTTCGGTGCTTAATTTAGTCTCGCAATTACATGTACTTTCGCACCTATCAAATGAAATAAATTTAGTAATAATAAAATTAACGTCAAAATTCACTTTTGCGCCATGTCTATCAGAGGCATCTTCTGGCATAGGCGACATAGGAAGCCGCCTAGGGCGCCAAATTTTAGGAGCGCTGAATTGTAAAGATAATAGCCTACGATGATGTTTTTAGGAATAAAATTTTGTGATGATACAAAAAGAAATTCTTAAATTAGTTATTAAAAACCTAGTTTAGGCTAGTTCCAATTCCAACAACGATATTCAATCTCTTAGCACCTCATTGAATCTCCCGCTCTGTCCCTATTAATTTTCCTCTACCAGAATCGTCTATATATTTTTAAAAAAAACATTTGTATGTGCCCGTGCAGTGTGTGCCTAACTTCATATTTTCTCACAACTTACTGTTTATGCAACGGGGGTGGAGGGCTCTTATATACATGACTGCCAAATTATCTTAGGACTGCTCTGATGTCCATAAACACTATGCGCCATTCGATCATTTTGATGGTAGGCCTACTTCGGTATATCGTATATGTTAGTTTTAAGTAGAGATAAAGCTAAAAAGCATTGTGCCACGATTAGACAAGAGCAACAATAATCCTGAAGAATGCAACTTATACAACAAAATTTTTTACCGAAAATGCCGCCCCTAGGACAAGTGCCGCCTGGGGCGGTTCGCTTCCCTCGACCGCCCCTCTCGTCGCTACGCCACTGGTGGTGAAGAATCCCAGTGGGAATGAAGTAAGAGGATATCTATATGTTGCAGCTAAGTTTATGTCCCATAGGCCCATCTCTTGCCAATTTCGTGCTTTATCGGTTATGGGCTCGGAATCTTCAGCTCTTGCCTATAGAAACTCTGTCCCCTTTGTATCTACTCTGAAATCTGTCTTCTTTGGTAGAGGTTGGTATTTGAGCGCATCTGAGTAGATTTATAGAAAAAGTTCTATGTCGAGAGTTTCATCGATTGATTGATCAGTCAAAATGATCCACTTTCTTTCTCCATTCCCACTTAGATTATTTCGAGGTGCTGTGCCTTTCACAGGCTTTCAGTAATGAAGTAGGCCTAATGACCTTTTTGGCCGTGCAAACGTTTCATCCCCACAAATAGGCTTATGACAAAGATTATCTGAACTATTAAAACAGCTTACACCATTACTAAAGTCCCAGGTAAGGGGCCAATACATCCTAGGACCTAACATTTAACTCCCAGCTTAAACCAGATTGGCACAACAATTTGCCCCAAGTTGCTATGTGGAGTTTAGTCACAGTAGTCAGCATATATGAACCTGCAACTGAAAGGCCACGGACCATGCATACTATCAACAGACTGCAGAATCAATGTGCAGAACTTTATGAAAAAACACACAACATGCTCCGTAACATAGGAAATATTATAAAAGTCACTTTCCACACAAGACTGCTGGTGCTAACATTTGATATTAAAGAGAATTTTGCAAACAACAGTATGTCCGGGATATTTTTAATTCAACTCTTAGCAGAAACGTTTCACCAAACAAGTAAACTTAGATCTACTGCAGACATCAGATCTGCAGCAGGACCTCTTCCTACTTGCTAAAGGTTTTCTGAGCCATTTCAAGCTATACCAGAAACAAACAATTCACACGCTATGTGCCAACAGGTGCAGGTACAAGTGCAAACTCACCAGCAGAAAGAACATCAGTCAAAACACAATCAATTGAAGTCTGACACCGTCAGAATTCTGCATTTATGGAATTAAGTTTTTTTAACGACGTTCGTCTGAATAATTTGTACCAAATGTTTGTCAAGTATCATCAATGGATGCGCGTTTGGTCGCAGAAAGCATAAAGGTGAAGCTGAGCTCGAGTTTTGGATGTGCACATCCGATTCTGCCACGACAACCTCACAGTCAACACTACTCAAGCGAGGCTTCGCTAGCATTACCTAATCGCTCGGCCGTTTCTCTCCGTGCTTTTTTGTGTGCTCTTCCGCATTTTTCATGAACTTTTTTCTATCTTTTGTGTATTCTTCCGCCAAGTCAGCACGCAACGGATGCTCAGGCTCCGGGTCGGTAACCAAGGCTACCAAGGCCTGAATGACTGAAACACAACAATCAAAAACCCATTATTAACTTCAATGCCATCTGTTATAATGGAGTTATTAATAATTATAATTGGCTGATATCCAAGAGTCTGCATGACACTGGCTGTGAAGAATTTCTCCAACACCTTCTCACCTACACTCAAAAGGTGCTGCAAAATGGTTCTAAAACAGAGCTACAAATTGGCCTGAAAGCAGGCTGTAAAATGCTAATATAAGCCAGAGACATCTTATAGGATGCTTCATTAGTACTTATGATTTTTCGTGTAGAACACAGTCAAGACCATGTATCCCAAAATCAGTTGACCAACAGAAAAGCTACTTATGATTAAGGCTGTCAAAAATGTTGAAATCACGACTTGGGTACCCGTCGACGCAGAAATATAGGAAACCCTAGAATCGATTTCATTGCCTGGGCAGTCAGCCGAAATGACCAACAAAATATTTCTAGCCTATGTTCTGGTAAAATTGTGCATTTTTACGGAATTTCGGGTACCCGAAAACCGATTTCATTACCTGGGCTGTCAGTCTCGGGCGGGTACCCGTTGACGTATGATCCAGCCTCATTATAAGATGGTTATTGATACAGCTTCACAGCAGAGTATCATAAAAGAGTCTCTGGTGCAAACACATGTAGTAGAATTGACTTCAAGCTCAAAATGTAAACTATTGCATTCTGGACCTCAGCAATACGTATTTTTCATGACATCACCACCTTGTCTAAAATCTGGTTGGAGTACATCGCATTTTTCGGACAATGAGGAGAAACACAATTTATTACATGACAGTCACGAGCGTCTCGTATAAAGGAGTGAACTGATCATGGTGTATAACAGCTAACAGCAACTCTATCATTTCAGCTAAGTCAAATCTACAATTTATTACTTACGACCGGTATCATTCAAAAATCATACCAAAACAGCAAATGTTGTAATCTTGAACTTAAATAACTAAAATTATTATAAAACCACAACACACTAAATGCTGAAAAACAGTATCTTAAAAGTACCCAAATTTAATTTTAACAACATGGCTATTTCATAGAAAGTATGTTTTCTCCATCACCTACAGCCACTGACAGCACACTCTTCTCCGCTTTGCCTGCCCTTCCACCATGTAATACGTGTTCTCTCCATCATGGGCCCGACTAGTTGGATCAGCCTTCCATTAGTGCTATGTTGCTCCCAAGGAAAAATAACTGTTAGGTTTCTGTAAACACCATTGCCTTTCTGTCACAGCTGGGCATAACTTCAAGGGAAACTATATCAAGTTTATACTGATTGGTAAGCATTTATTGAGTTACTAAAGTCAAGGAGCACTTATGTTCCTGGATTGGGCCGTGGCAGAGCGCACACGGAGAACCACCAGAAGTCCGCGGGCAGAGGAACAAAGGGAAACCTGGTCCTCATTCTTTTGTCATTTCTGCTGTTGTAATGTAACGGGCTGTAACTTGCCACCCCACTGATAATTAACGAATTTATAATGATCATACAAGACCTTGGTCAGTTCGAGTCGCCGGCTTCCAGTTTTCTGGACTGATGATCGGGAGACACACTTGGCCCTTTTCATCGATATTTGGATGGTATATCATGGTCTGGAAGGTGATCTTCGGTGGCTTGAATGGATATTCAGCTGGAAAATCTATCTTGATACGGAATGCTCCCTTGTTATATGGTGCACTCTCCTACAACACACAATGTGCATGAACTTGTAACAAAACATAAGAAGAAAAGAATAGACAAACACTGTGCAATGAAACAAAACACAGCAGTATATATATATATATGCAAATAATTCCATCAACATACGAGAACGCCCTCCCAATATTCCAACGTAAAACCTACAAGATATCTGCTTTGCTTTCTCGGTACTGTGCCTGCATACTTTTTGGAGCTATGCTGTCCTGCTTCAGCCTCTGAAACTGGGAGACAGTTCCTAACTATAAGAGCAAGGACCAAAAAAAACTCATTCACCCAGAACAGTTCTAGTTTTAGGTATCACCTGAGATGACCCGGTTGAAAACCTAGACTAAGGGTTGAAGGGTTCAAGTATTTTGATTGGCCAGAGTTCAGATTGTTTAACCAAAGAAACAAATCCCTTTCTAAAAAAGCAAACCAAAGCAAAAAAATTAAGCACAGATGGGGCACTTAGTAATAAAAATGTAGCTGGGATGGTTGACAAAGACTTAGACGTCTAATGTGGTTAGTCAATTTTACCTTTAAATACTGAAATAAATCTAACCTCAAAAGCAAAAAAGGAAAGCTGACTAAAGAGTAATGCACACCTTTGGCTCCAAGAAAGCAAAAGTGAAACTGAGAAGATGAGTGAATATCTGACACACATTTCAACTACTATGTAGTTCATATGTGAGGCATTCCACGTATGCACAGTTCAGAAGTCAATATGCACAATTGCACATTAAGTGTTTCTTCGATGCATACATCCAATCCATGTACGCATGTATTGATCTTACTGTTTAAACAGAACCTCTCCACTTGCCATGAACAACACAGGTCAAGAAATACTAATTCAATTTCACTTCCACTGTGCAGTCTTGAAGCTTACTACAATTACAGTAGCTTTCACTTTCGTTTCACCGTGCTTTCACTATCTTCTTGGCCATTTCTCATAGCAATGTACTTCTCGAGTATAGATTAACGCAAGCAGGGTGACTGTTAACTATGTAGTCACGAATGCCAGCTTCTCATCTCAGCCAGGGAATTCCAACCCAATGTGGAACTTATGATTTTGCTCCATAACTCACAGTTAACTCATGAATTTCTATTACATTTTTATCACTTCGGTGTTGTGCCTTTTCAGAGCTTGGACCTTCAGAGATCAAACCATCTCTTAGAAATGGTTCTGCACTGGGAATTTACTCAATTTGGATCAGCTGTCTTACTGGATCGTGACGTTATATGTACTTTTCGTCAACACCTGAAGGAGGAGCAATCATGAATGAGATTGTAGCACAAATGCTATGAATCAATTCATGATAAATATTGGACTGTCAGCTATGTTCAAATCAATCGTTAACATACCAACATCAAAGAAACCATTACAGAGCTTTTCTTTGTAAAGATACATGTTCATAGTAGTCCACAAGTTACTCGAAAAAGGACATATAGCGATCTGCTAAGAACATGACTGGCTTATTTACAGATTTTGTACAGTTTGCTCATAACAGTGTTGCCTAACATGTAGTCTTCTTAAGCCAGAGACAAAGTTTCAATCATGAAGTGAGACTGATAATTTGTTGATAACATTCAAGTGCACATTATCACTTGGCCATAAGACTGTGTGGAATCTTCATCCAAAGAACCCTGTTTAACTCGCATCACGCAATTTGGAAAGTGCTTTGTAGAAAATTCTGGGAAGTACAGTGAATTTAAGCAATTCAAGTGCAGACTGCCAAAGGAATCGAATATTTTCACAGGCTTCTTCGCTGAATCAATATTCTAAACACCTTTTTCACCGACTGATTGTTTATGAATCTGGTGACAATTTTCATCTTTTAACAACTTTTAATTTGACACATATACACGTTCACAGTTGTTTCACCCGCAGATCTCTTGAAATATAGCATTGAACTATTTAAACAGGTCTGCAGATGCCCTTGGCTGGCTAGTAAGTATTATCACTTTTCCTCAGCTACATTGCCAAATTTTGTCACTTGTGATTGAAGAATTATGCCCCTTTTCAGTGCTCCTTTTTCATACCACTTGTGCATATGGCTTTGTCTCTGCTCCTGGTCTATCTGATATGCGCACATTTAGTATAAACTATTGCGTTTGGACAACAAGTCATTTCAATAAACGAAAATACAATACGTATTTTCACCCTGGTCCAATGCTAGAATTTAACAAAATCATGTAATTTGGTTTGGCTTTCCAGATTTATTTCAACCAGATGTCTATAGACTTTTGGGGAGAATTTCTCCCCAATGCACATCATTGGTGAAACAATGATCATGATCTATGGCAGATAGTTTTCCTCCACAGAATTAGAATATTGATGACTGCTATCTGCCATTTCCAATGATGGCTCCATACCAAGATTGTTACAAATAAGAATATGAACAAATACAGAAAATAATGAGGATGAAAGTGTGAATGTAGAGCACTTGTCTCACCAATGATGACAATCAAAACAGGAAAAGGAAATGCCTGACGTGACATCGTCACAAGCACAAGCATAGTAACCCCCTAGGGTTACTAGGGAAGTACATTGCTATGAGAAATGGCCAAAAGAAGATAGTGAAAGCACGGTGAAACAAAAGTGAAAGCTACTGTAATGGAGGGTAGTAGTGCCATAACCCCTAGGGGTTACTAGGAGGTTCATAGATGAGAGTGAGCAAGAACAATCGACTAAACGTCACGAATGAAAAGTACTATCATGAGCTAGAAGGGCATGTACTGCACATCAGTGCTTTCCATTAGGACATAACCGAGTAGACAATTTCCACCGAGTACCGAATCCGAGTATTTAGATGAATTATTTGCCGGATCCGGGTACGAGCCGAATAGTAGCGACAAATCTTGTCAGCGAGTAGTGGAGGCGCTGGTCTTGAAAATTTGGTATGCAATAATGGCAATACACATGTCCCGTACATGATGTTCATATTTCAATATATTGAAAGATGTACAAAAATTGATGTTTTATCTTTCTTTTGGTACGCAAAATTTATGGTGCGTATTTTGCTTCCATGCAGTGCTGCCACTACCAGCAAGTACCATCCGTAGGCAAAGCGTAGTCAGCCTACCACGTGCTACGGAGAACTGTCTATAGTCAATGCAGAGTCTATAGCAATATCATTCATATAGCGTATCGTCGCACTCTAGGCTATAACAATATATTTATTATTTAATAACTTTATATGTGAAGAAAATGTAAAACCTTGTAATAAAATTTGAAATATGAAGTTATCAACAATTTCTTTACTATCTCATATTTACCGTAAAGTTGGTGGAGCCAATTCAGGCAGGAAAATTGCTAATCTGGTTGCCACCTGGGGAATTGTAACCAAAAGAAATTAAAATATATAAATTAACATCATTATTTTAAAGAAAATTCAAGGGAGTGTTAAGTTCTTGTTTAATTAATCAATAAATTATAAGTAAGTCCATTAGTCCTAAATTTATTTGATGAAAAAATATTATTTTATCCCAAAAAAATATTTTATCAAAAAACTTATTTTTAGCTAGTTGCGGGTGTAATATTTGCCGAGGAAAATACTTCTGAATAGTGCAATATTCGGCCGAGGCGAATGTCCGAGGTGATTTCCGGTTATGCCCTACTTTCCATGTGTTAATTCGGTAGCCTTGGAACGACTGTCCCTAGTGGAACCATTTATTAACAGTATGCAGCAGCCATGTGCACACATGCGCTGTCTAACGCACGGCATGGCTGCATTAAAATAATAACAGTGCATCGCTTATTAGCAGCCGGCAGGATTCCCCATAGTAATAACAGAGACACAACTGTATGGGGGGGGTTTGCCTGCACGGCCAGTATCAATTATTATATGATTATATAAGTGTACCGATAGATACTGAGGTATGAGTTACCTCACATGCTGTGTCTTCACCCACTGAATGACACACGAGTTAAATCGTATAGGTCTCAAGATCAAAGTGTTAAGTAAATGAACTTCTTAGAAGACTTAAACTGTGAATTTCTTTGTACTCACTGGGACAATGAGGCCCATCCACTGCAAGATGTTCGATTCCTCGACCACGATGTCACGGAAAACCTTCAAATTAGAAGCTCTAATGTCCTGAAGTTCCTAGAAACAAGAAAAGGAATGGTTAGATAGTTTCAACCGTAACAGCATATTTAGATATTTCAAACTGCAATGGTATCTTAAATGTTAGATATTTTGAAACCGTAATACTATGTTGAGAACAAACACTAGAATGTTCTCGATTAAATACGCTGGCCCGAAAGCATGGAACGTCATTCCGGATGAATTGCGCTCTCTAAATAATCTTAACGTATTTAAAATAAAATTGCGGAATTATTTAATGGATCTATAATTGTCTCATTGCGCGTCTTTATCGTCTTCATCATGATTGTATAGAATGACTAACTAGTTAAGTTTCTAACTAATTGCCAATGTATTTCTTATACCTAACCAACTGCAACTATCAATCTAATGTAAGGGTGACCCTGATTACAGGATTTTCTGTCCTTTAAGGGTTTCTGTTAGTCCCTATTGTCTCCCAGCTGATTGTCAACACTTTATAATTTTGTTTGTTGTTTTTGGAGACAATAAAAACACTTTGTTATGGTTATAAATGTTAGATTATTATCAAACTGCAACATGGTATGTTAAATGTATTTTCAAATGGCAATGGCAAGCTAATATTTTCAAACTGTTACAATATTCATGTTAAATGTAAGATATTTTCAAAACTGAGACATTAAGTTAAATGTTGGATATTTTTGTAATTCAACAGTTCTCAGAAGACCACCAAATTATAATTTTAACTTGAACACAGACTCTAAATGACTTCCAGTTTCTGCCTATAATTACTCAACATGGCTTTGATAACTAGCATGATTAGTAGACAGGAACTTCATAAACTCAAAACAATTTTTCAGTGCCAAGGGCTTTAAGGTTTCTACTCTTAGGCACCCCTAACCCAGGAAAATGACAGACTTTAGACTGTAATCAATGTGTGACAAGGTAGGAGTCACAACTTCAGAGGGAGGCCATTCAAACTGTAACAATATACAGGTTAAATGCAAGATATTTTCAAAACAGAGGCAGTAAGTTAAATAGTGGATATTTCTGTAATTCAACAGTTCTCAAAACACCATCCAATTATAATTATCTTGAACGCAGACTCAAAAAGACTTCCAGTTTCAGCTTATAATTTAACCTGTCTTTGACATCTAGCATTGCGTAGTAGACAGGAAATTCATCAACTAATAAATTTTTTAAAGCCCCTTTCATATTTCTACACTGATGCACCCCAAACTCGGGAAAAATACAGACTTTAGAGTTTAGACTGTTATAAAATGTGTCAGAAGGATCCCAAGGTATGAGTCACAACTTCAGACAGAGTCCATTCAAATACATTATTATATTAATGTCTTCAGAAGTCTTGTCGTGCCATAACTACTTTAAACATAAACACCAGAAATTGGAACCATTAGCTAAACTCCAAATCAAAAAGACTTAGATTCTAAAATGTGCTAATCAATTAGAACTACAATAACCTCTTAGCTAAACGAAATAAATAGAACAAGCAGGAACCAATCAATTAGCAATTAGATGAAGTGTTAGTTCATATAACTTATTTCTAAGCATGAACTTCGTCTCAAGATGACTAACGAAGTTTGATGATACACAAACTGGAGACCAATTAGCATTGATAATTCCCCAGCATATTTTACACTTCCATATTAATTCTGTTTTCCTTCTGATACCCCTTTATCTCAAATATTTCAAATAATTCAAGATAATTTTTATCATCAATTGACTGTGCAGCAATTATGATAAGCAAATGATGATGATGACATGATGACGATGAGTGCTCTGCCTGAAGGCAGGTCCATTGGCTTTTACGCCACCCGGGGAAGAGATGAGAGAGGTGGTTTCCCATTGCCTTCATCACAGACAATTATGAGTGAGCCACTTGTCCAAGATCACTATGCAGTGACTAAGGGTTGGTTCGAACCTGCGATCCTCCGAACGCAAGGCACCGAACATCCCACGACGCCACCGTGCCCCATATGGAAAAACGTTAACTCTAATCGAAAGGGTAATCATTTCATGATTAGAAATAGCACAAAGAAATTGCTAATCAGTTAAATAAGGCGACAGTCAATTGAATAGAATTAGCTGTTTGTGAAATTGATTAGCTAATTGAATAGAATTCAATTGATTAGTTACCCATATCTTGTCAACACATGTGCTATCTCCTTGCATTATAGTCAGGTTCTTAACCCTTGTAATAGCTTCATGAGGAAAGAGGTACTTGAATATTACACTAACAATCAAACGATTAGTCAACAATGAGTCATTATCAAATTCTTATTCACAGGTCTGCAGCTATTTCACAAATTCTAACACCAGATTTTAGAATAATATTCTGGTCTCCAAATATATACATTGAAAATTCAGATTGCGAAGTCTTCATGTCACAGCCGCCTACCCCACTTTTCGGAAAAATCTCGTTCAATGGAAATTGCTCATCGCTTTCGTTTTCATATTAACAAATTGCGTCAAAATGTATAATAAACAAATAATTTCATAATTCTATTACTATTCACCTTATAACCTAGTAAATCCAGAATCAGTACTGATAACGGTACTGCTAGAGAACCGTTACTTCACAAAATTATCGATTCTAGTAAGCATTTCTCCGGCATTTTCGTTACGACATGGAACGGGTGACTGTGCAAACCGAATGCCGACATTTCCTGTCAACCATAATAGTCTGTACTAAAGATCTCACTTAATTAATACGCATGAATACTTCCATGCGCGTGTTGAATTAATCCTACTCATATCCTAGCGATACAGAAGCCGATTTCCTGGAAATAAATGGTTGAGACGAACCTTAGTAAGACGTCTTGTAGCCGCCATCTTTTCTCCCTGTCGACCAACCGCAATCCGTCGTTACGACAAGAACAAATATCACGTCTGCTCACCCGACTATTTATAAATGAGACACAGACTACGCATAGCCCGTAGATTCCATCAGCATGTATTCGTTACTTGAGTAAAAGCATGGTTAAAGCAGAAACTCTATTTGTGCCCTTTGGTGTAGGCCCATAAAGAAAAAAAGACGGTAAGAATAGACTATTGGGAAGTGAATCGAACGATACAAATGATAAAAATCAATAATTAAATAAAATGCCACGATTTATGAAGTTTAGCAGCAACACGTGTATTCATGTATACATAGGCTTACGATATTCGCTAAATCCTCAGGTTTCCGAGCTTGAGCCTACTTAACTGCAACTTAAATAAGTCAAATAGCATTACGCGAATCACGTTAAGCAGTATGTGGTAGAGGGCAGATCCCCACTGTCTCCCCACTGTCTCCCCACTGTCTCCCCACTGTCTCCCCATTGTCTCCTTAGGACGTAGAGGAGAGATCTCGAGGATCTGAAATTGTTACCGTCCTTCGGCGGGAGCTCACGGGTACGTGGCGGCATGCATAATATTTACTTCTTTATTTATCACTATGAAATTGCTTTTTTATCAAAATGAAGTGGTTCAAGTTGTAAATTGTAATCTCTGATTATTCCTCTGCGTCATTTTTGCATTGTTAAGATAGCAATCGATGGGCACTTAGCGATATTCTAAAGAATTAAATCCATAACACGATGGCATAGGCCAACAGCCTAGGCTTGCAGACCACATAATTATAAGCCTACTCTCGAAGGAAACAGATGGTTGAAATTCCGGAGAGCAACCTTTGTTCAATCACTGTATCGTATAGCAAGTAGATCTAAATAGACAATTGGCATAGCCTACATTTGCAAATTTGAAAGATTGTGCTTGTCTATGCTTAGCATTTATAACTTAAAAGACAACGATCGATAATCACACACGAAAAATTTGAGAAATTAAACAGCTTCGAGGCTATACCGTTGTCATAGAACATCGAGTAGGCTGCATGCATAGCATGCATAATAATGCGTTGCGTTACGTCAACGGCTTTAAAAAGGCGGCACGCGAACCAGCCAACAGATGCCCGAAATAATTTTCATTTACATTTCTGGCTATGACATTATATCACAATTCTATATACTGGCTCGCTCGGCTAGTGCTCCGAGTCTCCGCCCCAAACCATGGCCCTCTGGATCACAGCACTCTGTATATCCAGATTCCAGAAGGCCATGCCAAACCTTGCAGGATAACTCATGACAATTGCTACCATTAATGGCTACTATCATTAATCGCAGACCAGAAACGCCCATCGAATTTTGGCGTAGGCCTACCACCAGTGGTAAAATAAGATTACAGTTTTGAAACCGCTGCCATATGTGTGTCCTTCGATCTGGCCAGAGGCGGCGATCTCGCTTGACAGGTCGGGGGGGGAGGGGGGAGGGAGGCACCCAATGAGAGGAGTAGGAAATGTAGGAGGGACATACGTATAAATTGTCCCCTCTCTGTAACAGGTGGGGGACTTGTCCCCCTCGACCGACCTCCCCGGGATCGCAGCCCCTGCTTCTGGCACCATGCCTTACCGTCCCACAGCTCCACGATATGTTATATGCACCATCGCTTTGACCATCCTGGTCAAAGGAGGGCTATGCCTCCTCGCCAAAAGTCCTATCGCAAACCTACAATACTCCCATGCTGTTCCAGGCTGTCCCAGCTGAAATATATTCGCAAACTCTTCACGACTCCTGCGGCCAACCCGCTGAACCTTATAATATATGATTCTTCTGTCAGAGTTTTCTTCACCCAGGTCACTATCAAAAGTTGTCCAACCGAGCTATATGCATATATATATATATATGTGTGTGTATATGTATATATATATATGTGTGTGTATATATATGTATATATATATGTGTGTATATATATGTATATATATGTGTGTATATATATGTATATATATATGTGTATATATGTATATATATATGTTTATATATATGTATATATATATCTCTCAAACCTACATGTACATCTGCCTCGGGCTCCTTATCCACTACCACCCTCGGACTTTCCACTTGAAGCTAAAGTCTCACCCTCCTCAATTAACTCCTGCCACCGTTCGTCTGATCATCCACCTTCCAACTCTCGACCTGAACGACAACCACCTCAACGGCAGGGGCTCAATCCTCCCCTTCCTATTTGCCTCCTGGTTCCCCTAGTGTCTGGACGCCTCTGCGCCACGGCAGGTCTTGTTGAGACAGAAGGTCTGCAACGGGAGATAAAATAAATAAGTTGAACGGATATAATATTATTTGGTTTTGGCCGACCTTTGCGTTCTCTCCACTCCACAGGTGGGATATTGATCACTCTGAGCAGATTTCCTGAAGGAACGCTACAGCATATTTATATAATTCCTTAAAGCAACGGTTTCCAAACGGTGACACGCGTACCACTATTTTTTGGTATGCCACTATCGCCAGGTGTCGCTATTAGTGATGGGCGAAACAATTTTAAGTTACTCTGTTATTTTGCCTTTGTTGGTGGCATGCCAAAATTCGATTGGCTTATACGGCCCTACCTGGTGGCATAATAAAATTATGGTTTGAAAATCGCTGCTTCAAGTGTGTGAATGATATATGATGATTGTCGTGTGATGTTAACTTAAAAATGGGCAATGCATTGGCAAGTGTTCATGCAGAGCAGTAGGTCTAGGCCGAGGCCTGTATAAAATTAGTTGCAATCGTCATCTATAAAGAAATTAACAAATTCTCAGAATAAGCTTAACTGTGCTTTTTTTACGTCGCATCGAGTCAATGAAGTAATTCGGAATTTTTGTATTGCCAACATGCCCTATTTAACTGCGATACAGAAATATAACTATAGTCAGATCCGAAGAAAAAACTCTATTATATTCGTATCAGCAACAATCGCTAAAACTGAAGTAATGAACCAGAATTTACAATATGATTCATTTAATTTTCTTTATAGTAATACCCTAAATAAGGTTAACAGGCTATGAGACAGGTCTTGCGTCTATTGAAAAACAGTTATCAATTTCTGATAGCGAGCTTCATACGACATAATTAATATTGCCCAGTATTTTGGGAAGCAGACCTCCCCATGTACAACGGAGGTGTTGGAAGAAGATATGGTGACGCGTCTTTATGCATGGAAGAGAGTAGAGCAGTTGTAGTTTTGGGACTAGGCCTACATGTGGGGTTACTGGGGTAGGCCAAGGCTTACACGCGTAGGTTAAAAGAATCAACAGCAGAGAATTGATCTGAAACAGCCTGGGTTTAATAGTAGCAAGCCATTGGACTATCTGCCAGTTGCACAAATATGTGAAAATAAGAGAAGGCATAGAAATATAGGCCTAGGAGGCAAGGTAAGATAGGCATATAATTATGTCTAATAAACGAAGATATATATAACGTCTTGCTTGGGAAGCTAAGGTAATTAGTTATAGTTAACTTCGGCAGAGTAGGCAAACCGGAAGTCTAAAGGAAAAGTAATGTAGTCTGTCATATAATAGTGATGCGCCATGCGGACAAATGCAGCTAATAATGTCACGTGCAATCTATACGGAGCAGAGCCATTAGGTGTCTTCGGTAACGGTGTTCTATCTCTTACTAAACTTTAAATTTAATATTATAACAAGTAGAGCCTGCAGAAAATGTCGCAATTTGTTTCCGTAGACCACTTCACGTTTAACTTCAGTTCTTTTTCGGCGGAGTTGGTGGCAGTGGCAGAGGATGGCTACCATTCACTGACGGTGGTGGTGGCAAGGGATGGCTGCCGTTCACTGACGGCGGTGGTGGCAAGGGATGGCTGCCATTCACTGACGGCGGTGGTGGCAGAAGATGGCTACCATTCACTGACGGTGGTGGTGGCAGAAGATGGCTACCATTCACTGACGGTGGTGGTGGCAGAGGATGGCTACCATTTCCTGGCGGTGGCGGTGGCAGTGGCAGAGGATGACTGATATTGGATGGTTGTGGTGATAGAGGTCTGCTACCATTTACTGACGGTGGTGGTGGCAGAGGCCGGCTGCCATTCACTGACGGGGGTGGTGGCAGAGGATGGCTACTATTTCCTGGCGGTGGCAGTGGCCGAGGATGACTGATATTGGATGGTTGTGTTGACAGAGGTCTGCTACCATTTACTGACGGTATTGGTGGCAGAGGACGGCTGCCATTCACTGACGGTGGTGGTGGTAGAGGACGGCTACCATTTACTGGTGGTGGCGGTGGCCGAGGATGACTGATATTGGATGGTTGTGGTGACAGAGGTCTGCTACCATTTACCGACGGTGGTGGTGGCAAAGGACGGCTGCCATTCACTGACGGTGGTGGTGGTAGAGGACGGCTACCATTTACTGGTGGTGGCAGTGGCCGAGGATGACTGATATTGGATGGTTGTGGTGACAGAGGTCTGCTAACATTTACTGACGGTGGTGGTGGCAGAGGACGGCTGCCATTCACTGACGGTGGTGGTGGTAGAGGACGGCTACCATTTACTGGTGGTGGCAGTGGCCGAGGATGACTGATATTGGATGGTTGTGGTGACAGAGGTCTGCTACCATTTACTGACGGTATTGGTGGCAGAGGACGGCTGCCATTCACTGACGGTGGTGGTGGTAGAGGACGGCTACCATTTACTGGTGGTGGCAGTGGCCGAGGATGACTGATATTGGATGGTTGTGGTGACAGAGGTCTGCTACCATTTACTGACGGTGGTGGTGGCAGAGGACGGCTGCCATTCACTGACGGTGGCAGTGGCCGAGGATGACTGATATTGGATGGTTGTGGTGACAGAGGTCTGCTACCATTTACTGACGGTGTTGGTGGTGGTAGAGGACGGCTGCCATTTACTGGTGGTGGCAGTGGCCGAGGATGACTGATATTGGATGGCTGTGGTGCCAGAGGTCTGCTAACATTTAATGACGGTAGTGGTAGCAGAAGACGGCTACCATTTACTGACGGTGGCGGTGGCAGAGGATGGCTACTATTGTATGGCGGTGGTAGCGGAGGTCTGCTACCATTTACCGGCGGTGGCAGTGGCAGATGATGGCTAGCATTTACTGGCAGTGGTGAAGGTGGCTGAGGTTTGCTACCGTTTACTGGCGATGATAAAGGTGACAAAAGTTTGCTACCATTTGCTGTCGGTGATGGCGGAGGTGGTGGCAGAAGAGGCTTGCTACCATTTGAATGGGGTGGTGGTGGATGTGGTAGCAGAGGTTTGCTACCACTTGACAGTGGTGATTGTGATCCTATCAATTTTGGTCGCCTAGTTACAGGTTGACCGTTGA
The DNA here is from genome assembly GCA_959347315.1 of Bimastos eiseni. NCBI lineage: Eukaryota > Metazoa > Annelida > Clitellata > Crassiclitellata > Lumbricidae > Bimastos > Bimastos eiseni. The sequence continues at coordinate 11,346,392 of OY365822.1, read as the reverse complement.
TGTTCTCAATTATCCCTGGCGGACTTTTGTCTTTGGCACCCACTGTGGGCGCCGGCGGTGGAGTGGAGTTGATGTCCACTCCTTCGACAACAACGACCATCGAGGCAACGACTGCTGTCATCATCCACATCGTCGTAGTCGTCGTGAACATCGTCTGTCTCATCGCAACGAAAGTCATGATATCATCTGCGGATGGAAAATATCATCACTTACACCAGAGAATAAATGCTTACACCGGCTTCCAGTCGCGGCTCGAATTCGATTTAAGGTTCCTTTTCTTACCTCCAAAGACTTAAAACTCCGCCACTGTTTGCACTCTCACAGTGCCAGCCCCAAGCCTGGATAAAGTAGGAGGGCGACGCTAATGATCTATGTTGTAATCACAAAGTGTCGTTAAAATGAAACTACAACTATTACTTTCAAAGAGTTATTGGGTTGGGATCCATGCTGTTTTTTTTACCTAATCCACCGTCCTCTTTTGAAGGTCTCTGGTCGCCCTCTTCGTTTCTTAGACCAACATGACTTCTTGGTACCTTCGTTCCTTAGACCGACATGACCTCTTGGTACCTTTGTTCCCTAGACCGACATGACCACTTGGTACCTTCGTTCCTTAGACCGACATGACTTCTTGGTACCTTCGTTCCTTAGATCGACATGACCTCTTGGTACCTTTGTTCCTTAGACCGACATGACCTCTTGGTACCTTCGTTCCCTAGACCGACATGACCACTTGGTACCTTCGTTCCTTAGACCGACATGACCTCTTGGTACCTTCGTTCCCTAGACCGACATGACCACTTGGTACCTCGGACTCGGACTTCCTCTGTCCAATACGACGCTTATGTTTCTGTTGACCCTTTACTTTGTAGGGCTGTTCCCTATACGACTTACTCTTTGATTTTAACTGGGGTTGCTTCTGTTTCTGTCCCCATTCTTAAGACTTTTCCACGGGGCTTTACGCACTGGGAGTGCCTCTGATTGTGCTGTGCTGCGAGAGGCGTTACTGAAGTCTATGAATAGGATAGAATGCAATATAGTAGCCTACGTTTACATCTGTGAATGTTCTAAGCATGTGTGTAATGTATTCAGATAAATGTAGGCCTATACATTGTATTAATGCATGCGTGCATGTATGATTATATATGTACACTATAGGCATATATGATTGTGTTTATGTTATCTGTGCGTATTTATCTGCGTTTTTATCTGCGTATTTATCTGCGTTTTTACCTGCGTATTTAAGCAAACGTACGTGCATAAAATTATGTAATATGAACAGACGCTGTAGCATGACTGAAGGCAGAAAAAGCGAGTGATAAGCACTAAGCACTCGTTTTTTTATACAGTTGCGTCACAGAATTCCATAAGGCCTCCGACTTCATCAAACATGACGTCGCACTTGCAATGGTGAAGTAGTCGTAATCGGAATCGAAATCCTCAAAATTCTATAGCGCCACTAGAAACCCAAGCGCAGTGCACCAGGTTATTCACGAGCGCCAAGCAGTTCTTTAGTAGGAAGAAGTTTTACACAAATGATCCAAGGTTAATGCGAAGCCTACTGTGAGATTTTAAGGTCGCCGAACATACGTTTACTAGTTACGTGGATCGAGTGGAGAACTTAATTGATAGACCTACAGGTTTTAATTTTATCCAAATTCTGAAACTAGCCTTGACGTTTTAAGTGAATTACTTCAATAAACAAGTAATAAATTATGCATATATCATAAGGAAATAAATTAATTCTGCCAGGCTTCCCGCCTGAAAACTGTGAAAAGTGCAAACAACAACTATACCACTAGTTGACCAATAGCAGACAACAGGTAATGCTTTGCAAGCCTCCAAGGCTGGTTAACTTGAATTAGACAAAAACTTGTTTAAGTGAAGTCAGTTTCATATATCACGCTCGATCCGCAGTCAGATGTTACCTTAATAAAATCACACGAAGACAAGTCTTAATAATTTGTAAACTATGGCTTCAATGTATGTCAATTTGGATGCAGTAAAGCCGAAACGCAGAATTACCTATTTCTGTTACTCCCTCAGAAGATGAAGACCCTATAGGCCTATATGATGCAGACGACGGTGTCTCTCTTTGACCGTTCTTCGTTAGCTGTCGATCGATCGCTCGATCCTTGTCTCTTTTATAGTCAGCAGCGATCGTCAGCAGACTCCTGGTTCTTCGATTCGTTGCAGCATGGAAAGCTTTCGTCTGATATTGATGTTCTTAAGGTTGACCAGTTACGTGGTTTGAAGCGCTGGGAATATGGACCGAGGAGTTTTCGAGCCAAGTAAGGAATGCTATCATATTTTAAACAGTAGAATGCGCTATGTAGCTCCTATAGCAGTTGACTGACAGTTACCTGCCCAAGTAGTCATGGAAAAAATTACAGAAGCTTGCTTAGGATGATGCCTCTGTCACCTTTACCACCGCCAATAAATGGTACCAAACCTCTGTCACTTTTACCATGCCAGTAAATATATATTGTGATTATCAGAATTTTTATTACGGCAATGTGCTTTATTGCAATTTGTAATTGTAACTGTAAGCGAAATAAGTTAGAGGCGCTACATATGTTAAATGTCAGTGGGTAGGCCTATACGATTGGACTAGCCTACTACATGTAGGCCTAAATCAGTCATCAAAAACAATGTGCAGCGTACAAAATGAATCACCAGACGAATAACGCCTACACGTTTAGTTAACCAACGGGTCTCTCTGTCGCCAGATACATAACGACATAATCTTTGTCAGTCACTGGATAGTCTTTTTTCTTTTGTCGTGGCTGGGCTGGGGAGCGCTCCTGAGTAGGTTTCTTGAAGAGGCGCTATATAAATACTCACACTGATTGATTGAATGAATGAATTAATTAATTAATTAATAGCATCTTCAGTGTCGTCTCAGTTTAGACATTCGGCATGTCGCGCTCTTTGATCAGTAGATCAACCTTTTCCAACCCTCCACAGCTCGCTTATACACGTAGTTAGCATGTAGCTCAACGGATAGATTGCACCCCAAATGTTCATCTTAATTTCCGGCCAAATGTAGGTAACCCAATTATTATTACCTCTGTCTTAGTATTAGAGCTTTTCTGAGCGGGAACTATGGCTCCTCGCTATGTTTCTTGAGCTGGTGCATTTGTTTGCGTTTCTTGGTTTTTACAGACTATGACTGTGTTCTCAAGGTTATTATTAATTTGTAAGAGTATTTCAATGAAGGCGGCCATCCAGCGAACAAAGATTGCAGGGAAAAGACAAATTCTTTTGTGGCTTAAATGTATAGGAGTATGACTGCATTATGTTTGTGTAAAAGGATTTCGGTGAGGGAGGATCATTCGTCACTTACTATGTCCAGCGAACAAAGATTTTGCAGGGTAGTCATCGACAGTAAGGCAAAGTTATTCAAACTACTTGGACGTATTTTGTTGTACAGTCAGTCAACAGGCAAATGTAAAGTTCTGTCAAATTTATAGTTACATTTGCCTGTTACTTGACTGAGCGCACGTATACATGTAATGCACTCGGTTTGATACCGCGACCGTATGGATCATGCTCATTTTTCAATCGTGCGTCATACTTCAAAACCGCTGGTAATAATTTGAATAGTGTTCGAACCGTGGCAGAAACAGATAATAGAAAATTAATGAGTCGTAATAGCATGTTAATGTATGCGATGTATATCATAGCAAATAATATTTCGCTGGCAACTGCCATATGCACTCCAGGTGCGAACTATCTCGATCGAATCAGTTGTTCCGCACGTTTTGTAGAATGCAAATGTGAAGCTAATTTAAAAGAAATGTAAAACGTTGTGTGAATTATGGTTTAATGGGGTTTAATGACGTTACGTGACGTACTAATGTGACATCCAATGCGATATAAGTTAAAAGGAAGCAGAGCAATCCCATAAACTCCACCACTGATTGCAGTCCAGCAGTGCTAGTCCCAAACCTGAATAAAGGAGGAGGGCGACGCCAATAATCTTTGGTATCAAACAGTTTCGTTAAATTACGACTAACCAACCAACCATGCAGCAGTCTATCAGCCTATTCAGTCTGAGCCTTGCAATGTGCTGGTCGGGTCACTCGCTGTGACCGAAAACGGGGCTTAAGTCACCGTCTGTAACATACTCTGTGCGGTCGGTGGAATTAGAGACAGAGGCGGATTAGAATCCAACAGGAATCCACACACTAACGGAGACCCCACACAAGCGAAACAAATGTTTTCTTAATAATTTTATGATCATCGTCTTTTCTTCATTGCATTAAATCAGTCCGACAAACTATTGCAGGTATAGTTCTCCGGGGCTGTCCTCGACTATAGACATTATATCTTCAATGTCTGTATCCCTCGATTCGATATGCTGTAGCATTTCATGGTAACAGTAGTTGCATAAATGGCTTCAAACATAAATACTATAGGTTGTGTTCCTAAATTTGGCCGCATCTCTCTACGTACATGCGTGACGCCTTTCACTGACTTCCGGTTCAGCAGCGCATTCAATATAGGATATTTCCTCTATTGTCTGGCACTGTGTTTTGTGCAATGCGCCTGTCTGTCTTAGGGATCTGTTCACCTTAACTTCGGCTTTCTCTGGTCGCCGATCTCTTCCCTCGGCCTCTAGTGGCGACTTTATGGTTCCACATGCTCATACCACCACCAGGCAGAATAAGGCTTTCGCATCTGCGCTCTCTCCCGAGCGACCTGTCTGGCTCTTTCTATTCACTTCTGAAGAATTTCCTTTTTAACCGGATTGGGTCGGGACGCCTCTGAATAGTTATCTTGAAGAGGCGCCATATAAATTGCATTTATTGGCATATATATATACATATATATATATGTACAGGATGGGCCATTAAAAAGTAACCCGCTCATGATTTTTTTTGCTAATATTTTGGCTAAAAGTAGAGATTAGTAAATTAAATTTTACAGACTCTGAGCTATGTCTACTTACATATTTACATACAGCCACCAAAT
>OY365822.1:11306418-11336418 GCA_959347315.1 Bimastos eiseni | reverse complement strand
AGACAAAAGTCCAAAAGGTATGATGGCCCAGAGTCAACAAGATTATTGCGCACAAGGGTTGGGATCTTAAACTGATTGTGCTGCTGGGTGGGGAACCAGCGCAAAGTAGTTCCTATAAAAGACCACATCTGAGGACACCCTCCATAACTACGATTTAGCTGTTATGCTACTATTTTTCTACCCGGCACCGAAAGGAAACGAGAGGATTGGCTATTGCGGACTTGATTTGGTATAGCGCCGGTGAATAAGCTGGTCTCTCTGACGTGGCTTTTGTGGGCGCTGAGAAATTTTCGAGGATTTACATTATTACATTACACTATGTAGTGCCTGTTGAGAATCACCAACAATGACTAGTTGAAACACGGCTTTCTATCACAGTAAAAGCTTAGTGCATCAGAATGAGGCGATGGACTATATATATTTCAAATATACATCCATGAAAACAAACAAGCCACAGCACAAAATAAAAAGAGAGATAATCAACCAAATTGTCGTCTTCGCTATTCATAATAACGTTTTTTACCATTGAATGGTAATTGAACGGATCTGATAAACGATTAAATGAGGAAGACATCATCTATGACGAGATTTACGATGAACCTGTGGCGTAAAACACCGTCCGAGCAATCGTCAGTGCACGTGTCTCAGGCCTAAGAGAGACAGACACAGACAGACACAGACAGACAACGACAGCCAGACACAGACATGCATGCACAGAAAGACACACATGGACCACCAACAAAAGCATAGAAAGAGATATATATACATATATATATATAGACAAACACAGACTGACGCAGACTGACAGGACATATAAAGAGTCAACATGATATTACAGACAGACAGACAGAGATATATGCATTCAGAGGAACAAAACAATGCTTGCCTTTGACGAAGACGATGCGGTTGTCCTGAGGAACTTCGTAAGCGGCGTCCACGGAGTCGACTTCCGGCGGAAGTTGCGTCCAGAAGCGAGATATGAGTTCCGGTTGTTCCTTCTGCGTCCAGTTCCTGAACCGTCTCCAGAACCACTGAACCAGTCAATCAACGACAATCTCAAACTCACCCTAGTAATTCAGCAATTTAGAAGGATGGATGAATGGATGGGTTAATGGATGGATGGATGGATGGATGATTTAATGGATGGATTAATGAATGGATGGATGGATGATTTAATGGATGGATTAATGGATGGATGGATGGATGGATGGATGGATGGATAGATGGATGGATGTGATGGATGTGTGTGTGAGAGGGTGGGCAAATGGGTGAATTGGCTCAGTTGATAGGTGGATACAGATAGACGAGTATATCTGTAGGTATATTTTTTACATTGATAGAAAATTAGCCTGACAAACAGACGAACAGACAGACAAACGAACAGACAGACAGAGCAGTCGCTTCAGACCTTGTCTTTGAAAAGGAATATTTCTCCTCTGATGAAGGTCACGCTGTCAAAGTCCGTGGAACAGGAATCCGGTTCCTTCTCTTGTCTTAAAGGATCGTTCCGTTTACCTGTCAATTGTTCATTCAAAAGCAGTTATGCTCTTGTGTGTCAGTCCATGTAATTGTAATCATTTTAATGCTGTAATGTCACCGTATTTCATGGCACATGTTATTAGGCCCTATGGGTGTAGTGGACACACTGAATAGCCTATCTACATGTAGGCCTAAGGTCTACGTAGTCGCTTAAATCAAACTCAACAGATTTCAAACGTTTTAATAAAATAAAACCTACCGTACAGTGCTTGGACGACGTTGATATCATCGTCGTGTAGTTGTAGGTTCGAATTGTATCCCTGATACCATGGAAACATCAACGACCCTGGAACGCTCGAGTGATTGACACCAAGAGCGTGGCCCAACTCGTGAGCGGCCACAGTGAACAAGTCGACTCCTTCAACAGATAACCAGTAAACAAATTAGAATACACATACGTGTGAAGCGTTCGAATCATTCGTGCAATTGTAATTGTAATCGCAACCGAATTGTTTTTGAAGCGCCGCTTTTATCCATGATTCCTCTGATATGGCAGCAAAAACCTGGACCATGAGGGCCCAAACTGCACGGACAAATCGGAAGGAGAGGGATCAGATTGAGAGCACAAATCATTTTTACTTGTGATTGCTATTTGATTTTAAGCGAGAATCGGCTGTAGCCTTAAGGACATCGGGATAAATGCGCTACAGAAGTCGTTGAATAAGTTACGAAGAAGTTCCATTTAAGTATTCTGTGACGTTGCCAGAAGGTTATGCGTCTATTAATAACTCAATTGTTAATTAAGTGTTATTTCTGCAACCAGGACCCCATAGCATCCTCAGTAAGCCAGTTGTTAATTTTCCTCTGTTGCTGCAGCCAGGACCATTCGCATCCTCGTCAGATTCATTTGCCTCTGAATCATCACTGAAATGTCTGAGCAGATGACCCAGGCCAACAAAGGTCAGTAAATATCAGCTGTGCCAGCGTCAGATTTCATGTGTGAAGCCCCAGACTCCAGTAATACGAACTCACCCACCCTGACCTCCCTCCAGCCTCACTTTGTGACTGAGCATGTCTGCATGGGCATGCCGGGGTCACTCGACAAAGCCAACAGCTTTAACGAGTCAACTAAATGCACCTAATATAAAGTTGACGTTAACACAGTGCAATGCAAATGTATAGGATGGATGGTAGATGATGCTTCTAGTGTTCAGAAGTGGACACGACCATATGACTGTCAGCATCACAGATAATAATTATGAGTGGAGAACATGCTTAAGGTCCCTACGCAGTTATTTACAATACAGTACAATACAACTTTCATTTACACCACGCCTCAATAAAAACAGAGTCTTACTTAAAGGACGCGTTACTTCACAGTTCGTTAATCATTGTACGCTGAAAATGTGTGATAAGTTTATTTAACGACGCATCCATGACAAGGGTGATGTGCGTCGCACTGAAAGTAGTCTTTCTGTCATTTTTTAGCACTCAGAGCCCTTTGTCTCAACGGCAGACATTTCCAATACGACTATTGAATTGGGCGAGGCTCTAATCAGTAATCTCCGCTGCAATGGTTGGCCGTTCTAACCAGCTGATCCCCGTAATACATACTCCTGTCAATTTCTTACATGCTTCTTTCTTAGGTCTCGGTTAATCTTGATTCTTTCTAATTCAAACAGCATCCTTGGTGTGATTTGTTCATGTGCACTGCTTATGAGTTTCATTTAGTAGCCATTGCAAGAGTTGCAGACTTAACTGCTGGTCTGGAAAGTTAGGCTCGCTATTTGCAATTATAAAAATGGTTACTCATTGGAGATGACAGCTAGTCTGAGCTTGGTATGCATCCAATAACTAGAAACAATAGGTCAAAAGGAATAGGTCATCTATCAGAAACAAAAAGAAGAAAATTAGTGACTCTCTCACCATGCCAGTCTCGTAGACGCCTTAAGACTTTTCTGTTCCTTTGCCTACGCACAGACGCCCGTTGAGAGCGCTGCTGATTTGAACTGAACGGTGCTATATAAATGCTTGATTGTGCTATATAAATGCTTGATTACATTAAATAACATTACAATGGGTGACGTATAAATAGATGGATATCCCAGCTTACCAATTTAAACAATTCGTTTGCAATGCTTACTAGGAACAATAGGTCATTTAATTGATAGAGTGGCTCATATATATTAAGAAGTCGCTGTTGCAAAATAAGGCAACAGCTCTGCAAGCTACACAGCTAATTAAATAATAGAAATTCCAGTCTGCCTTAAAAGGTAATTTCACCACTGTTCGTACTCTGCATGTGACTGTCTCAAGCCTGCAACAAAAGGAGGGCAACGCTAATGATTTTAGTGTCTCAGCTAATCAGAAAGGATTGTTGCACCAATCACACAGTAGCCTATAGCCACACTCGTGTATGTAGTTAATATACCTTCATTGTCACAGAGTGTCTACTCGCCTTCCACTGAACCGATAGTCCAGTTCTCCTCTGCGTCGAAGTGGATGTCTCCAGCTAGCTCGGCTCCAGGTGGAAAAGCGTGTGCCAGAGTCCTACCTAAAATCAACAACCAATGTCGTTCTTTGTTATTCGACCGTGCAGCGAATCTGACAGGAAGACCGGATTATTAACAACACCGGCGCTATATCAAATCTAGTCTGCAATATCCAGGTTATTTTGTCCCTTCCATCTGCTCCAGACCCTGTCTAGGACGTTGTCATCAGTTCGTTTCGGGTTCCTGGTCAAATAGCGACAGATGAGCCCAAACCCTAGGGCCTAGGCTCAACATTGGACGTGTCAGATTTACTCTTTGAGAAAACGTCGGCAGCGCAGCATATGAGCTAGATTGTGATCTGCCTCCTTTTGTCTGTTAGTGAGCGATGACCATCCTTTTGTCTCGTTTCCGCAAGCGCTAGACAACCATTCTGCTCAATCGCACTTGTGCATCACCGATTCTGGATTGCCTCTGAGGAGGTGATACTGATATTGCACTATACAAATTTTAGATTACAATACAATTACAGCCAGAGTTGTACATTGCAGCCCCAGATTGTGTTGTGATAAACAGTATGGAACGAAGAATTGTCGTCGATCAAAATAGAAATGCACGCGACGTGAAACAATGGTATTAGTATTGACATAGTAATTTGCACAAAATGTCTTCTGCTGTTCTCAAACCGGATGAACAACACCAATTAATCCTAATTCCTGATCATCATCAACTCCGTCATTATCTTTAGCATCATCAGCATTGTCTTTGTCAAGTGATGAGTCATCAGCAATTGAAAGAATTATGACAAGTATGGACGACGACGATGATGAAGCCAAATAAAAGAATAATGATGATGACGACGACGCCAACAGCGATGATGAACACGAAGATAACGATGAGAGTAAAGACGAAAATGATGGCGAGGATGATGAAGAGGAAGAAGACTACGCGGCTGATGCTTCTCCTGCCGCTGATGATAATAATGTGATGACGATGATGACGATGACGATGATACCTGGTCCATCGAATGGTGATTGATCGCCGTGGTCTCCCTTAACGAATGAGATGCTGATGTCCGGTTGATCTTCGGTCTCTCGGTCACTACGCTGACGGACGAAGGACAGAGGACAAACGGCGCTCCATAAATCGAAGGCCTTCTCCAACTCAGAGTCTACTCCGGCGAGGAGTCTACGACTCATCAGAGCACGATCGACTCTGTGGAGTAAAGAAAGAACAACTTATCCATTTCCACTTCTTTACCTTCAGCCTGTTTCATTCTTCCTTCCATTCCCTTTCCTCGAGTCGCTTTCCCATCGTCTGCTCTTGTATCTTTTCCTATTCATCTCTATCTTCTCTCCTTCTCATCTGTTCTCTCCTCTTCTCTCCTTTTGTCTTTCTATACTCCTCTCATTCACCTTCTAACCCCCTCTCTTTCTCTGTCTGTCTGTCTGTCTGTGTATCTGCCTGTCTCTCTCTCTCCGTCTCTCTCTGCCCGTCTGCCTGTCTGTCTCTCTCTTTCTCTCTCTGTCTATGTCTCTCTCTCTCTTTCTCTCTCTGTCTCTGTCTCTGTCTGTCTGTCTGTCTGTCTGTCTGTCTGTCTCTCTCTCTATGTCTCTGTCTGTCTCTGTCTCTCTGTCTCTGTCTCCTTCACACACACTCTCTCTGTCTCTCTCAATCTCTCTCTCTCTCTCTCTCTCTCTCTCTATGTCTCTGTCTGTCTCTGTCTCTCTGTCTCTGTCTCCTTCACACACACACACACTCTCTGTCTCTCTCAATCTCTCTCTCTCTCTCTCTCTCTCTCTCTCTCTCTCTCTCTCTCTCTCTCTCTCTCTCTCTCTCTCTCTCTCTCTCTCCTCATTGAGAAAGGAACGTGAAATTGTGTTCTCATTGTACGCGAAATTAGTAAAATAAAGAATATCCAAGCAGATTAAACAACGGTTGCCCATCTCTTCAGCATCTATACTGCCCGTTAAATGCGTCCATACAGACTGATTCCAATTGGAGGATACATTTCAAAATTGTCTTTAACAGTCTTTGGACAGTCAGTAATATCAATACAATGCAATGTAATATAATGACATTCTTATAATATTGCATTAGATCGTTATTATATATATATATATTAGCTGAATCACCCGGCGTTGCCCGGGTCGAAATAATATAAGGTAGTCTTACAATTATTACAATTATGAAATGTGTTGAATATTGCTTCTTCATGCTGCTTGAACAGCAACCAACGAGTCTTCGTGGAAAACTTGGGAACAATCCGTCGAGTGGATCTAAAGTTTTTGTGGAGGATAGGAATATAGTTAGTAAGTTAGGTAGATAGTTAATTAGTTAGTTACATACATACTTTTCCTCTTTATATATATATATAATAACGATTTAATACAATACTATAAGAAATAAAAATGGTCTTACGTGGTTCAGACGACCATTGTCAGAACCAATTAATTGAATTTTCTGTTAATTAGAATCCGGTCAGAGACTTTATTGCATCGATTTATTTCGTTTATTTCTTTAGCAGTTGCGTCAGTGACTGTCAAGCCAAATTCATGTAGGTTGTGATTGCGTATTGTTTCGCTTCTCATCTCAACTCTACAGAAGTTGGCCAGACCGTTCACCCATAGTCTTCTCCGCTTCATCGAGATTCAATATAATGACTTGTGGCACTCCCAAAGACCCAGGCTCAACTAATAGTCACCTGTATAAAAACTTTTGATTGAGTGACCGTTCATATCGTCGTAGATCACTTCGTCGCAATTAATTTCGTCGCATATCGGTTAGGGTCAGGTTAAGCATCGTGAGGGTCGGTTTGGGTCAGGTTACGCATCGTGAGGGTCGGTTTGGGTCAGGTTATGTGTGATGAGGGTCGGTTAGGGTCAAGTTATGCGTCGTGAGGGTCGTTTAGGGTCAGGGTTAGGGTTAGTGTGGTTTTTAAAATGCGACGAAATGAACGGGAACCCTTTGAATGATACCTATCTATTGATTTATTTTCTTCGTAGATAATGGCATTATGAAGGAGCGCGATATACATTTCGACTATTAATCAATCGATTGATTGATTGAGTAATTTATTGATTGATTGGCTAATTGATTGATTATTGATTTGTAATACATTATGAACTATAGTAGTAGTTTCAGTTTAACGATACTGCGTGATAACAATGATCATTAGCGTCGCCCTCCTCCTTCGTACCGGCGTGGGACTGGCACTGTCACAGTGCGAACAGTGGAGGAGTTTGACCTCCAATCTCATCATGGTCATAACCAAAATGCTGACCTGTACGTGAGCTGGTTCTTTCGCCACTTCTCAGTCATCTCGAGGTTGTGTTCTTGTGTTGGGTTGGTTCCACGGTTGCTGCTACTGCTTCTGAGTGGGATGGGGATGGGTTCTGGTGCCTCCCTTTGAACGTCGCTGGTGCCACAGCGAGGGCGCCTCATCATAGCCACAGTCGGTCCATCCAGTTCTCCAGTCAGAGGGAGATTCGCCATGTTCTGAAACCGACGAACGGCCTCTTTAAGTTCAGCGGATGATCTGAGCGCAGAGACCAAAGGAAGAGAGTTCGTCGAACTCTCATCTCGTCTACACGGTTCAGCGATGTATCCGAACTGTTCGAGGTATCTCTACAATTATTCGGATCAATTCTGATCAGGTAACGGTGACGAATCCATGCTCAAATGAAAACTTATTTAGAATACTTACTTACATACATACTTACACTCATGCATACCTACAAATATATAGTTACTTACATTACATATACATATCCACATATATGCATAAATACATACAGACTTATATACACACACATCTACATGTTGTGGTTAAATCCAGCATGACGATGGTCATAGTTTGCTGATGATGACGATGACTTTGTTGAAAACATGATGGCAATGGTTCTGATGACAATAGGGATAATATATATGGTTGTCACTGTTGGCGATGACGATTCTGTTGTTGACCATGACGGTGATGATGATGATAATGGTAATAAAAAATGCTGCCATCATTGTTGTGGTGATGACGATGTTGTTGTTTTTGATAATACCGATGAGGAAGATAATGAAGATTATTATTACCGTTATTATTGTTATTTTTTTGCCCCTATCCCCAGGGACTTAGACAATTATTATTATTATTATTCTTATGACCCGAGGTATACATGGTCCCTTAGGGACTAGAACATTAATAAGAATAAGAAGATGTAGTCTGGAATGGCCCTACGCGTCGGTCGCACAAATGGCGAAAGAGCCTTTGAACGCCATTGCGTCAAAGCGCTATTATTAATATTAATATTATTATCATTGTTGTTTTTATTATGTAACAAGAGACTATTGCTGTTGTTATTATTATTGTTATTATTTCTATAATAATAATAATAATAATTATTATTATTATTATTACCATCCTTATTATTCTTACTTTTGATTAGCCACACGCCTTGAAATTTCAGAGATCTACAGCCAAGGTCATCATCATCTTTGGATGGGCAGATAGATAACCACCATAGATACCAAACCTTTGCAGTGTTCGCACTGTATCTGAAGTTTTCAGCTCTTCCAGATATCTCTGAAATTGCTTAATGCTAAACCCATGGCAAAACAAGAGATAGTTGACTTACCTATGTATCATTTGTATAGATGATATATTTTCATTCACTCATTCATTACGAAGATTTATATAGCGCCCATTTATATAGCGCCCTTTCAAGGCTACTACTCAAGAGCGCTCCCTGCCCCAAATATAAAAGAACAGTTTTAAGGCGAGCATAAAATGAGTCTGAGTGGACCCTTGGCGACAACCGCAACGCCAACGGGAGCGTGTTCCAGAGCGAGGGGCCAACCCCTGCATATGCATCCATGTGCATCCACGCCATCTGTCAGCTGTCAACGGGAATCCGTTGGTTGGTTCCACGCCTGTGCGTGGGACCACCACTGGAGACTTTTCAGCTTACTGTGCATAGTTTTGCTAATAGGTGTATTTTTTACCTGTACCATGTGACATTTTACATAATTGAATCCAGTGCAGAGAGCGCCTCTGAGTAGAAATTTTGAAGCGGCGCTACATAAATGTCTGATTACATAACATATATGATATTCGTTTATTTAGAAACAATACAGTCTAACTGGAGTGACTAGGAACAATGCATGTTGCTGGAATTTAATAGTGAACTTGCATATTGTAACCTGAGGACAAATTGAATGAGTCGTCTTTAAGTGGTAGATCATGGTTGTGTGTCTACGTCTTAATTGATAATTGGAGTGGGGGACGGAGCGTAGGCAGGAATGCATATAAACTTCTGTACATATAAAAGATACCTACATAAATACTGAATAGGTCATTTAGAATAAGATTAGGTCAATCGACTTACGATGGGGTCGACATCGCTCTGTTGATCGGTTTGAGGCGTGACGACTTTGGCTGATGAACGCACGGCAAACAGCTCTAGCACAACGAGGAACCGGATGAGCTCAGCCATGACCGAAAGTCAGTGTTTCAACCTCTACTGGAACTCATCCGCTTCCCTTCGATCGAGCAACCGGAAAAGGATACGCGGCCATCACACGACGGAGCCGCTCCTCGAGGTGTTGTCCAGCTTGGAAAAAGAGAGACCTTGTCGAACTCTTTGGAAGAAATGACCTCAGCGGCGTCTTCGTTCGGCTTAAATCATAGCAAGAGCTGTCGGTAAATTCGTCATCGCAGACTCTTTATGTAGGACAGGGCATGGGCCGATCCAGGATTTATTCAAGGCAAAACCGTGTGTGCTTGCATTTGCTAAGGATATACAGACGTACGTATATATGGATGTATGTGTGTATGTATGCATGTATGTATGTGTGTATACATATGTGCACATAATTTATGTATATATGCTGCATAGATATACATATATATATATATATATATATATATATATATATATATATATATATATATATATATATATATCAGTGCAAGCATGTCTGAATGCATGTATGAGTGTGTGTATGTATGTATGTTTGTATGTTTGTATGTTTTGTATGTATGTATATATGTACGTACCAATGCACATTTATTTTTATGCATCTATGCATAGGATATGTATGTAGGTATGTAAATTATACACGCACATTATATAATATTAATGCTTGTATTAATCTATATGTTCACTTACGGGTGCATGTATATGTGTATATATATATATACGTATATATATGTATATATATGTATATATATGTTTGTTTGCATGAATAATATTTAAATAATATTTGTGCATTTATTCCTGTATGTGTCAATTCACAATTGAGATGCTTACTTATTTACTTAGTTACCCACTCATCTTCCTTATATGGTCGCTGAGTCACTTAGTCCCCCATCAACCTGGTGATCTCTGCCTGGCTCCGCCATTGTCAGTTGCTGGCATCTGTCAACAGGATATATAGACGTGAGCATGTGCTGAAATCGGTTGAGGAATCCTATTGGGTCAGCTGGTCACGAAGAGGTCACCACCATCACAGAGAGGAGTGACTGACGTCAACCACAAAGAGTGGAGGAGAAGGACGACCAGTGGAAGTAGGAGGAGTGGTAGAAAGGGGAAGAGGATGTGAAGGTCAGACGAGGCGGGGCGATGAGCCGAGGTCACGCAGGATCTCATGGAACCAGACCAACTTCTGGATCGCCCTCTCATCGTCCTTCTAACGTCTTCCAGTTACAAGTATTGACGCATGCTGTGTGTGCAAATTCCTTTCTGGCCTAAGGTCATTCGGTGGCCAATATCAATAACCACTATCGAAATATGCATGACAATAGAACCACATGATTCTAATTGCGCCACAGACCAGGACCGTCATTGTCTTCCGAAGGTTCCCTCCTCCCCTCTCAAAAGCCCCAGATGGATAGCAGGATGCGACGCTGTAGCATGTGACTGGATGAGACTTTGCTCTTCAGGATGGCAGAGAGACCTTCGAAGTCTGCCAATCGGATGTATGATCCTTCCCTTAGAGTTAATAAAGAATTATTTATGATGAAGACGATAATGATGATGATGATGGTGCTGCTGCTGAAGATGATGATGATGGTGTTGTTGATGCTGTTGTTGTTGGTGGGGGCGGCGGTGGTGGTGGTGGTGACGATGACGATGATGGCGATGATGAGGATGATGATGTTGTTGTTGTTGTTGGGGTGGTGGTGGTGACGATGACGATGTTGGTGATGATGTTAATGATGGCGATGATGATGATGATAATGACGACGAAGATAGTGAGGATGGTAGTAATCTGAAATTGATGGTGATGAGGACTTGCGTAACTCTCTACGTAGGCTAACTCTCCGTATGTATACAGGTAAGTATATGTGAAGGTTTCTGTATGAATATACGTATATACACCTTCATTTAATTTCAAGCTGACACATGATGAACGTAATTTACATGATGAACGGATGATGACAAGTTATTAAACTGTTGGTATCCATGCAAAGCTCCATCCCGTCACATATCAGATTAAATCAACGCCCCGCCTAGCGAAATAAGGACGAAGGGGCCGTCCACATATTACGTGCGCAACGAGGGGGAGATAGGTTTAAAATATCGGCCATTTTGCGTACGGATGCGTATGATGGGGAGGGGGTCCCGAAAATATATACGTACGCAAATATAATTGTCTAATCATGACGTCCACAATACGGAATATTATAATCACAACTGCACACTCAGTCACAATTCCGGCTTAATCAGTTTTATGTAGCATTAAAACTTTTTAAAACGCAAGTGCTGTTAGTGTTTTATTTCTTCATAACAGTTAACAAATGTAAGCTGTTAAAAATGATGCTTAACAAAAATAAATATCCCGTGGTAAAATCAAGGTCCTATAGATGTTTTTAGCTATTTAACTTTTGCAATGGAGGGAGGTTAGGGCTCAAATGTACGCACGCATGGGGAGGGGTTCACGAAATGTACGCGGTGCAACAGGGGCAGGCGGGGGGGGTCGTCTGAAAATCTGATTTTTTCTGCGTATGTAATATACGGATGGGCCCTAATCAACTTCATTGGGTTAGCGGGAATGGTACTCGACTACTCTGCTCTGCACGCCAATGTGCCATCCATTACATTACGGACCTTAAAAGATCTCAACAAGAAGGAAGTTAATAGGGTTTTTTATTTCAGTTGTAGATATTCCAATAATTTATACCACATAATAATTGCTTTCTCAGGAAAAGTCAGTATTAAAATCCGGATTATCAATTTGTGTTAATTAGATATCGATTTTACATTATTTTATTACAGATCATCAATAATGGGCACTATAAGTCCACTTCATCAACTGCTGTTTTTTATTTGCCATTACAAGCGATTGCAACGGGCATAATTTAATTTCAAGCTTTAATAGAGGTTTCAGAATGAGTTAGTGAGTTGATGGAAATGTTGCTGCTGAGATGCAAGAGATGTGGAACGCTAGTGCGCAGCTCTGGCTCAGCATCGTAGGCCTTACTTCCTACTGTGGCTCCTGGGACAATCCGTGGCCAGAAGAAAGATGAGGTAAGCGAGCATGATGACGATGATGGCGGTGATCGCTCGCTGGTCCTGCATCCGGTAGCCACCACCGATGTCGATGGCCCGTAGTCGGCGGTTCAGAGTGCTCAGAGCACGAAGCAGGACGAACCTCGACGGCTGCTCCTCGGATGCGAGCGCCACCGGAGGAGCAATCGGAGGAGCAATCAGAGGAGCAATCGGAGGAGCAATCGGAGGAGCAACTGGAAGAGCAACCGGAGAAGCAACTGGAGGAGCAATCGGAGGAGCAGCCAGAGGAGCAACTGGAGAAGCAAACGGGGAAGCAACTTGAGGAGCAACCGGAGGAGTAACTTGAGAAGCAACCGGAGGAGTAACTGGAGTTGCCACCGGAGGAACAACTGGAGGAGCCACCGGAGGAGTCGGGGGCGATTGGACTGCAGTGCTCGGTGTAGGTCCGTCGGGTGCGGCGAGCGTCTGCGCTGGATTTTTCGGTGCAGGGACTGCTTCATTTCTTGGTATAAAGCCATTGATCTCGATTACCACCGGAGTCTCATCGTCGGATTCTGTCAGTACGAGCCTCTCACAGCTGGACCAAGCTACCTCTTTATCTTCCAACTGCTTGCCACGTCTCTCACCGCGTCCTGCACGGACGACGTAATCCCCCTCAAACTCTACGAATGTGTAGATGCTAGGACGGCATCTCTCCGCCGACCGAGGAAACGAGGAGGGCCGTCTCTCACCTTGTTGCCCCCTACGAAACGCCATCTCTGTGCAAGCATCTTGGCCCGTTGTCGCACGACTCCCATTCTCCAACTCCTTACGTCCCATTGTCCTCCTTCGCTCAAAGCGTACATCCGCTTCATCTGAGTCAGAGTCGATCTGTCGATCCTGCCGAGGATCGGCGAATGGTCGGATCTCCGGTAGACCATGATAGTTGTCCTGCCAACGGCTTCGTCTGGGTGCGTAGTTGGCTGCCACCGCCTGTTCCACGGATCGCTCGCTATTTCTCGACTGTAAGCCTCGATGTCGCTCGAGCGCCTCTCTCTCCCGTAGCGATGAAACCCTGGCATAGTCAACGCCCCTGCTCGAACAGACCACATCATCCCTCTTGTTGTTTTTTGAGCACACTCTATCTTCCTTTGTGGTTTCCTTTGAGGACACTCTATCTTCTTCTCGTCCGATCTGTGAGCGGACTATGGCTTCATCAGGTCTGTTTCTACCACCACCTGGACCAGTCTTCGAGTGGACCAGACCGCTTTCAGAGTGAATCTCTGAACAAGCCCGAACTTCGTCTGATTCCCTCCTTGTGAGTATCGTATAACTGCTTGTTCCACTTCCTCGCAGGGCCGTCCCTCCAACTGCTTCGTTTCTCGAGTCATAGTCATCTCCATCTTGTCCTACGCCTTTGACCAAGTCATCTCTCCGATCCCTGCGCTCGTTCACGGCTTCCCGTCGGACCGTCTTCATGTCGGACCTCCAAAGAAACGGTCGATCGGTAGTTTCCCCTCCGGTACAAGCCTGCTGATTTAGACTCCCCAGAGGACCAGACGGACCGCCCCTACGTCGAGACCTCCACTCCTCTCGGCTGCACTCTCTGTGTGCCACCGAGTCGCCGCTGCCTCGTATTATCCCAGCAGCAGAGGGCATACAAGTGGGGCGAGATGGAGCTGTAGAATGCGAGCGAAGGACGCTCGAAGAAATCAAAGATGCACACCTGGCTTCCGCGGCAGCGGATGCACCTGCGTGGCTGCAGAAGGACACCCCGGAACTGGCGGCTCCTTGAACGGGCGTCTCTTCGATGGCTGGAGGATGCGATGAGGTGCCAGTGGGTCTCTCGACTGAGTCCATCAGTTCCACTCGCAGAAGCGGCCGTTTGCTGAAGCACGAGAGGTCTTCTGCCCGTACTTCTCTTCCGTATCTATTTGGCGCTGTGGACGAGACTTGGGACCGGGTCGAGGCTAGCGATGGTTTCCGGAAGACAGTTGGGACCGAGAAGATAAGGACGCTCTTGTCTGCGTTGCTGGTCACATCCTCTGTCTGCCTCTCACTCAAGATCTGGCTCAGTACGTCTTTGTAAGCCTTCTTCTCCTTCTTTGTCTTCATCTTCTCCTCCTTCTCTTCCTCGCCAAAGGGTTCGGCTAGAAATCCGAAAACAATAATTGACAAAGAGAAAATGTAGACGTGATGGGCTGCGTTTGAACTGAATCCAATCGTCCACCAATGCTTCATCAATCCTCAAACAATTCCCCACTTCCTTTACGAAACGCCTCAAAACTTACAGACCTCACTAATAATACCAACCAACACTAGGATGTACATGTATATCTACATTATCATTCAGCGTCTGACTAATATCGATGTAATCGAGCATTTATATAGCGCCCCTTCAAGGCATCTACTCAGAGAGATTCTGAGATTCCCTATATGATGTCAGATGTCATAGCGAACGAGTAAAATACGTCTAGATAAACTATGCACAGTGAGCTGAAAATGGTCACCAGTGGTGGGTCCACAGAGCCAGTGGTGGGTCCACAGAGCCAGTGGTGGGTCCACAGAGCCAGTGGTGGGTCCACAGATCCGTGTACTATACCCGTGTGTACATATATATAATTTTATATATTTATATAACTAGTCATACTATTAGGTGTGCTGACATGTATTATAGTATTCATGTATCTAATATTATATGTAAACATAGTTGAGCGTAGAACGGATTTTTGTGCATATATAATGAGACAGACAGGTGTTAGTGGAAGCGCGGGAGTCAGAAAGTGATGACGTATGCGATAATGGAGTAGCAATTTGTGATAAAAGTAAAAGTTTGCTTGCTGTCTAAATATTGTCGTTTTATGTTTTAAAGAGAAGAAAATTGAAAACTCCATTCTGCTGTGTTTTCCATTCGAATTGAGAAGTTGTTCAAGTAGGATTTTGGTGTCAGAACTCAGGCTACATGAGAAGAAAAGTGTGTATATAATACAGGGACAATAATAAAAATAATAATAATAATAATAATAATAATAATAATACAAATAATAATAATAACAATAATTATTATAACAATAACAATAATAATAATAATAATAACGTTTACTATAACAACGTTTACTTACTATCCTTTAAGTATAAGCTAATATCCTTCTCATTAAATGACATCATCAACTGGAGATAACTAGAATTCTCTTCGCTCATCAATTGTGGCGATGGAAGAGGCACAGCATAGTTAAACTTCGTTAAGATTATTTAACCCGTATTAATACATAATTTAACATTTACTCATTAAATAATAAAAATATGAACTATGCTATTGTATATTATGCTGCTATGGGTGGCCCTGTCAGCGGGAGGATGTCCCTTAGGACCTTCCCTTGTAACTTAACATTATTCGACGATTATTAATTTCCCATTTTACATGTTTATTATGTTACAAGTCAATTGATTTGGTTTTGTTATAATATAATTATCGTTATCGTTATAACTATGACATTGATAAGAACAAACCAACCTCTTGAGTTCTGGAAATCGGTTCCATTCTTCCTCGGTCTTTCCGGCGGTCGCTCGCTCGTCCTATCCCCCTCTGCCCGTGTGTCCATCTCCACCTGTTGCAGAGGATGGAGATAGCGTTGTCTCTCCGCTCGACTCAGCAGACCGACGGACTTGTCGCTCTTGGTGGACCCAAGGTCTGTCGCTTCCTTGCCTCCTTCCCTGCCTCCCTCCATCTCCTGATCTGAGACCTGCTTCGTCGGGCTTCTTCTTCTTAGCGTCTGGTCGCTCCTCGTCTTCTGGATGTCCAATGAATTGCCAGCCGGGGACAGTTCTCTGGATGACCGTGAGACGCGCGGGCTTGATGCCTCTTCCGCTCTAACTGTTGCTCCTTCCTCGTCGCGCGGTGTGTGAGAGGGATGAGGTTTCTGATCATCGTGGTTCTCAAACTCGCACATCCAAAGCTGCAGTTCATCAGTTTCTGAAGCATCTCCTCTATTCCCATCGTCGTCATCGTCATCATCGTCATCATCTTTATCATCGTCGTGAACTTCCTTTTCATCACCATCATCGTCAGCAGTTTCATTCCTCGTCGGCAGGCGTCTGTGGTCCTCCTCGAATTGGACCAACTTCTCTCTCCATGATTGAAAGGCGGTCCGTGCATTGCAGTTGGAGTTGCCGTTGCTTCCTCTTGCCAGCAGAAACACGTATTCTGATACCATGCTCATCCACCTCTGGCTCAGCTGAAAGCGTATAGCCTTCTCTTCCACATACGTCATCTCCGTCGTCACGTCCTTCCCTTTCTCGCATATCATACCATCACTATTGCCAATCTCCACTCTCCTTTCCTTGTTACCATTATCATCGGAGACCATCGTATCGGCCCTCCCCGCTTCTTCTTTACCTTCTTCCGAATCCTGTTCCTCTTCCGCCGTATCCTTCACCACGCTCGTCTCGACTATGTCCTCCTTCCCATGCTCCTTCATCCTCTTCACCTTTTTCTCCTCCTTCTCTTTATTCTCTTTATTCTCTTTATTCTCTCTCATACAGACCTGCATCCTCTCCTCATTCCTCTCCTCCTCTTCCTCCTCCTCTTTATTCTCCTCCTTTCCTGTTTCTTTAACATCTTCATCCTCCATGTAGCCTCTCCTAGCGATTCGGTCGAATTCATTGATTCGTATCTGTTGCAGCGGATCTGACGCATCAGGCAGCCGAACATTCGGAGCCTCTCTGGGACAGTGGACAACCTTCGACCTCCGATTTGTTCCATCCTTTTCCAGATCGTTTGTTGACTCCTTCTCTGCCTGCTGCCCTTCCAAATCCTTTCCCCGAAGATCGTCCTTCGTTGACTCTGCAGCCGATGTCCCCAGCTCCTCGTCGTTGACTCGTTCTCGATGACGGAGCAATTTCATCTGCTGGACCGCTGCACTTCTGGCTTCGATGTCCTCGAGGAATGAGTTGAGCTCTTCGAGGTCCTTCGACAGTCGACTGGACAATCGCAGGTTCTGCGCTCCGCGCGTCAAATCGTCCTGCCTGCACCGGAAGCAGAATCCAGTGACCGGACACAAAGGACATCGTCTGGCCCTCCGTTGCTCTCCGTAACCCTCCATCCCTCTCTGTCTGCTTCACTGTCTCCTTGTTTACTGTTGAGTCTCTGTTTTTTTAGTTCGTAAATGTGCCTGTGGCTGACTGGTTAGGGGACAGATACGCTGCTTCTCTGAGCCCGCTTAAAAATTATTACTGAGTCCGATGTGATTTAACATTCTAGGCCGCGCAATGTGCAATCCGTGCAGAGCGATTGCACCGCACTTAATGAGAATCTAGACGACGCCTCAGCATTTAATCTAAACGCAAAAAGAAAACAAAATTTTAATCGTACATTTCGATCAAGGGTAATCTATACCAATCTGGTTCCGCTGATAAACTTATTTAGTCTTCCCTAGTCCTGTAAGAAATGTGGCAGTCCCTTACACTACCGGGAGAGACGGCCATCCACCCGATAGTGTACGGTCAGTGTACCTCTGATAGTTGAGCTGGCATGGATGCACATGGAAAGAAAGCTGGAAGCCCCTAGTGGGGGTTTGAACCCCGACCTCTCGGATTAAATCGTACACTCCAAATTTAGAAAGCTTGACTCCAAGGCTACGTTCAGGGCACTAGCTTATTCACGAGCGTAGCGTCGTATCAAAGATCGGTGTGCAATGGAAGTCCGAGCCCGCTTGATAGAAAGTCCAGAGCAGTTGCTGGGTGTATAGGGCTTCATTCAGGCCCGGTCTTAGGTAGTTATGGGCTTTAGGCAAGGTCAAAAAATGCCGGACCTGTAGGCTTGTTTTGTTTAACTTATTTTCATAGAAAATATTGATTACATTAAATCAAAAATATCGATAATTTAATTTGGCAAAAATGTTAACTATAGTAAGACATTTTAAGCTTAAAACTATTCAAACATAATTTGCAAAGCAAGTGTGCAGACAGCACCAACATAATTTCAGTTCAAGTCAAAGATATTTAAGGATCAAATCATTCAACTGATCCATTTATAAATAAAAACCCCATATACGTATCCAGTCTCCAGAATCAGATTTCAGGGTTTTTAATTAATAATTATTTAATAATAATATTAATTTCTTCAAGAAAAATTAGCTTTTCTTGCTTTTTGCAGAAGCAAATTAACGAATTATTTTAAGTCAGATCCAACTCTTCTCAACGTTGAAGTTTACACTTGCTCAAGATCCCTACACAGTGACCTCCCGGGCGAGGGTCGAACCCGCTCACTCAGCGCACACTGAAAGTTTGGGATCGACCGCTCTAACCAATTGGCCACCGTGCCACACGCAGATTAGGGTGGAATGGAAGCGTTGGGGTGGCTTAGAGTGATGCACAACACACAGAACTTACAAAAGGAGTTCAATTCCGTAAAATTGACTAGTCATTCTTTCGATAGGCGGCGTTGTTGGTTCAATTGGATGCTTAACTAATAACTAAATGGGCGCCTTGCGTCACTGACGTCAGTTAAATTCGACTCCTGTAATAACTTGCCGTCATTCGTCCATGCTATGCCGGTAATCATATTTCTGTTTGTCAGTTTGAAACTTAAAAAAAATCCAATTATCTGTTTCAGTATTTCAGTCAAGCGCAACGAAATCACTTGGAGCCGACAAGTAATAGACGTATTTGACTCTTACTTTACCCATGGATTTCCTAAGACAAGGCTATAATAATGCAAAGTAAAAGTAATATAATTGATCATTTATATAGCGCTCTTTGTACAACCCGATACAGCTAATAAAGAAATGACAATTACCATTAGTATCTCGTGTACAACATGACTGCTGTTGACGAGAATCCGTTGGATTGTTCCACGCGTGTGCGTGGGCCCACCAATGGTGACTTTTGTCATCTTACTTTGCACTGATTTGCTAATACAGCATTCGTTCGTTTTAGCATCTAACATCATGAAGGTTAAAGTAGCCGGTGCGTCTGAGTGGATACCTTGAAAGGGCGCTATAACAATTTTCAAATACTTAATATTAATTACTATAGGAAATCCATATATAAATAAGATTTCACATCCTAACGGCCTCCATCACGATTTCCGCCGTTGCGCAAACACGCTGTTTTCTTGGGCTACCTCCCCAGATTCTGGTCTGGCACCGGAACTAACAGAGCAATCTGGCCATAGCGGAATTGGTTTGTATTGACTGGTTTAGGCCTACTAACTATAGGTTTTTTGTGGCGCAGGTACATTTCAGACAGACAGACAGATAGACAGACAAACAAGCAGAAAGACAGACAGACAGACATTTTCAATTGCATTTCTTAGCTTACAGCAAATAAAATAGCCATTTTATAGATTTCAGTAAGATTGCCGTAATTCGAAGCAACGATTCAAAGGCAAGTATCACGCTGTGAACAAATAACTTTTGAGTAATCAATCAACGAATCGATCATTATTTGGGCCAAGAAAATGTTCTTTTATCGAATTATATCGCTTGCATAGGTTTGTAAAGGTTATAGATATTGATAGTGGCAATAATTAATGATGATTATAATGATTATGCAGTAACATGAATAAGGAAACAAACAACTGGGATTCAACCCGCAGAAACAGTAAAGGCAAAGAAATAAATTCGGTTTGTGAATGTCTTGGATGCAGCTCCGCATACCAATAGACCAATAAGGAGCTTGGTGACGGCACGTTTCGAGGGGCAGAAAAAGTTGGATTAAAAGTGGTTAAAATGTAAAAAGTAAATGACTAAGAACTCATGAAGAATTACTTAATAATTGTGTTATACTGCTATTAAATCTTAAACTGATACACTGCAGCTAATACATTTTTTCCATTTTTTACTAGAAACATACTGGTAGTGTTTATTTCTATTCCTACTATGATCTATCACGTTTGGTAAAACTAACGATTTCAATATAGAATTGTTGGTCTTGGTCTACGGGCAGCAAATTGTTTAAATCTGCATCTGCTTGGACGCAATGCATGGAATTAGTAGAAAATCTTATAATTTCTTTGGATAGCGAGCGATATATAAGTAGCAATTGTCGTTATTTACTTACCTGAATCTCATCTGACGCAATTAATCCATCGAGACTAATCTTCGAATGAACGCATCCAGAAATAGAAACATTACGTCACAATTAAAATGCGTTTCCTTTACCTGCCAAGTGTCGCAGTTTCTGTCATGAAGAAGTGAACGTTAGCCCTTATATTATACTCAAAGGTGCTCTGAGCCTCTGCTTAACCTATAGGTAGATAAGAAAAAACTCAAGACCTGCTACTGAAACTTCGCAACTATCTTATTACTGTTTAGTCTTCTTATTCATGTTACTGCATAATCATTATAATCATCATTAATTATTGCCATTATCAATATCTAGATTAGTTAACTAGTTAAAACAAAAACTTCTGTTAACTGCACTTTGACCTATTGCTGATTAACATTTCATGGAAAGGGTAGGCCCGGGTAGCGGGATCTTTGGGTCCCTTAAGGTCCTTCCTTTTCCCTATTGTCCCGTCCCTTAGAATATTATTTTATCGCTAAAATGTTCTTTTGTACAGCTTTTTTCGTTTTTCTACTTGCTATGTAATAACAGTGTACAATACTACCAAGATCAAAAAAACATATTTGATTTGATTTGAAACAGATGGGCAGAATGGTGTTACACTGGCACAAAGATCAGGTAAGAGTTCCTTCTACATAAAAACCATTATATTTACATTTAGCCTCATACAGATCGACTCAGCTTTCCCATGCTCAAGGGGCGAAGGGGCGACTCAAAATCAACAATAGGACAGATTGCTCTTTGTAGGCTGTAATAGTGTTAAATACAACTCCTGTTAAACTTCTATTCATCAGCTACAACTATACCTTGTAGACTTTCTAGTGGGTTTCAATTAATTAACGACTATTAAAAAAGAAGAAAAGATTGACGCTTTGACGGACAGACACGAATTCACTTATCTTGAAAATGTAATCGTTATCGTAATCGTAATTCCAGCATTTCTACAGCGCCCACAAAAGCCAAGTCGCGGGAATCAGCTTATTCACAGGCGTGTTGACTAACTGTTCTACCAACAATTTTGACGCATTTTCGACCTCACTAAAACAAAAAATACTGCTACTATCAGTACTCATCATAGTCACTACTGCTTAGTGTAAACGAAGGCAGCTCTACAAAATAAATGAAATTTTTGCAAACTGCCAAACTCAAAATAAAGAGAATGAGACTTCCCTCAAATATTCTAAACTCAGCTCAAACTCGGAAAAAATTCAACTCGTAAATTGCGATACTCGGACTCGTCTAGAAGTTCAAACTCGGTTCATCCCTAGTTTGCCAATCTGTGGCAATCACTGAAGGAGAACTGGATCTAACTCCGACCGTCTTGTCTCGATGATCGGACTCAAGTTATTCCGCTTCTATTCACCAGATGTCATCTCTCTACCATTACTCACCAGATGGCAGGTAGAAATGTTTTTAAGTCATAACTGAGCAGCTTAATCGCACCACCGTTTGCACTCTGACAGCGCCAGTCCCAAGTCTTGATAGAGGAGGAGGGCGACGCTAATTATCTTTGTCATCACACAGTGTCGTTAAACTGAAACTATACTGCTTATCGTAAGAATGTAAATCACATTGTTGCCAGTAGTCTTTTGTGCATAACCTACATATTATTTATGCATATATGTATGTAAGTGGGTAACTGAGTATATGTATTTAGATATGCGAATGTGTGTCATTTCTAGCCGTCGCTGAGCTGGGAGCACATCTCAGTAGTTTCGCTTGAAGAGGCGCTATATAAATTCTCGAAACGAATGAATGAACGAATGCACGTATTCTTGCACGCTTGTATCAAAGCATGCATGACAGTGTATACATTTATGCAGGTATGTTCTTATGCATATTTTATGTATGGCGCTGTATGTATAGCTGTGTACTGTATTTAGATATGTATGTAAATACGTGTATGTTTGTATGGCATAGTATGAACGTGTGTATAGTTTGCTATGTATATCAATCAATCAATGTCAATTTGATATATTGCCCCTTCAAGGTATCTATGTAGAAACCCTATATATTTAGGCCCGTGTCTGTCATGAATGCTATAGGTGTTTCCCGTATTTACGCAAACTGTCAATTGAAGGGTTGGGGTTTCAGCCCCCCTCTTCACTCTTTACCCGTAAGGAACATTTGTCTTAAGGTTTCTACTTCAAACCGAATCCAGCAGTAACTAGTACACTGACCGAATACACGAGAACCACAACCGAACATCTAATGACATGACTTAATAATTCCGTAGCCTTGTATGTGTTACTGCAAGCAATGTGTTAAACTAGGGATTGTGTAAATTGCCTAGGCAATTAGTAAAACCCTAGCTCTACACTAACCCTAACCCTGCACTAACCCTAACCCATACCTTGACCGATAGCCATGACCCTGACCCTAACTCTAATTCTAATCCTACCCGTAAATGGGTGGTTTTAGATATTGCCTAAAATCTAAGAAATCAGGCATTTTACACACATTGCCTGTTACAGGCTATTATGCAAGTCCTGGATGATGCCATGCAAGGTCAGCGGCTGCTGCTGCTGCTGCTGCTGATGATGATGATGACGACGATGATGATGATGATGGTGACGTTTGCCAGAAGACACTGCATGGCTGCTACAATGGACGATGCTGAGAGGCGATAAATCGAACGGTCGTCTCCCATTTAATCTAATCTGCGCTCGAATAGATTTAATTTCGCCAATCAGCCACAGACAAGTCACGAACGCACACATACACTCACACGCACATATACGAATACACACACGAACACACAAACATACATGCATACATGCACATATATATATACATGCAATTCATGCATGCATACATACATAGATACATACATACATGCGTACATGCATGCATACATACATGCATACATACATTCATACATACATACATGCATGCATACATACACACATTGTACATGCACAGACAACACGTGCAGTGCACACTGCAGACACACACATACAAGACGCATTGCGCACAGGCACACACAAAGATACAATCAAATACATCTACACGCATGCATACGTACATATATAAATACTCACGCGCACATTCATGCATACACGCACATACATACAGACACGCAATTGCACATGCACTGTATGTGATCCATGTATACGTATGTTGGCATGCATGTATGTATGTATGTATGTATGTATGTATGTATGTATGTATGTATGTTTGTATGTACGTATGTATGTATGTATGTATCTATGTATGTACGTATGTACGTATGTATGTATGTATGTATGCATGCATGTATGTATGTATGTATGTATCTATGTATGTACGTATGTATGTATGTATGTATGTATGTATGTATGTATGTATGTATGTATGAATGTATGTATGTATGTATGTATGTATGTATGTATGTATGTATGCATGCATGTGCGTATGTATGTATGCATGTATGTATGTATGTATGCATGTATGTATGTATGCATGTATGTATGCATGTATACGGCTATATACTATCACTGTGCATAATTATGGAAGCCACTCATACATCACAGTTAATTAAACAATTAACAAGTCTTCAACCAAACATCTAATAAATTAATTTATTATGCTCTATTTATATTATACAGTTTGTTCACCTCCTAATATTTTGTGACCATTTTAGAATTTATTTTGCTGGTCCTGGAGTTGCAGTAGGCCAAATATTTATATTCACGAAACTTGACCTGAAATCCAAATACACGACATACAGGTGGCCCAAATACAGGCATTCAGCTTTGCACGTGAATTTTAAAATAATAAAATCCAAGGCAGAATCGATGTGAAATTCTAGATGATTTTTAAACAAAAATTACTTAGTAGCTTTCTAAGCGCAGAGTAGCGTACCCTTAATTCGCAAAAAGATATTCTTTTCAAAATAGACTTCTCTCTTCAACTACATCCGTGATTCTTTTCACTGGCATCCCATCTCACAGCGCACTGATCAGCTAGAGAATTGCTGCGCTGGTACGGCTATGTTTTCTTGGCTCTGCTCTGACCTGTAAGTGGTAGTTCAGTTTCACCTCTGCCTGACCGTCGAGCTCTTCGTTCTTCCTCTAGTGGGGAATTCCTGCGTGCAATGTGCATGCCTGGTCCCTCGTTTATGTACCGCGACTAGGCAGGGCCGTACCGAGCTCTAATTGCGCCCTGACCTAGCATCAATCTGGCACCCCTACATTTTGTATTTCGAATATAATATAAAATTTATTAACATACAAGAAATGGTTTACCTGGTATAACGCCCTCCAAAACACTCTTAGCTGCACTTTTTAACTGTAATTTTAACTGTAATTTTAGTTTTTATTCGTGAATGAAAATAGTTCAATATTTCAAGAAACAATGAATTTATGATTCCTGAAATTTGCGCCCCTTCCATATTTGCGCCCTTTGCCACGGCCCAGCTGGCCCCGCCCTCAGTACGGCACTGCGACCAGGCAGCATTGCGCCTTCTCAGTTGTTAGCCCCTCCATCTGCGACACGCTCTTCTATAGAGATGCAATTGTAGCCCTTGAGTAAATGAGTAAATCATTCGTCTTTGTTTCACAAGCTGCTCAAGTCTACCACTGTGGCTGAACCAAGGACGCCTCCGAGAGTGTAATACGCCATCTACTTGAGGGGGCGCTAACGAGAATGATATAAGATTAAAAGGGTATCAAATTACATGTAAGAAGTTATTTCTTATATATATATATATATATATATATATATATCCTATATATATATATCCGTTACAGGCTGCTACACTTCAATTGTGCTGGTATTTATTGATATAAATATGCTAAAATAATCATGAAATAAAGTTGCATAGGTATATGTAAGATGCATGCATAGAGGTCACACTGAAATTTACAGAGAAGTCCTACTTGGTGTGAAGATATATACGATAGCGAAGCAGTGGAATAAAATTAAGTAATGATCGTGATTATTGTTATTCTGTTTTTGATACCGGCATAAGTGACTGTGCAGGAAGTGTGGACTATCTCTCTCTCTGTCCGTCTATCTATATCTCTCCGTTTATCTGTATATTTGTCTCTGTCTGTCTATGTGTCTCTTCTTCATGCATAAACCACAGAAATTCACGTGGATTATGATGCCTTCAAGCATGCACACAAATTCTTCTTTTCGTGTTTGAATATGCATTAGAAGGCATGAATATGCATTAGAATGCATGAATATGCATTAGAAGGCATGAATGTGCATTAGAATGCATGAATATGCATCGTCTTAATATAAGTAATATTCATCCATTCATCGAATAATTGTATTCGTGTGGTCTCAATTTAATTCAACCTGCTGATGACTTCCTGTAAAGCACACAAACTTTCGGATGCAGTACATATACAGACGCTGCATAAACAGTTTTGTTGTGACCAGTCTGCGATTACATGCTAAAGAATCTTAAGAAGAGCTAGACGCCTATATAGGTTACTTAGAACAATCCATCCAAACAGTCTCTGAACTTGCAAACCTAGCAGATGCTAAACTCTTTTTCTCCATCTTACACCACCCCAAGCATGTTCTTCACCACTCCTGCTTCCACTCCATCCCCCACTCCAGTCACCAATTAAGACCTGGAGCACACAACCATGTCCTCCCACCCAAATACAACTCTCTATTTATCCCCAGATTATTATACAAAAACATTTACTAGTTTGTTATTAATTCTGTTATTGTTCAATATCACTAATGTAAACATTTCTGCCTTATAATATTGCCAGATTGTGTTATTTCTAATTAAACGAATGTCTCATGCTTCGTATATGCATTGAAAACAGTTGGAGAGACCATTGTAAGCAAAGCCCGACAGACATTCGATCTCTCTCATCATGCATGGATGTGGGTCCAGACGAGAGATTCGTCTGGCTGAGCGAATCTTCGTATCTTCCAATTGACCTCAATCAGCAGCCAATTGAAATTCATCCAATGCTCTACACATATAAGCGTCTGTCTCCGACGATGTATCTCCCGCTGTATGCCTGGGTCTCTGTCGTTGTACGTTCGCATGTGTGTATGTGTGTGTCACAGTATTTGACTCTATAAATGTGTACGTCGAATGTCCGTGTCTTAAACTGTGGCCCTGTCTCTCCCCATGTCCTTGTCTGTGTCTGTCGTTTTAACACTGCTTGTCGGCTCCTGTCTCTGTATCTGCATCGTTCTTGCTCTTTGCATATTATACCTACCACCGGCGCTGTCTGTCTGTCTGTCTGCCTGCCTGTCTGTCTGTCTGTCAGTCTGTCAGTCTGTCTGTCTGTCTGTCTGTCTGTCTGTCTGTCTGTCTGTCTGTCTGTCTGTCAGTCTGTCTGTCTGTCAGTCTGTCTGTCTGTCTGTTTGTCTGTCAGTCAGTCAGTGAGTCAGTCAGTCTGTCTGTTTGTCTGTCTGTCTGTCTGTCTGTATGTCTGTCTGTCTGTCTGTCTGCCTGCCTGTCTGTCTGTCTGTCTGTCTGTCAGTCTGTCTGTCTGTCTGTCTGTCAGTCTGTCTGTCTGTCCATCTGTCTGTCTGTCCATCTGTCTGTCTGTCTGTCAGTCTGTCTGTCTGTCTGTCTGTCTGTCTGTCTGTCAGTGAGTCAGTGAGTCAGTCAGTCTGTCTGTTTGTCTGTCTGTCTGTCTCTGTCTGTCTCTCTGTCTGTATGTCTCTGGCCTTGTCTTCTCATATGCATGATGCCTCTTCGTATCCGTCTCTGAACCAAATCGTATATAGCTCTCTTTTAATTCTCCATCAATTTCCCTTCCTCCTTCTTCTTCTGTGATTCGCGTTCACAACCTCCGCTGTCTGTGTACATATCCGCCAGTGCCTTTCTATCTGACATTCTGCGTCAGTAAGTCAGTGAGTCAGTCAGTCTGTCTGTCTGTCTGTCTGTTTGTCTGTCTCTCTGTCTGTCTGCCTCAGTCTTCTGTCTGAAAAGTTCCGATTGCAAGGACACGAAATAGACGATGAAGAAAAAGAAGAGGTGATGCCCGAATTGGACTGCTGTCGCGATCAATCTGTCCATCTATAAAATCTTCATCTCATTTCGTCGAAACTCGTATAAACTCGGTCACTACCTCCACCGGTATCAGCAGCCTCCGTATCCGCTGCACGAGCATCCCTCTCAACCATCTCCCAGCGTGAGCAGCAGCAGCAGGAGGCAGAGGCACATTTACAATAAGCGCCCATCGGAGACAGATGGCAGTAGCACACCAATTCTCTCATCGAGACCCCCCTGGCCTTTGATTGGCTGGCGCTGCTTCAGCAGACCGGCCAATCACGTTGCTTC
This sequence comes from Bimastos eiseni, assembly GCA_959347315.1. Lineage (NCBI taxonomy): Eukaryota > Metazoa > Annelida > Clitellata > Crassiclitellata > Lumbricidae > Bimastos > Bimastos eiseni. The sequence continues at coordinate 11,308,654 of OY365822.1, read as the reverse complement.
GTCGTCTCGACTCCGCCTATTGCTCACGGAGGTCGGCGGCCGAGACCTCTGCCGCCTTAGAGGCCCCGCCCGGGGTAAAGGTGACAACCTATCTGCGCGCAGTCGCCATGACAACGTCGCGATAATTAGGCCGGGGTCGGAGGTCGGAGGGCGGGTCGGGCATTGGAGCGGAGGGCTTTCAGGGCTGTGAATCGACGAGCGGGCCGACTTTGAGCAGCGGAGGCGTTGGTGGCGGCAGCAGACCCAGCGACGACCTAGGGACGGAAAGAGAAGGAGAGAAAGAGAGGTTAACTACGCAGGGCAGACGCCGATTGAGAAGCAACCGACGGAGAGAGGCAGAGAGAAAGAGAAAGAGAGCAGCGCCGTCCGTGCAAAGGCCACCGAACAAACGCTATATGTTTACCGGTCGTAGTATCAACAGAGCGGCTAACCTCGCAGCCATACAGGGTACGACCCCTCCGCCCGCCAAGACGACCTCTGCACAGGAACCTGTCCGTTCCTCCGTCTGTCTACGTGCGTCCGTGTGGCTGTCCTCGTCTGTCGCACTTCCAGTCCGTGTGCCGCTCTCGCTCTGTGACCTGAGACTTCTGAGGCGATAAATTATTGTCGTTTCGATAAGCACGCTGCGGCATCATGACGAATGTCTGAGGATTACGTTGAGATTCTCTGCTAAGAAACCGGAGGCCAGCTAAGCCACCCAGCCACCCAGCCACCCAGCCACCCAGCAACCCAGCTAGGCTTACGGCTACCAAGGTACGTTGTATGCATACCACAGACACTTATATACGTGTAACGCGTATATATATATATATATATATATATACTCTGCGTAGAGGCAACGTGAATAGGTAACTACATTACAATATGGCACTGTGCAACAACACATTATGACTTGCTCTTTTACCTATATAAAGAATGAAAGAATCACTGAAACTTGATATAGCGCCTCTTCGAGAACTCTACTTAGAGGCGCTCTCTGCGACATAGCTACTTGATGTTAATTGCTATTTCAACGAGTGTTAAGCAATTAGCAAAACAGTGCAGAGTAAGCTGAGAGTCGCCATGCAGTGGTGGACCCACGCACAAGCGTGGAACCATCCAACGAATTTCCATCAACAGCTGACATAAGGCATGGATGGTCAGAGTCTCTGAGGAGTGGCCTCTGACGTGGCCACGAGTGTTATCTGCTTCGTTTGTTTTCTTAGCCTCGGCACCTGGGTTGGGTGGCCAGGCCTCTCCATTACCCGTCGATCGTACACCGACGCTGTATATAGTTATCAGTACTGAGTCACATAGGAGACAAGAGATCTGATCCTGGGATCTCCTAAATTGTGGACACCACACACACACACAGACACCCACACTCACATACACACACACCACACACACCTACACACACATGCATACGACACACCACACACACACTCCACGTACTCACACATGCATAAAAACACGATTATAATCGTGCTGCCAACATTTGCATCGCAGATAATTACATTAAATCGTCAGCCAACCAATCAAGAGCATATACACTTTCAGCCATATAATCTTGCTTCATGACATGTTGCCATTTCTGATTGATTCTGCGGTTCATCCAGAGTATAATCACTGCAGTGGATGACCTTGTATACACTGTCTCTGTATTTAGATTTATTTAATTGCTTCACTATCGGCAGCGGGATGCATGAAACCCGCCCTCATCTGCCGAGGCTAAGAAAATGAAGTGGTTAACACTCCATTCCTAATTAGCATTACGCCGATTGGCTTCTGTTAATTATAGAAGGGGTCATGCATATACTACAAGGTACACAATGCAGGTTAAGCAGCGAGTGCATAGTTACAACGTGCGTAATACGTGTGGTATCCCTGACGTACTTTTTGGCTTATTCTGATTGCAGTATGCACACATATATAAATGCACACATACATACATGTATTAACACGTGGAGACTAGTCTGTATTGTTTCTGTTACATTAATTCTCTATTGTACCTGTCCGCCACTGTACGTGCTCTGACAGTGCCAGTCCAAAGCCTGGAGTAAGAAAGAGGGCGACGCCAAATCATCTTCGGTATGGAACGGTGTGGTTAAACAAATCAACCATCACGCGAACTCTATCGCCTTGGTCATATGTAGCTGCTCTCAATCTCCGTTCATCTAAACAGGGTCTTCTCCTCGTCTCTTTCACCTGTATACCTCTCTATGCATAGAACTGCGCTTTCTCGGTCATTGTGTCG
>OY365822.1:11283918-11301418 GCA_959347315.1 Bimastos eiseni | reverse complement strand
ATATATATACATATATACATATGTATATATACATATATATATATGTATATATACATATATATACACACATATATATATATATGTATTTGCATGCGCAAAGGCGTTTGTATATCAATTAATAAATCAATGGAACTTGATATAGCGCCTCTTCAAGAAATCTACTCGTGCTGGTCCAACCTCAGCCATATAGGAAAGATTTCAGAGTGGGATGAAAATGAGACAGAGAGTCCTTTGGCAAGAGCCGAAGATCCAATGGGCGACTATTCCAAACAGTTGGGCCCACACCCGACAAGGCTGATACTGTTTCGAAGAGGTCCGAGAGAAATGGACAAGAAGAAGACATTGCGAGGCAGAGCGCAGCGTCCTGCTAGCACTTACTTCCTCGTAGTCAATTATGTTACTTTATGAGCAAGAAATAGCATTACCAAGTTCCAGAGCTTTCATAGCCCCGTGTAAGCAATTTAGAGGAGAGTGATTCAATTCAACAAATACAATGCCAATTGTTCTATGCGTCTGTTTCCTTCAGCCGTCCAAAGAGGTCGCATAGCGCCGTCGCAACATCCGGGTTTCTCCGGATCGCTAATGCCCTTCACCAACGGTTGCTCGACCAGCTCCCTGACCGGGTCAACCGGAGGGGGTGGCGGTGGAGTCGGCGGGGGAGTGGGTAGCGGGTCGGGCAATGGGGTGAACGGCCACGGTGGCTACCTCTCAGGATTCGTATCGATGCTTCTACGTGCTGAACCCTACCCCACATCGTCGTCATCGTCGTCATCACGCTACGGCCAGTGCGGGGTGCAATCGACTAATAACCTGATGGGTATTGAGAACATTTGTGAGCTGGCCGCCCGTCTTCTCTTCAGCGCCGTCGAATGGGCGAGGAACATTCCCTTCTTCCCTGACCTTCAGGTCACCGACCAGGTAGCGCTGCTGCGACTCGGCTGGAGTGAGCTGTTCGTCCTCAACGCTGCCCAGTGCTCCATGCCGCTCCACGTGGCGCCCCTTCTGGCCGCCGCTGGCCTCCACGCAAGCCCCATGGCAGCAGACCGAGTCGTCGCCTTCATGGACCATATACGCATCTTCCAGGAACAGGTCGAGAAGCTCAAGTGTCTACATGTCGACTCGGCCGAGTACAGCTGCCTAAAGGCCCTCGTCCTCTTCAGCTCAGGTAGGAAGAAGAAGCAGGGACCTCCACTTTCGATTTGATGCAGTACACGTTGTCTTATTAAAGCTATGGTAGATAGGGATCTTCTGTGGTATACGTCTTTATAGAAATTCCTTCTTCTTGGTCTTGTTCCTCTTGTTTTTATTTTTGTTCTTCTGTTCTTTTGTTCTTCTTGTTCTTGTTCTTCTTTTTGTTCTTGTTCCTGTTCTTCTTGTTCTTGTTCTTCCTCTAGCTCTCTGCCTCTTCGGCAGCTTCAAATGTCCAGCGTCGCCACACCTCTCGCTGTTGGGCTTCTTGTCCTTCTTCCCTTCATTTATCCTTCTATGACTGTTCTTAGTAGTCAGTCTCCTCTCAGTGTGTCCCCAATCCTTTTTCTTTGTCTCGTTCTTATCGTGTGTTACTGGGGTCTTTTCTCTCCAATATTTTCCATTACACATTTCTAGGAACTCCACAACTGTTATATTTTCACCGAGGTTAATTGAGTTGAGACTTGGGAGCGTATAATTGAGGTCGAAGACTTGACTAAGTACATGTAAGCCATGCATGATAGGCCTATGTTATTCTCTGAGAATTTCGCCACTGCTCATTTTTTGGCAGTGCCAGTCCCAAGCCTGAATGAAGAAGGAGGGCGACGCTAATGATCTTTTTCCAAAACTCTGACTATAGATATCTTGAGTGGCGTTGTATTAATTTTTATTAATTGATTGATTAATTGACTGATTGATTGATTGACATATGATATGTGTGTGTGTATGTGTGCATGCTTTTGTATAGGGTGCATCCAGTTATGTTTCTTTTATCACCTACGCATCATCTCTAAATTAATTTCCTTCATGCAATCCACTGCCCGTCATTCCTTCTTCATTCCTTCGTTCAGATGTTATAGCGACATAGAAGCGGAGAAAGGGACATACATGTCACAGACGCACAGATATACGAAAACAGAGACAGAGATAGATTGAAGCGAATAGAGTATAAATGCATAAAGCGACTGTAAGGTGATAGAGAAACAAAGAGCCGTATACGTAAATAGGGAGAGAAACACAGAGACAGACAGCGAGGGAATGACTACGAGGGACCACTGAGCCATCTGCTGTTGCCTCTGCTAAGGACTGGGTAGGAGGAGGAACAGGAAAAGGAAGAGGACGGGGATGAAGAGGAAGGGTAAGAGGAAGAAGAGGAGGAGGTGGAGGAAGAGGAAGGATAGGAGGAAGAGGAGGAAGAGGAGAATGAATTGGATGAGGAGGAGAAATTGGAGGAGGAGGAGGAGAAGAATAAGGAGGGGAAGGAGATAGGAGGCACAGGAGTAACAGGAGGTGGAGGAATGGGAGGAGGAGTAGGAAGAGGAGAAGGAGGAGAAGAAACAGGAGGAGGTTGGAGAAGGAAAGGGATGAGGAGGAGGAAGAGAAAGAATAGGAGGCGGCGGAGGAAGAGATGAAAGAAGAGGAGGAATAGAAAGAAGATGAGGAGGAGGATGTCATGGGGCCATAAAGCGCTGGCTGCTGATGCACAGCGCAGCCGCAGCGTGTCGCTAGAATCGGGTCAAAGGTCGGGCGCAGCTGAGCCACAAAACTCCTATCAGCTCGACCGCAGATGCTTAAGCCTCTGGACCCTGGCATCGTCATCAGCTCTCCAGCCTCAGCAGCAGACTATGAAGACACGCGGGAGGGAAGGGCTTAAAGGGAAAGAGGACGATATGGAGGAGTGGAGAGAGGGGGAGGAGGTAAAGAAAGGACAAGAGTGGCAAGAAAGGAAGTTACGAGGCATATGACGGTTGGTTAATGATAATATATAGCACAGTAGTTGCAGCTTAACGACAATGTGCGTATGATAACAAAGAGCATTAGCGTCGCCCTCCTCTTTCTTTCAAGCTTGGGACTGGCACTATTATAGTTTGGGCGGTGGAGGAATTCGAGGTTTGGTCTGGTTATAAGGGAACAGGATGGAAGATGAACACACGCCCTATGGCACATTATATTTATTTTGTCTTTTTTATCCAACACTATTTTTTAATATTAATTAGGTACATTTGCAATTGTAATCGTAAACGCGATATTTCTTCATCGCCCATCAAAACGAGCTCAGCTTATTCACAGGCGCTTAGTCAAAACAAAATCGATAGACAGGATCCAGAGATTCGGTCAGGCATGACAGTTAGACTGCTAAGGGGCATGCACGAATGGTGGCGTCTGGGGTTGAAACTGCGATGGAGGTATTTAGGAGAATTACGTGTATTTTCGCGTGTGTCTGTGGGCGTAGGTGTGTGTCTTGGTGTGTGATTAACTTTCGAATACTATAATATAGAACACAGCGGGAACAGATACTCGAAGCTGCATCATTATCATCATCGGTTCCAGACGCCTGCTATTTGGCAGCGATGGGTACGAATAATTTCACTCCACTGGCAAGGTCATTGCTCCTCTAATTCAGCTACTCCCATAGCGATATCGTGTCCTCGTTTACATTTTACGTATCCAGCTTATATGGCTCACTGTAAATTATTAACAACAGTCTTCAAAGTTTCTATGCTGTTTGCAAATACTTGAGCACAGAGCAGGCAGTTGAGTATGCATTGAAGATGCACAAAGCTATACAGATGTGTTAGCATTTGTATCCATATTTGACATATAATATAGTATTTTATGCATATCTGTGTACACACATCCAGATACGTAAATTATGTATATACAGTGAAATATATATTATTTGCATGACACAGAAACTGGTCCCATATAAATATATATATACCTGTGTATGTCTGCGTGTGAGTGTGTGTGTGTTGGTCACGGTTCGTCGATAGGTCTGCTGGCGCCAGTCACGCATCGTTTAACAACTTATTAATCTACTAATGTATTTGGGGTTTATGCGTGTAAGTGCGTGCGTGCGTGCGCGTGTCAACCAAATCTCTGCCCATATATACATATACACATGGAAACATCTTTAGACAGTGTTTTGCCTATAGGTCATATATATATATATATACATATTGATGATAATATTATATATCTTGTTAATATATATGCGTCAACAACACACACATACATACGAGAACCATATATATAGATATTATATATATATTATATATATACATATATATACTGTCTCCTCGATATTATATATCCAAATACATATGCATATAGCCTGGCATAAACTATGTCACATTCTATGCATGATAAACTATGTCACATTCTATGCATGTAACCATGGGAGACTATCATATGCATATATATGTAGTATATATGGTGTATATATATTTGTATATATATATATATCTGTGTACATGTAACTCGCGTCGTGTGGCAATTGCATATACGATCGGGCAGAAGAGGTGGGTGGATGGGGGTCATCGGAGGGGCGGGTCATAGGTCACTTGGCGGCCACTGATTCGACCGGAGCTCTAGGCCGGAGCTGCGGCCGCAGGCACTCTCGGCTGCTGTGGCTGCTGCCTGGCCGAGACGCTGATGGGCTGTGGTTTGTCTTCTGCTGTTGCCCGAGCCATGCAGACCGACTGAGGTCAGAGGTTGAGGTCATGAGGTCAGGGTGCGCCGATAGTAAGCACTATATCGCACAGCCACACGCACACACATACAAACACACACGGTCTTCGCTTCAGTGTCTCTTGCCGGGTGTGTTCCATGTATGCTCCGGGCACATTCCGATCGAATATAAGGTGTGCAGGGCTGCAGTGTGCTTGATGCTCCGACACTCGTGGTACTCCGCCAGTGCCAGTCCCAAGCCTGGATAAAAGAGGAGGGCGACGCTAATGGTCTTTGTTACCACACAGTATCGTTAAACTGCACCAAAAACCGCCAGTGTGCTTAGTTTTTTTTACCAAGCATGCCAGTGGCGTATGTAGCTGGGAATGTGGCCTATAGGGTGGTAATATTCAAAGAGAGGAAAATTGAAATTTTATAAAAGTACTAGAAGTCAATTCTGCAGTTAACTTTATTCGGTGAAGCTCTGCGATCAACTGCGATGCGATGCGATCGAAACTGGAAAAGTTTTGTTCATAGTTTTTCCCTTTTTAATAGTTAATATACAAGTTATCATCTCTCTTATTCTCTACGATCCAACTAATATTCTTCTCTATATACTGCTGCTTATAGTCAACTTCTGGTTGCATATGAGGCTATTAATTCACATTAATACTGTTGAAAGTTTTAAAATATTTCTTCTTTCTTTTAAAACACGAGAAATCAGTGTTTAATTTCAACTCAATTTATTACACATTAACAGCTCGATACATAATATAAGCAGTAAACTATTCAAATCGACTATACTTGAGCTATTTAACTTTGGCTTCACGCGTGGTTAAGACACAGTCATCATCATCATCATCGTCATCATCATCGTCGTCGTCGTCGTCATCGCCATCGCCATCGTCATCGTCGTCGTCGGCATCATCGTCATCATCATCTTCTTCTTCTTTGTATTCTTCATCATTAGTATCAGTATCATTGATCATCATCATTATTATTATCACCTAATCATCACCAACATCGCTATCGTCGTAATCATCACCTTCTACGCACTCACTATATTTAGACAGAGCAACGACAACAACGAAAGTAGTGGCCATCCAAGTGTTACATCCATCCCTATGCCAAGGAGTTGTCAAAAATATATAGGACCTCCTTGCCAATATATACACACAGCCTCTATTTTCCTGCGGCAGAAGTAGCCACAGCGACCGCATCCTATATGGGACACAAGCGATGGAGCGTAACTACCTCATCCCCCTCTGTTCCGTCTCCCTGCAGCAGCAGCAGCAGGATCCGTGCATCTATAGATGCTTCCACGCATTACCACGCGCATACAGTAAATAGGAGACAGGCAAGCAGCATAACACACGGTCAAAACAACGCACTGAGACAAACAGTTAGCATGCAGGCAGGCAGGCAGGCGGACACAGATGTGTCAGGCTGCAGGAAGCCCCTAAAATAGGCAAATGCTAAGCATGTGTGCGTGTGTGTATGTGTGTGTGTGTGTATGTGTGTGTGTATGTGTGCATATTTGTTTATGCGTTATATAGATAATTTATTCGAACATTTGTATAGCACCTTCAATAGTGCCGGCGAACAGGGTGAAAGTCTTAATGCATGCGTCTCTGGGACTGCATGGGAATGTGAGAGCGCCGTCGTAGTACCTATGGGACGACAGTTAAAACTTTAAGGGCCAACATACGGACGAAGTTCATTAGATCGGGCCATGCAATATATCAGAGCGCATGCGCGGACCAACCATATAGGGCTGCGAGTGGAGGATCGTAAGGATTGGCAAATTCATTCATTTCATTGATTACGAAAATTTATATAGCGCCCCAACAAGTCTTCTATACTTCCGACATGGGCACGGCCAAAAAGAACAGTTTTAAGACGAGTGTAAAAAGAGTCTGGGCGTAAAGAAGAGACAAAGATGCAGAGAAAACCTCAGTTATACTTTAAATGTACCTGTGTTTGTGGGTGTGCGTAAGTTTGTGACTATGTGTTTGTGCGTGCGTGCGTCTGTATATGTGTGCGGTGCAGCGATGGCGCTGCAAAAGTCCAAGCATGATTTTTATCGTACATGTATACAGTTGCACAAGTCATGCACTGCGTATGTATACATGTATACAATGTATACAATGTATAAGCAGTGTTTGCTTAACAATTGAGCACAACTGGTCTATCATAGCCATTATATTATATGTAAATATATCATCTGTCGACGAGGTATTGGCTCAGACATGAAAAGCTATTCTTCAACGCTCTGCCTCCAGACATAAAAGGTTACCTACTCAAAAAGACCATACCCTATGCATATATACATATATATATACATATATATACATATATATATACATATATATATATATATATATATATAGGTGTGACCCTATATATATACAGAAGTAGAAATTCGTGTATATATATAGTCATATATAATGCATATATATATATATATATAGTTGAACAAAATGATGAATTGTATATATGGTATCAATAAAAAATAGACAATTCACAGTGAATATAGCGGCAAATGAGCAGTCGAAGATATATATATCAGCATGCACGTGACGACACAATGTTATTATATATATATATATGTACAATGTGAAATGTATAAATATACATAGATGACACTCAATATAGCGTGATCCAAAGTATATATATATATATTATATGTATATATACATATATATATGTATATATATGGATGCATCAGTGAATGCATGATGCATATAGACCCATACAAAAGTAATGACAGCGACACTTTAAAATATCCATCTATTTTAATGCAATACAATGTAATCTGATATATATTTATCTATATATATAAGTATACTATATATATATGTTGTCTTGTGCATTTAATATATATATATATATATATATATTAAATGCAGCGCTGGCTAAAGCATGCGTGTGGGCCGAGCAAAACAGCGCCATAAATAATGAAATTGCGATATACCGAACACTTGTAGGAGACACTGTGTAGGTATCTGTGTGTATGTTTGCTTGGAAGCGTGCATACGTGTGGATGACAAAGCCTTGTTCATTGTTCGTCTCTCGTGCGTTCATTGAATTGAATTTTCACAGCCTATAATATAAGACTTGTACAACGGTGACAACTGTCAGAAGCATAGAGTGGCACTGAAAACATCGCTATTATTATTATTATTATTATTATTTAATGTTGTTGTTATTTTTATTAAATATTTTTTGTATTAATATTATTTATCGTTATTGATATTATTATTATTATTATTATTATTATTATTATTATTATATTATTATTATGTCACATATAGTGTTATTCATCATTGGCATTGCCAACGGATCTGTCATTAGGTTATCTGGGTCGCCGCTTTTCAGTGGATTGTAATCTTGACATAGTGCCCTGAAAAGCAACCGCATTGAAACGTTGGATCAATGCCGACAAGTTCTGGAAAAGGAAGCTTGTCTCTCGGGTGTCACCGGTAGTTGTCGATAGTTGAAGTTCAGTCTCAGACAGAAAGGCGAGGCCCTGACTATTGAGGGGACCGAAGGTTTCTATAGCGATTGGAACAAAAGTGTATTTCTTCTCTAGCTCAGAATATTTGTGTGTTTCCTTGTGGCTGCTATCTCCGCCGCTCCTCCAGCTGTGGAAGCTGTCTCGGGGATATAAGAAGCGGCCACTGTGTCCACCACAGTTGCGTCCCAAAGTAAGGTCCGCCCCCCACTCCACGGTATCAGGGTCTGCCCGTCCGGTCTCTTCCATCTAATCTGGAAAGACCTGACGGTTCCTTGACCGCTGGAATACCGGCTCTGTTGAGGCTGCGATGGATTAGGTCATTGATATTACAGTGTCTTGCTTGACGGCCCAAAACCCAATGAACAGGACAGGCCATGTGCGCCCCTGGCTGAGACGAAGGCGCCGCATGCGCAGGTGTGCGGCTCGCAGATGGCCACCCCTAATCGTAGGCCGACCGCCGACCGCCACCCTCACGGTATCGTCCTCCAGTCTGAGATCGTGAGAAACGAGCGGGAGAGCGTATAGCCAGTCCGAGGCGTGCGGTGACTGCAAGGCCCTTATTATTATTATTATTATCATTATCATTATCATTATCATTATTGTTATTATTATTATTTTATTATTATTATTATTACCGTTTTTATTAATAGTATTACTTTTATTATTATTTTTATTATTATTATTATTATTATTATTATTATTATTATTATTATTATTATTATTATTATTAGGATCTATTAGGATCTGATGTGTGCTGGCATGTTCTCATTGTTCCGCCAGTTACGAAAACAATATGGTCGAATCTAGATCATTATTCCAGGGCAAAATGATAATAAACGCCTGATACAATACAAGCAACTTGTACTGGCATGTTCTCTTCGTTCCAATGTCATGCAAAACAATACAACACATTACAATACAAGACAATGCAATACGTGCAATGTAATACAAGACAAGACAATATGATCCAGTAGAAGACAATACAATGCAAGACAATAAAATATGAAGTAATAAAATAAAATACAATACAAGGCAGCACAGGGCAATACAACATAATACAAGGCAACACAATACCATACAATGCAATACAATATGATGCTGTAATTGTTCTGTTGCAGACGCGAGCGGTCTCAGCGATGCCGGTCACATCGAAAGTCTCCAAGAGAAGTCTCAGTGTGCCCTCGAAGAGTACGTGCGATGCCAATATCCCAATCAACCGACACGCTTTGGGAAGCTGCTTCTGCGGCTGCCCTCTCTACGGACCGTATCCCCACAGGTCATCGAACAACTCTTCTTTGTCCGCCTCGTCGGTAAAACCCCCATCGAGACCCTCATCAGGGACATGCTACTCAGTGGCAGTTCCTTCAGTTGGCCATATATGGCGATGCAATAGTAGGTCTCGTATGTATACCTCGTTGGGGCATACAGCATACGACACCCCGTGGCGGTAGGCGTGCCGTGGGCGATGCAGGTCACGTGACTGGTTGTGTAGCGCTACCGTGCAAGAGATCGCAACAATGACTATAGCCGAGGTCGTGAATGAGAAGGCGCCGGTCTTGATCAACCAGGAGACAAGTTTTATTCAGAGAAGATGTATTATGGAAGCTGGAATCAACTGTTGTTGTCGTTGCTATCATGATCGTCATCACTGTCATCGTCGTCATAGTCATCACATTCTTCAGTATCTTCATCATCAATGACAGCAACGATAGCAACATAGTCGCAAGTTCAGCGTCACCACCGCCGCCGCCGCCGTCGTCATAATCACTATGATCAATCATTATCATCATCGTTAGCATCTTCTTTATCATCAGCATCATCATCAGCAGCAGCAGCAGCATCAATAAGAACAGCGTCAGCGACATAACTGAGTGTTCATCGTCGTCATTATCAGCGCCGTCATCATCATTATCATCATCATCAACATCAATAGCATCATCATCATCGTCGTCGTCATCATCATCAACAACAACAGCAACAACAACAGCAACGTAATCGCAAGTTAATCATCATCGCTGCTGTCGCTGGCAGCTGACGGATATGACTCTGAACAGATCAGCGACTCTGAACTCCGACCTCTTGCGTGACCTTTGACCTTTGACGCGCCATCTGACGTCAAATGGTACAACGACTGACTGCATGGTCCAAACTCTCTGCAAGCGTCGACCAGAGAATGCAGAGATTGCGAATTCGGAACCAGGTGTCACGCATCAGCGTCTTTTGTTCCTCCTGACATACTCTACCGCGAAGTCTGCAATGAACGATCCTAAAAATGGCAACAAGTACAACACCCCAACGGTTGATGACCCATGAACTGAAAAACGGGCGACGTCGACCCCAGTTCTATCTCGGCATCGGCATTCCTATGGAACAGCAAACGCGGTCGAATGATTTGTAAACGTCACTTCCGGCTCGTTGATATTCATTCGCAGCAGACATGCGTCGCCTGCACGTGAACTGGCTCGTTCCGCGTCATCAAGCCGGGTTTATGAGGCTTAACAGACCAAGAGTGACGTCATTTGGAGCAGTTGATGCGTGACCGACTGACCGACCGGTTGTCGATATACTTCCGTGAACCTTTGCCATTTTATTTATTTTTCGAGATATACCGCGTTCTATAGACCTCGCTCAGCGTACACTTTAAAGCCCTGGCAAGTGTATACGCTGCTGCATGCTTTTGCAAGGGAAATTAATCAGACATGGCAGATGCTGCTAATAAGGTCGGGTCAAGAGGTCAGGTTAGGTATAAGGTCATGTATAACCGAGGAAATTGGGTACCGAAATTGAGTCCTCCTTGACACAGTTACTGTGTAATTTGCGAGTAATGGGCGCCTTGCATGGCTGTTGATGGTAATGTTCAACTCATGTAATGACTTGTCTTCATTCGTTCATGCTATGTGTTTGTCGGTTTGAAATTAAAGTGACATTTTTAATTATTAACATAACTACAATTATAATTATGGTTTTTATTATTACTATTATTATTATTATTATTATTATTATTATTATCATTATCATTACTATCATTATTTTTCCCGAGATACATATGATCCCTCGGGATTCAAAAAATTAGGGGAGGGCATTGTTCTGGAATGGCTAGTCTTCGCAGATGGTTTTTTAAAAATTGTTATTATCATTATTATCATCATCATCAATATCATTGTAATCATTATTGTCATTGTTATTATATTATTCTATTAAGTTGCAACTGACCGACGTCACGAATTCGTGTTGATCACCTAGCAGTACCGCTTTATCAATGCAGGAACTTAATGGTATGAGCGATACCTCACCTAAGATGAATTCAGCTATCTATTATCAAATGCTATCATTATTAATATTGTTATGCATTTATTCAGCGCCACTAAAGAGAGAAAGAGTCATAGAGACAGAGGGAGGGAGACAAATAAAAAGAGCCACACACAATCAGACTTACTTTCAGCTGTACAATTAGTATGATATCATAGAATGCAACGCAGACTTTGAAATTGTGGACTCATCTGCATGCGCTCGTCTTAAATGAAAAAAATGCAATTCAGCCTTGTCATGGATGCGTCGTTAAATAAACTTATCACACACACACAAATGTACAATTGTATATTTTTTTATTTTATTTTTTCTGAAATTTGATTCCTTCTGACATTTTTTGCTCAGAAATGCGCAGACACGCCTCGACGGCACAACTGCAGTTGCAATGCAGAGCAATTGTGTGCGAAGGACTTGCTTAAGGTCCCTACACAGTGACTGATGCCTCGGACGAGGGTCGAACCCGATCACTCAGCACACACTGAGTGTTACGGGCCGCCTGCTCTAACCAATCGGCAACCTTATATACGTATATATATACGTATATATGTATACATGTATATATGTATATGTATACATATATAATGTATGTGTATTATTTTTATCCTTTTTAGAGCGTCTGTATTCGACAATGAATGCAACAATGCGATCTGTCGACAATGCGTGGAAGTTATATATTTTAAACAATATTATTGTTGGGTGCACAAGGGGACTGCATGCGCCACCTCTCGGTCGATTGCATTGTATGATATTGTATTGCATTGTGTTGCAGCATTGTTTTGTATTGCATTGAATGCACTGAGACTTGCGAAGTGTACAGCTATCTTGCCAGAATTACAATCCAAAACGATCCTGTTGCTCTTATATTTATTTCACATCATGCATCGTCGTAGAGGGGAAATGAAAGGGAAGGAACGCCCATCGATTATCCCTCTCTGTCAACAATGCGTGGAAGTCCTGACTGTCTGTCTGTCTGTCTGCCTGTCTGTCTGCCTGTCTGTCTGTCTGTCTGTCTGTCTGTATGTCTGTCTGTCTGTCTGTCTGCCTGTCTGTCTTTATGGCTGCCTGTCTGCCTGTATGGTTGCCTGTATGACTGTCTCTAGCTCTGAATGGCTCTCTTTCGACATGTAGTTCTTGCTATCACTCTTTGTCTCCGTCTCCGTCTTTGTCTCTTTCGGCCTTTACTTGCCTGTCAGCGTCTGTCTGATCATTTAACGCCTGTTTGTCTCTATATGTCTGTCTGTCTCTGTCTATCTTTCTCTGTCTCTGTCTGTCTGTCTGTCTCTCTCTCCATCTATCTCTTTCTCCATCTCTGTCTCACTAACTATATATATATATATATATGTATATATATATATGTTTCTCAAAATATGTGTCGCTATCGGTCTCTGTATTCTCATGCATGCAGTCTGTGTCTCGTAGACTCTGTCTGTCTCTTCATCTCTTCTTCCTTCCTCACCCCTCTCTGTCTCTCTTGACTTCTCTCTCGATGTTTCGCTCAGCTTCCAGTTGCCCTAAAACAAAATCAGAGTCACACAGGATAAACGTAGCACAGACTATTCACGCACTCACATAGAGTCTATAGCCGTAATGTCCTACATATTAGACAGCATCTCTGTTTCTCTGTTGTTGACCCAAATGGCATGGATTGCGCTACCATTATCATTGCGTCTTATGTTCAATCAGATTCATTTTACAGTAGCTTGAAGACGTTCCTTTTCAGCCGGGGTTGAGTCGGGAGCGCTCCTGAGTAGTAGCCTTGAAGGGGCGCTATTTAAATTTTCGAAATGAATAAATGAATACAGGAGAGACCATGTGCACGACAATCGTCAACAACAACAGCAACGACGTCAACACGATCGCAAGTTCATCATCATCGTTGAAGGAGTTGACGCTGGCCAGATCTAGACTCTAAACTCCGACCTGTTGCGTGACCTTTGATCTCTGACAAAGTGCCACAGGGATAGAGTGGGCACAACGACCCACAGGGGCTAAACTTAGAACAATAGCCCTTCGTAAACCTCTGTCTTATCTGTAGTATTCTATATAGCTCGATTCCGTGAATTGACTCGTCTATATGAGCAAGTTTACAAGATAAACCTCCTCTTCAACATCTTCACAATGTGTAAACACCGAAAGCTCGCGAAAGCGCCAAACATGAACGTACTGCGTTCTGTGAGACAATGATATAATTAACTATAATTATTTATAACATCTTTTGTCATCAATATCCAAAACAATCTGTTCTCAAATCATTTGAATTCTGAAACCATGACCATCGAATGTTTCCAACTGAAACAATCATCTGAAACCGTCACCTGATATGGTCATCATTACTCTTATTCTTATTACCGAAATTTGATACCGCTCTTCTACCAACATATTTTGCTCAGTAGTGCATACACACGCCTCGATGGCGCAATTGCAGTTGTACTGCAGAGCAATGGTGTGCGAAGGACTTGCTCAATGTCCCTATACAGTGACTGACGCCCCGGACGAGGCTCGAACCCGCGCGCTCAGCACACGCTGAACGTTACGGACTGACCGCTCTAACCGATCGGCCACTGTGCCACACCAATCATCTTCATCATTATCTTCATCATCACAGCCAACCAGTTGTAAAATTTCTTATCCAGAGGTGTGGCTCCACGTTTTTAAAACGTTTTAAAAGCTTAAGTTAGGCCATTGGGGAATCGATAGTATACATCTCATGGCAGAAGCGGTGGATCTAAAATTCGAGGTCCCAGTTCTCAGATCCGGCTGAATTTAACCACTGCCACCAACACAACCACCACCACCGTCATCATCATCATCGTCATCATTGTCACCTTCATCATCTTCGTCATCGTCGTCGTCATCATCATCATCATCATCATCATCATCATCATCATCATCATCATCATCATCATCGTCATCATCATCATCATCATCATTGCCATCGTCGAAGTCATCATCATCATCGTCATCGTCATCATCATAATCGACTATAATTCACTCATCATCAGCCGATAATAACTGTCGTGTCGCCATTACAACCTGGACAACCGTAGCAACATCGCTTAAGGACAATGCCTCCCCCTACTCCGCATACCCATCCTGCTCCAACCCCCTCCTCAAACGCCATCAATGAAAGCGTTGTTTACACCGCGATCTCCCTATACGTCCAACCGGATCTAGATCACGACTGCGCCACATAATTCTCTGATGATTGATATGGGAAAATTCGAGCGATCTAATAACACCAGCGAATCACTCATTAACTGCCAAACAACCTCGCCGCCAAACGGGTCTGCGTTTATCAACCGCTGAAACTCCGCATTAACTGTAATTATCGGCGGGAACAGGACGGACCGAAACCACCGCCGCCCGAACCTTATAGGGTCGAAGCCGGACCGAATGATGGGGCAATCGGGGACTGATGGCGGTGAGGGCAAATTGAATACACGGCCAGCATTGTTGATCGAAAACAGGGCAATTATGTCTAATTATGAAAGCATCTGCGATGGCCGTCTTGTTTAGTCTCAACAAAATGTCAGCCACTCCGAAACGCGGAGAAAGTTACGCGAACATACGCACAGACGACAGGGGCGTATAGACGTAAGTAACAACACTATTACCCTCCCACCCCTGTGGCTACGTCTCCCCCTTCTGGTACACCGTGCCTTTGCCAATTACTCTCTTTTTAAAGGCGCCATATCCGGTATCGGCAAAGCACTGCATTGTCTATGTGAGTGCACTCAACAGAGGAGGGATACGTGCAGGAGGTTGGCCGGAAGTTGTGTTGTACTACGGCTGTCAGTATGTGTGTCTATCTCTGTGAGTATGCGTGTACATATGCTTATGTGTCTACATGTGTGTATATATGTATGTGTATGTATGTAGTGTATGTATGTATGTATGTATGTATGTATGTATGTATGTATGTATGTATGTATGTATGTATGTATGTATGTATGTATGTATGTATGTATGTATGTATGTATGTATGTATGTATGTATGTATGTATGTATGTATGTATGTATGTATGTATGTATGTATGTATGTAGGTATGTAGGTATGTACGTACGTACGTACGTACGTACGTATGTATGTATGGATGTATGTGTGTGTGTGTGTGTGTGTGTGCGTGTGTGTCCGTATAGCAGACGAGTTGCTGATGTCGTCTGGTACACGGTCCTCATCGTGTACTCGACCACTTCCACTGCGAGAGTCTTCCATGATGGTACAAAGAATGCTTAGTATTTGAATACATTCAGTGGATGCCTCAAATCGATTTTCCAAGACTAGCGTAGTATCATTGTATCGTATTTGGATATTTATGAAGCACCTTTATAAGGAAGTAAGGACTATTGAAGAACTATTAGTAGTAATCACGGAATAGTAGCAGCGAGTACATGGGTCAAGAGACCATTCAGAGGAGGTGGATTTAGAAGCTGCAATGCAGATCCGAAATCGATGCATATATTTAGTGAATTTATAACTCGCTATACTCCGACAAAATTCAACAATATATGAAACACGGCATGTGATCGATAACAAGCTTAGTACAGGCAAAAACAGAGCTAGAGATGCCGTGCACCATCGCATATGTATAATACCAGGCCAAACTGTAAAAGTTCATGACTCAGGACTGCTGCATAGGTTTCGCCTGCTTTTATTGAAAATACCATGTATGTGTATAGAGCAGTGGTTAAATTCCACCGGATCTTAAATCCGGAACATTGGATTAGAGATCCACCTCCTCAGCCGTGAGATCCGCCTACCAACAGATGAGATCCGCTGCCTAAAACTCAAAACTTGTAAGACTCAATCATACACACCCCATTTCACACAGTTTATGCTTTTGCGAATAGCAAATAGTGATTATTTCTGTTATAGTCACAGATTAACCAGTCGCCACTTAGCCTATAACTTAGGCCTAAGTTTTAAAGACGTGGAGATCCGACAACCCTGGATGAGAAATTTAACTACTGGTGCAGATCTGCAGATCATCTGGAATACATCCTAAGGTGATTAATATTAGTCAAGCTTTCATTGTGTCATATGCCGAGACCAAGAATAATGAAATCGTCAACACTTCAGACCCACGGCCATCCTCACGTGACTGTAGCTTAATCGACCGTTCTTCCTATAGGTCCTCTATTCAGATCATTGAACTGCAGAACTGGATATGGGTGGTAATGAAACAGAAGTATCAAAGCAAATTCTGTCTTGAGAAAAATTGAATTCACGATCTCTCGATTGATGGTCCAGCGCCTAACCACTATACCACAAAGCACGCATGATCATCCATCAGGTCAAGTATCGACCCCCATGATAATAATATATAGCAGGCGACTGGAACGTCGGGCAACCTATTAATAGTCCGACGATATTGCTTGACAATATTCATCCGCTGTCATCGGAATTTTCAAAGAAGAGGAACATCAGCGAAGGAGAGGGATGGCGGCGTTGTCTGACTGTTGTCTGACTGTTGTCTGACTGTTGTCTGACTGTTGTCTGACTGTTGTCTGACTGTTGTCTGACTGTTGTCTGACTGTTGTCTGACTGTTGTCTGACTGTTGTCTGACTGTTGTCTGACTGTTGTCTGACTGTTGTCTCTCTGTTGTCTCTCTGTTGTCACTTGATCCGTTAATCTCAGCCTAAGTGACCGGGGTCACGGGTCCTGACCTCGGCGCAGGGTCAAAGGCATCCCGAGGATTTTACCCCATCGGGGTACGGATGCCTCCACTGCCATGAGGATCATGAGGGACCAGCATACCTGTCCAGCGCTTCATAACGCCTCTCAATGACAAATCATAAAGAGACGGGGTGATCCAACGGACACTGAGGGGTAAAGGGCAGCTATGCGCACCTGGATACATTGTTGCGGGGCTTCGGCCGTGCGCGACCGCTTCCCCTCCAGCGCGCGACACCTAACCCCTCGTCACTCTCCGTCAGAACGCCAGCATACCCTCGGCCGACCGACGCTCTCTGCTATGAGGGCCACCGGCCGTTTGTGGATTCTCACGCGCCCCTGAACCGCAACCTTTGACCGC
>OY365822.1:11173918-11278918 GCA_959347315.1 Bimastos eiseni | reverse complement strand
CACTCGAAATAGCATTTGATGACGACATCGAGGAGTGCACTCAATGTAGTCAATTGAAATTCATCGTAGTTGTCGTCGTCATCATGTTGTATTTACCACAGTAGCTTCTGGCAGCATCGTCAGTAGCAGTTGACAAGTACTACACGATGCCTTATGCTTATACAGTAACTGTTGGCGTAAATTAAATGCGTCATCGTCATCTTCTTCGTCTTCTTCTTCATCATCTTCTTCGTCATCTTCTTCATCATCTTCTTCGTCATCTTCTTCATCATCTTCATCGACTTCTTCGTCATCTTCTTCATCATCTTCATCGACTTCTTCGTCATCTTCTTCGTCTTCTTCTTCATCATCTTCTTCGTCATCTTCTTCATCATCTTCATCATCTTCTTCATCATCTTCTTCATCATCTTCTTCGTCTTCTTTTTCTTCTATTTCTTCTACAGTCACACTGCTAATCTTCCTCCTCCTGTTCTTCTGCGTCTTCTCTTCCTCCTTCATTTCCTCAACCATTTCCTTCTCCGCTTCCTCTTCTTCTTATTCCTCTTGTACTTTTGCCTCCTCCTCCTCTTTTTCTTATTCCTCTTCAAAAGAAATACAATCGTACCAGTCATACTCCATCCATGCGTCTACAAATCCATTGGTCCATTCATTCGTTCATTCATTCGTATTCCGCCTCTTCGCTCAATCCTCGAATTCATGGTATGCCACGCAGGCATTATAGTCCTCTCAATGGATCCATCCATGCATCCATGAATCCATGCATTAATGCATCCATCCATCCATCCATGCATCCATCCATCCATGTGTTCCATCCTTCCATGCATCCATGCATGCATCCATCCATCCATGCATGCATCCATCCATCCGTCCATCCTTGTTTTCCTTCATTCCTTCATTCGTCCATCAATTAGATTCGTCTGATCGATCAATCATTCGTTTAGCCTTGCCTCTTGCTTTTTCTGTGAGCTGAACGAATAACTGTTAATAATAATTATTATTCATCGATTTGTGCTTTCATTCACTTTCATTTGCTGTCTTTTATTTGCATTTGTTTTAATTCATTATAATTCATTTTTATTCATTTTCATTCTTTTTATTTCTTTATCATTCGTATAATTCATTATCATTCATTTTTATTCATTTTCAGTCACTCTAATTCGTTTTAATTCATTTTTATTCATTCTAATTCATTTTTATTCATTTTAATTCGCTTTAATTCTTTATCATTCGTTTTCATTCATTCTCGACCATTCTCATTCATTAACAATTATTTTTATTCATTCTCACTCATTTTCAAACATTAAAATTTATTCTCATTCATTTTCATTCGTTTTTATGCATCTGTCCTCATTGTGCCAATAATCATGTGTTACAAACAGTCTCCCATCCTTCATTCTTGGTCCATTTTCATTCATTTATGATTCATATTCATTCCTTTGTATTCATCCTCATTCATTCATTCATTCATTTTTATTCGTTCTCCCTCATTTTAATTTATACTCAATAAAATGAATTAATCGTCAATCAATGTTATTAATCCTCATTAGTTTAAGTCATTCTTTAAATTAATTTTATTCAACTTCTCTCTTTCTGGTTATCCTCATTCATTTTCATTCATCCAGTATCCATTATTATTAATCGCCATTCATTTTCATCCCTATTTATATTTTCCCTATTTTTTATCCCTATTTATACTATATAGGTTTATTTCATTACTATCAATTCTTATTCATTGTCATGCATCCTAATTCATTATTACCCATCCTAATTAATCACTATCCATCCTAGTTCATTAGCATCCATCCTAATTCATTATTATCCATCCTAATTCATTAGCATCCATCCTAATTCATTATTATCCATCCTAATTCATTATTATTCATCCTAATTCATTGTTATCCATTATAATTCATTGTGTTCCATTATAATTCATTATTATTATCCATCCTAACTCGTCGTTATCCATCCTAATTCATTACCATTATTCCTAATTCATTGTTATCCATCCTAATTCATTATTACCCATCCTAATTAATCATTATCCATCCTAGTTCATTAGCATCCATCCTAATTCATTATTATCTATCCTGATTCATTATCATCCATCCTAATTCATTATTTTACATCCTAATTCATATTTATTCATTCTCATTCGCTTCAATTAATCCTCATTCATTTTTAATCATCAAATTCATTTTTAATCATTCTCATTCATTTTAATGAACATATTCATCATCTGTCTTTTGTCCATCGAGCATTGCATAAGCTGCTTGAACGCCCCTCTCACATTATTGACATCATTTGTAATAACAACATGCCCCTCTGCATGCTGATGTTATGCTGCTGCTGCCTCTATATAAATCTGCATGCCGTCATGCCCACCTGTCCGTCTGCCTGTCTGTATGTATACATATATGTGTGTGTGTGTGTGCGTGTGCGTGTGTGTGTGTGTCTGTCTTCTTGAAGCGACCATATGGAGTCTAAGTTATTATTATCACGGCGCTATAGAAACCATAATATTATAGTCAATGTTTCTTCGTTCGTCCGTCGGTCGGTTCATCCATCTGTCTCTCCTTTCGTTCGTCTGTCTGTCTGTCTCTCTCTCTGTGCATGATGTCTATATGTCTGTCCGTGTGCGTCTGTGTATATCCGTCCATCTGTTTATATGTATGTCTGTCAATCTGTTCTTGTCTATGCGCGTCTTCCTAGCTGATCGATAGATCAATCTGAGTGGCTGTCAAGCTGTCCCTTCCTTTGTCTTAATCTATTCTTGACCGATACGTTACCCTGCTTGACTGGTGACCATCTGTGGCCTCCCTCCTTCCATCATCCCTCTCTTCCCTTCTCCCTCCCTCCGTCCCTGCCTCCCTCCATTGCTCATCAATACCTCTCTGCCCCTCTCCTTCACCCCCCCCCCCCCAACCTGCCAGCCAGCCTTCTTCCAGCCTTCTCTCCCGTTTTCTCCATTCCACTATCCTTCCTAACATCCTTCTCCTCGTCTTCACTTCTCTATATCCTTCCTTCCCATCCGTCCTCCATTCCTCGCTCCGTCCTTGATTCCTTCGTCTCTCATCGCCCGCTCTGACCTCCTCTAATATTTCAGAAATACTAAATAAATATTATAAATTTTTACCATGTTTTTCGTAGCTCACCTTTTTATGCTGCATCTATGTTTAAGATTGAAATTTTTTAACCTGTCCCCAAATCCAGCTTTTGTAGAAATCCCCCTCCCCAATTCAGGACCAAGTCTCCGTCTGTGTGTATGACCCACATTCCACAGTCCGTAAAAGACCCGTGTCCCATGCAGGACCCACACTCCCGTACAGGAAGCACGCTCCCAAATAGGAAGTTAGGAACCACATTCCCATATACGGCTATAGAGCTAGGAGTTTGGATGCAAAATGAAGAGCCATGCATGTGGGCCAGCGACCCCAATTAACGGCCTATTACATCCCAAATTTTCTCCTTCTCCACATTCCTCTCTACTTCCTTTCGTCTACCCTTCCCTTCTTTGCAGCCTCTGAGCCCTCCTATATGTATTTCGTTCAGAGCCAGAGACTCAGAGAGCAGGATGGGACGCCCCACCTTGAAATCTAGATGGGGATGGAGTATCTAATATCCCCCATTAATTCATAAATATTTCAACAGTGTTTCAATTGTTTATCCTTCTTAAATGGGAAGTTGCCTGTTATTTGTTTGCCATTAATTCGAATATAAATTTTGTTCGACCGGCCCCCGTTTTTTTATTCTACTCGTTCCCCAATAGTCTGGGACAGGTATCCATCCAAGCCTTCACCCTTATCGGCCTATTTCTTCGCCATCCAATTCACCCTGTTGCATAGCGCAGGGCACGATCAAATTTGCGTGTGTACGACGGTAATTCCATCCATGCTGCTGCAACTTATTCTGCTATGCCATTGTTTCCCAAACTTTTTGGTCGTGGAAAATCTTTGAATGCCCGCGACCCACTTCACAAAGGCAAACAATATTGTGTTAAAATTTAATTAGCATTTCAACGTCAATTTGCAATGCATCGAAGTACATGTATACTCGATATAAGGAAGAGATATCTATAGACTCCGTACTCATTGGAGTATATAAGTGAACAATACAACAACGAAGGTCAAGAGAACAGTTTCATTTTTTTTCTTGATTTAATGGAACTATTTTAAAACAGACGTATAGCATGGCGACCCACTTGACAAGACGCCGCGACCCACTTTTGGGTCGCAACCCAAGGTTTGGAAAACACTGTGATATATGCTACTGAGTCAGGAGCAGAAGGCCATCCTATATGCAGAGCATCGTTGCATAATTCGATACAGATTCAACATTGATCAAATCAATGGAGTATATCCCTCAATGCGGCGATAAAACACTACATGTGGTGCAACAAACAACTCTGTTATTTGCTGTCCGCTGCATTGTGGAACGAAATGCAACCGTTCCAACAAGCAATGTATGAAATAAATGGCAACCGAGCATGCAGGATGTTTACGGTTGTGCAAAAAGGAACACATGCAACGGAGTACAACCAAATGCATTGGGTAATTCCTCTCTATAGAACAGGCAACATTTATGCACACATTGCAGAAACAAACAAGAAATAGGACGCAACGATGAAGAGTGCGAAGGTTGTACGGAGAAAGAATGGGAAAGGAGTTATTAAAAGTGTCTCGTTTTCCACTGGCACCATATAATTGGCACCTCAGGAGTGCCTGTTTACACGGCTTTAGATGCAAAGGCTGCCCCTGCACTATCTGCAGTTGTATGATATGCAGAGACTGCTGATGACTGCTTTTCATTCAGCTGAAAGTCTATATATTGAAGAGGAGATACACATAAATTCTCTTAATGAATGAATGAATGAATGAATGAATATAATGTGTAAAATATGCATACCATGTATATATATACATGTATATATATACATATATATACATGTATATTTGCAAGTGTGTAATGCGCGTATATATCTGTCACTACATTTCTGTGGACATGCAAGCAAGCACGATACACAACTTCCCAAAGGACATGGAGGCATATTTCCAGTGGACCCATGTGCGTAACACAGGCTTCAATTCTTACTCACAGCATTAAAAATAAATAATAATTATCCATAGGTGTAGTAATTATTATTACAAAGGTGATGATAGCGACAATAATGTCGATACTTATGATGAGATCTGCTATCAAAATTCGTTATTTTTTTAAATTGAAAGTGGCAGATAGCATTTACAGAATCAGACGCAATTAACACCATAGAGAGCTTATGAGCAGTCAAAAATCATCATAGGCATTATCATTATCATTATCATTAGTATTTTATTATCATTATCGTTATCATTATCATTATCGTTATTGTTATCGTTATCATCAACATTAGTATTTCATTATCATTATCATCAACATTAGTATTTCATTATCATTATCATCAACATTAGTATTTCATTATCATTATCATCATCATCATCATCATTAATATTTCAGTATCCTTATCATCATCATTAGTATTTCATTATCATTATCATTATCATTATCATTGTCATTAGCATAAGCATTAGCATTATCATTATCTTTATTATTAGTATTTTATTATCATAGTTTTTGCTGGTATACATTCGACGACATTTTCGAAACCAAGAAGATGTGGCCAATCAATTCAATGCGCTCGGAAGCAAGAGACCGTAACGAGTCCAGAATAAACCCCGATCCATGGGACGTATGCATACCCCCTCCTTCATCCGCAGCCGTTGACCGGCATCTGCTGTATCCAACGGCGGCCATGCGTGACGAACACCAGACGACGAGGATGATGCTTCGAGGAAGATGCGGCTGCGGCTGCTGGTGACTCTGCATATACGACTGTTTATTACTCTCCTCAGCATCAATCCATCCCTGCATCTACTCTCCATCTATGCATCCGCTCCACATGCTAAACGCTTTCATGTGCGTCGGTGGACCCACAAATATACATATAATATATATATGTATCAGACTATTGAAAAAGCGCCTTATAAGAATCTCTCAAAGGCGATATATTTATATATACATGCGCATAAACGATGCATGCATGAGCACAATTAAAATACATATACTATATATATATACGCACTTTATACACATACATATATATATATATATATATTTATATATGCACGTAAGCACACGATTGCAAATATAATTGCACGTATTTGCAACATGCAACGAATATGATACCATATAGGTACATATTTTATATATAATATATATATATATATCATCAGTATCCATGGGATACATTTGACCATTGTTCTCCTGGCTCCTCAGTCCTGGGTTAGCTGTAATAAGTTATGTATATCGTTTTCACACCAGTCTTCAATGTCATCTAGTCATTCTCTGGGAGGTCTTCCTCTTCTTCCCGTTCCCTCCATAATTCCTGTTATTACACTCTTTTTTTTACTCTCATTATCCATTCTACTAATGTGTACAAATAGTCCAAACTTTCATTTCATTTTGGCTTGCATCATATTCTCTTTGATGTTTAGTCTTCTTCTTACTTCCATGTTTTGTACTTTTTGTGTCCAATTGCAACATCCTTCTTTAACAGTACATTTCAAACGCTAGTATAAGTTATTCTTATATCCGCTTTCTTTATAACCCAGGTCTCACAGGCATATATATATATTATTGATTATATATGTATATGTGTGAGCGCTGTAGATTCACAGCGGCTCTATATAAATGTTCGATTACAATGGCATTACATAAAATGTTGCATGCATATTGTTCACGGTATACTTGATATTTACATTTGTAATATTGTGGACGATTTAGCTGTAAATAGCAATCTTTGACGTCTTTGTATGCAAATTTCTATAATATATATATATATATATATAAAATGTGGCAATCATCATCAGTTTGTACCTGACGCAAGCCATGCATTTGTATTATCCATCCAGCATAGTTTTTGTCTGCCTTTCTTTCATTTTCCGTCGAATATTTGTGTATATATAGTGCATTGTGTGGGACTTTGTTAACTGTTCTCTGTCTCTCTCTCTCTCTCTCTGTCTCTGTCTCTCTCTCTCTCTCTCTCTCTCTCTCCCCTCTCTCTCTGCTGTGTGTGTGTGTTTGGATGGATGGAAGGACAGATGGATTAACGCATTGGACGAAATGAATGAATGAATGAATGAACTAACGAATGAACGAACGTATGGATGGATGGATGGATGGATGGATGGATGGATGGATGGATTGATGGATGGATGGATGGATGGATGGATGGATGGATGGATGGATGGATGGATGGATGGATGGATGGATGGATGGATGGATGGATTGATGGATGGATGGATGGATGGATGGATGGATGGATGGATGGATGGATGGATGGATGGATGGATGGATGGATGGATGGATGGATGGATGGATGGATGGATGGATGGATGGATGGATGGATGGATGGATGGATGGATGGATGGATGGATGGATGGATGGATGGATGGATGGATGGATGGATGGATGGATGGATGGATGGATGGATGGATTGATGGATGGATGGATGGATGGATGGATGGATGGATGGATGGATGGATGGATTGATGGATGGATGGATGGATGGATGGATGGAAGGATGGATGGATGGATGGATGGATGGATGGATGGATGGATGGATGGATGGATGGATGGATGGATGGATGGATGGATGGATGGATGGATGGATGGATGGATGGATGGATGGATGGATGGATGGATGGATTGATGGATGGATGGATGGATTGATGGATGGATGGATGGATGGATGGATGGATGGATGGATGGATGGATGGATGGATGGATTGATGGATGGATGGATGGATGGATTGATGGATGGATGGATGGATGGATGGATGGATTGATGGATGGATGGATGGATGGATGGATGGATGGATGGATGGATGGATGGATGGATGGATGGATGGATGGATGGATGGATGGATGGATGGATGGATGGATGGATGGATGGATGGATGGATGGATGGATGGATGGATGGATGGATGGATGGATGGATGGATGGATGGATGGATGGATGGATGGATGGATGGATGGATGGATGGATGGATGGATGGATGGATGGATGGATGGATGTTCTTATATACAGAGCGAATCAGGCGGAAGAGGTCTCGATGGTCACAAAATGATCCGCGTGGTCCTCAGTGTCGGCAAAATGGTCTTTTGATGTCGTGTACGTCGTGGGTGGTCGGTCCACAGTCCATACGCCTGCTTCGGGTCCTATTATGCGGCTCTGCTACTGAAGCGGCTGCAGGAGAAGAGCGTCGTAAAGAGAGGATGGGGATGCGGAAGTCAACAGGGGGAGTGGGAGGAGGAAGAGTAGAAGGAGGAGGAGGGTTGATAAATCTGAGGAATATGGCACCCTGAGGCCAACGAGAAATGCATGCATTCATGGAAACATGTTTACAGCTCCAGGTATGATTCAAAGGACAAAAGGCGATGGGGTAGTTGGAAGACGAGTGAGAGAGAGGAGAGAGAGAGAGAGGCAGGTAGAGAGAGAGAGGCAGGTAGAGAGAGAGGTAGAGAGAGAGAGAGAGGCAGGTAGAGAGAGGCAGAGAGACTGAGAGAGAGAGGTAAAGAGACGGAGAGAGAGAGGTAAAGAGACGGAGAGAGAGAGGTAAAGAGACGGAGAGAGAGAGAGAGGAGAGAGAGAGAGAGAGGCAGAGAGAGGAGAGAGAGAGGAGGGAGAGAGGAGGGAGAGACAGACAGGAGGAGAAAATGGTTAGAGAGATGTTAAGGAACACAGGCAGTCAGACAGAATGGTATAAATAGGCAGGCGATGTATAGATGAATCCAATTGTTATAACTTATAACCCGCTACATCCAAATTGAACCCGACCCATGAATTGCATGGACCAACCCGACGCGACACGTGTACAACTCCGAAATGGATTGACAGACAAACAAACTGATAGATATATAGATAGCTAGATGGTGATTTGCCCTCTGTCTCTGTCTCTCTGTCTTTCTGTCTCTCTTTCTTTTCTCTGTCTCTGTCTCTCTCTTTTTGTCTATCCTCTCACTGAAGGCATTTGATGCCTGAACATCCATGACACACCGACATCACCAGCAAAAGCGGCGGCAGAGTGATGTACCGTCGCCAACCCCATTTAACTTCAGCGAGGTAAATGGATGAAACAGTGGCTTCTTTGTAAATTCTCTATTTTTAATATTTCTTCGTCTCTTCATTGAGATCGAGAAAAGAAGATGAAGACGCTGATGACAATGAATAATGTCCTTTTGTGTTGTACCATTGCTTCCTGGTTATTCATTCATTCATTACGAAGATTTATGTAGCGCCTATTCAAGGTTACTACTCAGAAGCGCTCACTGTGGTTAATTATGTGGTGACGCTGTTCAACCACTTATGGGGTCAATGAAAATATTTGCTTATCATTTATGATGCTGATGCTGATGATGATGATGATGATGACGACGACGATGACGACGATGACGATGATGATGATGATGACGATGACGATGACGATGACGATGATGATGACGATGACGATGACGATGATGATGATGACAACGACGGCTGTGATGAAGAAGAAAGGGATGATGATTAAAGCAGAAGACTAAAAAGACGATAAGGCGGAGGAGGGAGAGGATTGGAGGAGGAGGTGGTTGAGGGGTGGGAGGTAGATCGTCGAGTGCCTCCGATGAATATTAGCAGAGGCGCTGACGGCTAAATAATCGATGCTACCCTCGTGTTATGGAAGGCCATCAAGGTCATTTCAATTTGGTTTTCCGAGGAAGCGATGTTCCGCAATCGATCATAGAGGAACCAGCGCTTCTAGAAAGGAGGAGAAGCAGGAGAAAGAGGCGGAAGAGGAGGAGAAGGAGAAGAGGGAGGAAGAGGACGATGAGGAGGATGAGGACGAGGAAGAGGAAGAGGAGGTGGAGAAGGAGGAGGAGGAGGAAGAGGAGGTGGAGAAGGAGGAGGAGGAAGCGGATGTGAAGGAGGAGAATGAAGAGGAAGAGGATGATCCAGCGAACGAGGAGAAGAAGGAGGAAGTGTGTTGGATGTCTAGGATGATGATGGAACAGTTTTTAGGATGCAAACAGAAGGTCATGGACTATGATTTCACTGCATACGGAAATGTCTCCCCAAACCATCCATGATAATTTATATTCAATTAATACAATATCGTGCAAATATTTATATTAATAATAAGCGCGATATGTGTCTAAACTATATAGCTAAGGAGGAGGATTTTTCTCTGTGTCCCAACCAAGGAAAAGAACTCTCTGGCGATTAAAACATTTTTACAAAGCGGTCTTTTGCGATTTCCCAGTTCAACGTGACTATTTTCAGCACACGTCTAACTCTAAATTCCGAGATGTAGACATTTTTAGTTTCGAATTCAACAATTTTCCGATATTCGATGTAATAGCATTTGCGTCATATACAGGCTCTGCTATATATATATATATATATAATGTAATAATATATATATATATAGCAGAGCCTGTATATGACGCAAATGCTATTACATATTATATATATATATATATGTGCACATTCATCATACTTACATATATATATGAGATATTATATATATTGCGTGCTATAAAATTATTATAAATTATTATATTGTATAGGCTACTAGTGGAAGAGAAATTGAGTGATGTAATAATAATAGCCTATGCATGATGTCTGCATAGAATTTATATATTTCTACTTATACTTTATATATATATATATATATATATTACAAGAGAAATTGGATGTCATGCATATATAAAAGCCTGTATATGAATGACGTTTAGGGAAACTAATGCTCTCGAACAAATTGAATATTTAGCCTTAAGCCAAACGAATCATTTCAGGAAGCATGAGGAAAGGGAAAGGGTAGGAAAGGGAAGGGGTGGGGCAGGAGAAGGAGTAGGGTAGGGTAGGGAGGATGGAAATAGGAGGAGAAAGAGAAACAAAAGGAGACGTATTAGGGTGTGTGTATATATAGACGAGGAAAGCCGCAGACGCCCAAAAGGGGAAAGAGGGTTAAACATATTCGATTGCCTCTGGTAATAATACGCTTCCTATATTATCCGACTGAGACAATAAATCGTGAGGAGGAGAAGTAGGAGGAGGAGGACCAGGAGGAGGAGGAGGAGGAGGAGGAAGAGCAGGACACACGAGGAAAAGAACAGGAACAAGAGGAACACGAGGATCACAAGCAAAAGAAGGAGCATACTAGTTTTTTGTAGTTGCAGTTTAACGACACCGTGTGATAACAAAGAACATTAGCGTCGCCCTCCTCCTTTATACAGGCTTGGGACTGGCACTGTCAAGAGTTCAAACAGTGGTGGAGTTGGTTCGCATACTGATGGGCGTGACTTATTTCAGGTATTCATATCGTGACCTATATAGCGCGGATCGCACAAGGGAGCCCATGGCGTGGCTCCCATGGCATTAAAATGGGAAGCGTTGGGAAAGGATCTTAACCAATGGAAGAGATGCAGGGACAAGGTCGCACGGCAGCTATAGAAGAATTGCTCCATAAGTTATAAGGATATAATGGGTAGTCATATATATGAAGTATCGGCGACAATTTCTCAGCCTCGGCGTATGAGAGCTAGTGTACAGTTCCTTTGTGGCACATTGGCTGATTGGTTAGTTGATCGTGGGGTCGATCCTCGTCCGAGGAGTCACTGTGTAGGGACCTTGAGCGAGACCTTCCACCCACAAGTGCTCTGCCATATAACTGCAGCTGGCTTCGTTGAGGTGTTTGTGCACTTCTGAACTAATTGTAAGAAGGTTGATATCGAATTACAGTTGTATTGTGTTATTTTATTGTATTTGCCACTTACTCACTATTAAAATAGCTGAGTTGGTTGAGGTCGATCGTTATATATAGAAATACCAGTATACTTACATCGTCACCATGACCATGAGTTCATAAACATAATATTTATTGATCCCTTTGCATTTTAATTTTAATTTATGCAATAATTTTTACTTTGAGTTATAGGGTATATAGGAAACTGAGAATGATTACAATAGGCCCCATGGATTATGCATAATTTAGTCGTAATTTATGCGAAAAATCGCATAATCGCATAAACCACGGGTCCTATAGTCGTCAACAATTACGTTGTCTGGTCGGTAAACTATAGCCCATACAAAGGCTAATAATAGCCTGGACAAGTCAATTATTTTCGATTTAGGAATTTATCGCCATTTTATGTGAAAAAATGCGAAATCGCATAATCCCATTAACCACGGGGTCCTGATGATACCGACAAACGGAGCAGTGATCGAAGGGGAGTTTTGGGTGATGAATGGAAGAATTAAGAAGACCCAACAGATGAATGAAGTATAGATACATTGCATGCAGTACGCCTTGGAAGAGAATAGGGCAATTTATAGTATCGTATCGTTTAGCTTCATATTTATATAGCGCATTTCTAGGAATAATTATACAGAGTCGATGATCGTCTGCTATGACCATGCGGGGGAGAGGGGCGATGGAACAAGGGCACTTAACGATTAGACGGTTATTAGTTTTCCATGAATCTCATTATTGGGATATTACCTTCACCGACCCATCCCACCCGAATCACCCCCAGCATCACCCCTTCCGCATCGGCCACACAACCCTTCTCTCTCTCCCTTCCTCATTCCTTAATTCCTTCCTTAATTCCTTCCTTAATTCCTTCCTTCCTTCCTTTCTTCGTTTCGTTCCATCGTTCCTTGCTTCATGCCTCCCTTCCCCTCTTTAATATTCTCCCTTCCTTTCCTCGATCCTTCTTTCTCTCTGTCCTTCTTTCCTTCATGCCTTCCATCCCTCATTCCATTCCTCCATCAGTCCGTGTTTTCTTCTTTCTCTCGTCCTTTCTTGCCTCATTTTTTTTTCTTTCCTTTATTCGCCCTTCCTTCCTTTCTTCCCTCCTACCTAATTTCTATACTTCTGTCAGTCCCTCTTACCTTCTTTTCTTCTTTGCTGCCTTCATTCCTTAAAGCAGTCCCTTCGTTCTTTCCTCCATTCCTTCCATCCATCCTTCCTTCCTTCCTTCCTTCCTTCCTTCCTTCCTTCCTTCCTTCCTTTCTTCATTCCACACATCCTTCCTTCTTTCCTTCCTTCCTGCCTGCCTGCCTGCCTGCCTGCCTGCCTGCCTCCCTCCCTCCCTCCCTCCCTCCATCCCTCCCTCCCTCCCTCCCTCCCTCCATCCCTCCCTCCCTCCCTCCCTCCATCCCTTCCTCCCTCCCTTCTAAACGTCGTCTCATTAGAATGTATATCGTCCGTTGGTTGCAATCCGTCTGCTGTCCATTTATCTTTGTCCATCCATCGATTTGTCTGTTCGCTCCTTCGTCTGTCTCTTAGTCCCTCTGTCTATCCTTCTCCTGATGTGTCCATCTGTTCCTCTATCTGATTGGCTTGCTGTCTGTCTGTCTGTCTGTATGTATGTATGTGTATGTGTGTGTGTATGCATGTATGTATGTATGTGTGTATGCATGTATGTATGTATGTGTGTATGTGTGTATGTGTGTATGTGTGTATGTGTGTATGTATGTATGTATGTATGTATGTATGCATGCATGCATGCATGCATGTATGCATGTATGTATGTATGACATGCATGCATGCATGCATGCATACATGCACACATGCATGTATGTGCGTTTGTCTGTGTCTCTGCATAAGTCGTCTGCTTGGCAGTGTGGGTTTGGCTGTTCTCAAGGTGACAAAGAAAGTGTCTTTTGAGCGTATTGCTGCGTCGATCTATGTTGATATGCATGTGCGCCTGTTTGTTTGCGTCTGTATTTGTGTGCGTCTGATTGTTTGGCTGTGCGTTTGTAGGTGTCAATAGCATTTCGTGTCGTCGACCGATAGAGATGACCTGGCGTGCCTGCAACTGACAATGGGTCCAGGCTTGTAATGTAATAGAGAGATTTATATGGCGCCTCTTTTATAGGACGTATACGCTAATCTTGGACGACGGCCGCTAGAAGGTGACTTGCTTTTGCATGCCTCAGTCTCCTCGCCTGTCTCTGTCGTTATCTCTTCCTTTTTCTGGGTCTTTTGTCAGCTGTCCCTGTGCGTGTCTGCGTCCAACTGTTTATCAGAGAATTGAAGCAGGAGAGGGAGAATGATGCAAAGAGACAAAGAAAAAAGGAAGAAGAGGAATAGGAGGAGGTGTAGATGAGGAAGAAGAGGAACAGGAGGAAGTGTAGGGTGAGGAAGACGAACAATCGGAGGATATGTAGGTGAGAAGGAAGACGAATAGGAGGAGGAGGAGGAAGAGGAAGAAGAGAAGATGTAGGAGGAAGAAAAAGGAAAGGAACAATAGGAAGAGGAAGACTAGATGTGAAAGAATAAAAGGGGCAAGATGGAATTGTGCGACACTTACAATTTATCTGCTTCTGTATCTGCCTTTTTATGTCTATGTACCCGTCTTATTCCCTACCGCGGTCACTGTGTTTCTGTGTCGTGTCTCTGCCTGTCTTATTCTTAGCTGCTGCTGCTGCTGCTGCTGCTGCTGTTGCTGCTATCTATGTGCTGTCAATGCCCATCTGCGGCTTTGGACCAATCAAGCATCACACTAATCTCCGCGAGACGCCAGTCTTTGAATGGGTTCGATGGCCGCAGATAAAACGCCAATTCCACACAAGACGACGATGACCACCACCTCACACCACCACCTCACACCACCACCTCACACCACCACCCGCTGCGTGCGAACACCAGCAGGGTAGGACAATGCTCGACAAGGCAGCGTCGAATGAGAGCGGCGGGTGGCAGGAAAGGAATTGATGCAGGGTAGGTAAGGGGGAGGATAGAGGTGGTGCGAAAGAATTAAATCGAAATGGGATGACGACAGAGTGGCAGAGGGTTGGAATGGGAGGGGGCCTCTGACCGCCTCTGATCTTTGTATGCATCGCATAGTCCGTGGGTCTTTGACGGCGCTCATTGGAGGTATACATGATTTGCCACGATATATATACATGCATTGTAGATGCACACGTTCATACATATATATGCCTACAATGCTACAATACATACATACATACATACATACATACATACATACATACATACATACATACATACATACATACATACATACATACATACATACATACATACATACATACATACATACATACATACATACATACATACATACATACATACATACATACATACATACATACGTATTTACGTATATACGTACATACATACATACATACATACATACATACATACATACATACATACATACATACATACATACATACATACATACATACATACATACATACATACATACATACATACATACGTACATACGTACATACGTACATACGTACACACATAAACACATACATACGTACATACGTACATACGTACACACATAAACACATACATACATACATACATACATACATACATACATAACCAGGATTTCCTGTGGAGAGTTGGCGCCTTAGAAAAATGTAGAAGGTGTAATAATTGATTGATTGAATAAGTACTTTGCAGCATATGATGAAAAGGAGCTTCAATTGATGCCATATAGCTTTCCAATGTGATCTGGTTACTGTGGGGAGACCCACTGACTACAGATTGAAACGTTCAATGTGGTGCCCTCTGACCTCCTTTCCGCCTCTCTGTGTCCTCCTTAGGCTACCCTTGTATTTGGTTACCCTAACTGGTTATCTTCGGTTGTAGTACAATACGTAGACCTAAATGTCACGCTATCGCTCAGTCGTCTTAGTCAATACAACGTTCAGGCCTCACGTTATTTGGGCCGCTGTGTTTCTACTGCCATCTTGGGAATGCGTGTAAGAATTGCTGGAGTATAACGCACACGGCGTTTATTGTTGACGTGTCGCTGACACTCCGTAGCTGTTTTACTCTGATAGGAAGGAAGAGCTGGAAAGACTAGAGGCTTTTTAGATGTGGATTTGGGATAAATGGAGAGATTTAGCTGGATGAAACACAGGACAAATGAGGCGATTTTACATAATATAGTGATTGAAAAGGTTCCTAATAGAAACAATCAGAAGAAGACAGAAGAAACGCTTCAAATCAAATCAAATCAAATATGTTTCTATTGATCCCGTTAGTGCTGTACACTGTTATCGCATGACAAGTAGAAAAACGAAAAAAGCAGTACAAAAGAACATTTGAGCAATAACACAATATTCTAAGGAATAGGGAAAAGAAGGATCTAAGGGACCCAAAGATCCCGTTAGTCGCGCCTACCCTTTCCATGAAATGGTAGTCAACAGTAGGTCAAAGTTGGGGCACATCTTGTGATTAACTATTGAGAACAATAGGCCTAATTGAGAGCAATAATCAGAGGAAGAATAGAAGAAAACGGACAAGAGGAAGACCTGAGTGATGGTCCTGGACTGAATGATGCAGGACACTTACAGTATGCTTAAGGAGGAGGCAAGACAACGTGATAATTGGCGACATTGAAAGTTCGAACCTGCCTAAGGGCAGAGAACCCAAAGAAGAAGAAGTGCCAGTCCCAAGCCTGTATTTATTGATTTGTTCATTTAAGCGACGTCTTCATAACAATGACGATGTGCTCTGCTGAATTAGATCTAGAGTCTAAAAGCTAACTGTGTAATGTATTGTAATGTTATGCAAATCTTAGAAAATTTCTAAGCGCTCACTAAAACCTGCTCAGAGTCTCTGAGAGAGATTGTTTTTAATCCGACGCTGAGCCAAATAAAGTGCGAAGTAGTTTAAGCCTCTCGTTTAATTCCGGAGAGGTGAAGCCGCTCGAGGAGACAGGGTGGTGCTACGGTACGTGGTATAAATAGTCTGTGATGACGGAAGTCGTGCTAACGCATATCATCGTTGTTATGGATACGTCGTTAAATAAACTTATATCAGTCAGAAGTCGTGCTATCTAAACGTGACCATAATGTTTATTGGTCCCAAAAACATTACAAGATAAATCAGAGAAAACATAAACATAGCCTAGACACAATCGTAATAGGAGCAAGGGACCAGAAAACCCTAAAGGGACAAATTATCCCTCTAATCGGCGGGGTTATCCATTTAAAATACAATATGTACAGATGGACGGCTGGTTTAAGATAATGACATAAATTAATTAGCTTAATTAATTAATAATTAATGAGTAATCAAGAACTAATCAATAATATTAATTACTGACAGTATTAATTAATAATTAATTAGTAATTAGCCTAATTAGTAACCAAAGACTAGTCTACTTAATAATTGGCTTAATTAATTAATCAATAATTATCTTCAGTCCGGCTCCTACGTGCCGTGATGGCGTCTGATACCCACGTCTTGAGGCCTCTATTTCCTCAAATTGCACGGTGCTTCTACAACCTACGACCCAGCTAGGGCTCATCGCTTTCAGCTCCCTCCGGAAGACAATAGATTTTTTATTATCAGAGTTTTGTTTTTGTAATAAGCCAAAGTAGGCCATTCCATTTACTTTTATTGGATAACCTTCATTTTTCTTCTGTTCTTTTTGAATGTTATTTGCTTGAAAATTGCTGCGGATTGTCAGCTTTTTAAATAAACGAAGCTATAATAAATCTAGCCACAAAGGGAGAACGCCATTATTCTGATTGTGATTAGACCTAATCGTAGCTAGCCTACTGTGTCCGTAGGCCTACAGTTGGAAACGTGCACTAGAGAATGAGTTTAGGAGCTTCTTATGACAGCAAAGGTCTTTCACATCTCAATTATAACTCCTTGGCGAATTAGTTATCCTCCTTCTTTAAGTTAGAGGAAGTACAGTCTTACTGGGATCTGCGATGCTGTTACCCATTTCATGCCCCACACGCCTTCATTGGTCATCCGGTTGCCTTTGCTTTTCGTTATCTACAGAAGATTATAAATAATTATCTAAATTAATAAGACCTGCAGCAAATTCCTTAGTTTCAATATATACAGCCAATATGCCATTCATAGGTAACTTTTCACGTTGACCAACGCACTTCATGGACATAGCATGATCATTCTATTCATTCAGATGGAATTCGTCTAGTTAAACGATTTTCCATGTATACATAAACCTCTTAGTTTCTGAAAGAGGCCTAATGGTATCTTAAAGTCAACACAAGCGATACGAATAGACAGTACAGCAGTCAAAATTTATATAATCTTTCCTAGTCTAATATATTTCACGTTTACTTTATATACGTGCAATGTGATTTTAATGTATTAAAACCACATTACAACAAAAATGAGATTTTAGACGTCCAAACAGCAGAGACCGTTAGAGCGTGGGCGTCAATAAGGGTATAACGGTTATAAGCACACTATAAGCCTCATGCGCAATATTTCGTCTTTTGTGTAGCTATAAACACAAGGAAGCAAGATGGCGGCAAACAAGGTGCACTTTTAAAAATGTTAGATGCAGGCGATTGCTTTATTAGTGTAATACTGGCGATTTAGCTTGAGGTACTTCAGGATACGAGAAAACGGTGTGGGGAAATTTTTTTATAGAAACTCGGCATGTCATTGAGTCGTCCTTGAAAATCGATCTGAATGGCATGCTACCACCACCTAGCCCAGTTAGCTAATTGTAATCGTAATCTACAAACTTATTAAACGCCACTTGAAAGTTACGCTTCAAATACTAGCTACACACGAGTGCTACGTCGAATCAGAGGGGTGGTCCAAGGGTGATACATGTTTTCAGTGAATCCCAAGATTATTTATGGGTGTTACGTCGAACCCAAAGGGTAATCCTAATCCGAGGGTGATACATGTCTTTCAGTGTATCCCTAAATTATTTGGGATCTTATTTATGACCTAATTCAATCATAAGATATTTAAAATTTTGAGACTCTATGCATAACTTTCAATAGCTGTGGTTTGAAGTTTGACCATTGTCTTTGAAACAGGATTTGGTTCATCCAGCAAAGAGTGATCTCACAAGGAAATTAGAAGTCATCAAAGAACTGCAACAACTACGAATAAAGTACACTATTGATTTTTTGTGTTGTCTGTGTTTAGTGTCAATACATTTGTCTTGTATGCCAACAAACAAGAATAATTATTAGTTAATTATAAGTTTAAAAAATCTACATTATTTGTAATTATGAATTAATGAAAATTTAATTTATATAATATATACGATTTTCCACATTTGCAAACCGCAATTAGTGCATCGTTTTGTTAATAAACAAAGGCTGGAACTAGAATACAAATTTATGCCTCGAAGTGACTCTTCAGAAAGTACTTCTTATCATATGCTT
Organism: Bimastos eiseni; assembly: GCA_959347315.1. NCBI lineage: Eukaryota > Metazoa > Annelida > Clitellata > Crassiclitellata > Lumbricidae > Bimastos > Bimastos eiseni. Next base: position 11,259,680 of record OY365822.1, on the reverse strand, counting down.
TAGCACTGCTTTCAACCCATTGTTTTGATTAAGTACCTGTGAATTAGTTGGTTCCCATGACTTCGCTTGTTGTTGCAAAGATCTCAGGATTACGATTACCTATTATTCTGACTAACTCTTAGGGTAATAATGGTTAGTTACTGTAAACTCTAAATTTCTAAAGTATTACTCAAAAGCTGGCAAAAGGCACCAGCAGATTCACCAGCTATTCACAAGCAGTGCATGGTGTCAGTGATATCCCAGGATGCCTAGCATTGATCAATGTCTGGTTGTCAGGAGCGAGAGAGAGGAGGCTGAGGAGCTGTACTGATTACGACGAGAAAACTTGGAAGAGGGAGAATTGGGTAAAGAAGAGGAGACTGGGGAGCTGTACTGAGGATGAGGGAGGATTGGGTAGATTAGTTAGGACTTCTTGAAGATGTGGGACTTCAATTTGGAGTCAATTGAATCTGAGAGTTGCAGAAATGACTTTGGTTGTAGAGAGCAGAACCTGGAGAAGGAAAAGTTCACCCATGTCTACAACAGACACGGAGAGTTTCACGTCGAGTTTGCGGCTCTGCAGGAGTTGGATGCCAAGTCCAAAGCCGAACGAAATGCAGAATGTTTGTCATATTTTAATTCATGCCTTCAAATGTTTGAATATTTTGCGCCCCTTATTTTCGCATGAGAATCTCTCTACTAAATTACTCTACTATCGGATGATGCTCCTTAGTTTCTAAAAGTTTACAACAGATGCCTTTTATGCACTATCTTTGGAAATTACAACCTGAACTGCCTTTTAGCAAGTTGTAACAATGTTATTATCTAAATCCTAGCTAACATTTTGAACCTATGTCCCTAAGCAGGTAAAGACCACATTCTATATTAATCTGAAGACTTTTCTTTAGCCAATTCTTGATTGGATATGTTCCTGAGTTTAAAAACTATAAGGGGTGCTATAATAATCTGTGAAATATCAGAATTTGTTTTATAAGCGATTACCAGCTTTAATCTTCACGTTATCTTCTACTATCAAATATGGGAGGTGCAGGTGAAGTAGACAGAATGATCAGATTTATTGGTTTTTGTAACCTTAATCAAAAGTTGCCCCTTGGGATATGATCCTTCTAGTAAACTATTAGATGCATAGGCTTCCCAACATTTTACCATTTTTTTAATAATGTACTGGCTTATTAGTCACTACCTCAGATTTAGTTGCTGTATGACTTACAAGCTTTTGTAATAATAGTAGTAAGAGTAACAAGGGCAATGACAATTGTTACAAATTTCTGCTGTTAGCTGTGAAGATGAAACAGCAGTATTCAAAGATACAGAATATGGTGAAGAAATTTCGCCTGGAGCTGGAGAATCTTCAGCCATCTCCTCAATGTTTGTATAAGTTAATTTAACTGTGGTATTGAATAAAAAGTTAATAATTATAACTGAACAAGGTTGGCTATTGAACTCTAATGAGCAGTAAACAGCAGCGGTCATTTCAGTTTAATTTTAGTTAATTACTATCATGTTTATTTTAACTTGATGCAGTTGAGCTCAGATAACCCTGTAGAGACAATATAGATAAGACGATTTGCTACCAGGGTAAGCATTACTGGGTGGATCTGAATATTTGGATGTATCATTTGCCGTATTCGGGTGCGGTCCCGAGTACTAATAGAGCTGCACATTTTCATACAATAAGAAATTACAGAAAAAAATTTCCTTGTAATAACTGACTAATACATTTCTCAAAGTAGCAATAAATAATCAGTTTGATGGTTTTGACTTCCATTGTGTACTTAAAAATGCGTTTTTTGGCGAATCATAAATGAAACAAAGTTGAGTAGTTACCTCGAAAGCATGCTGTATAACTTTTTAAATGAGTTTATGAATGAATTAACAAACAAAGAATTATTTTCAATTATTTGTGTCTATTGCGCTAAAAAAAATTTGAGTCGATTTGTGGCTACTCCCTAATCCAGGTGATAAAAATTAGGTTGACTGAGGTTATCGAATTGTCCGAAGGTTATCTAAATGGTCATCCAGGTCAGTTAGGATGTCTGACTGTAAAGTAGATGATCTAAGTTTTAGCCAAATGTCAGTTCAGGTAAATCGAGGCAATCCCCTTGTAATTCCCAGGTGGCTGATGACAATTTAAAACCTTATTCAGGTCAGATATGGTATTCCAGTGTAGTCCAATTAATTTTATTCATAGCAGTTTTGTTAACTTGTGATAATGGGTCAATTGCACCTGGTGAAGCATTTTTGTTGGTTTTGTTTTAAGTTGTAGAAAAATTGAAGATGATGATGGAGGACATTGAGGGCCAGATCAGCGTCTTCAAGGACCAACAGCGGACTGTGTTAGTCTATGAGAGTCTCATAATAATAAAACCATTCTCAGTTACTTTTATTACAGGTTGTCTATACAAATTTGAATCTCAACTTATCATGTCTGTTCTGTGTGCCTGCAGGCAATTTTAATAAAGAAAATACTTACTTACTTACTTACTTACTTTTCTGAATTGCTGTATTCAAATTAATTTAAAAAAATTTATACTTAGGTAGCCCTGCCTAGTGTAACTATTATCCCTTTTGGGTTCCCTGTTATTGCTGATTGATGGAAAATAATTTAATTTTTTCGGTTTTGCTTTCAATGGCTTCAATAAAGTAAATTGATTGATTGATTGAAATGCAGGAGTGTATGACATTCGTTTTGTTAAATGTTGAATGGAATGGCTTCCATTTGGAGGAGCTGTTGACTGGAATTCTGGGTGTGACAATTTGGATGGCTACTTTGTAAGTAGCAAACTACTTCATGAATGTCTGCAAAAAAAAAGTTTTTTCAAGAGTTGTGGTGCAAGAGCAGTTTAAACTCATTTTTCAAATATGATGAGTTCTGAATTGAAGCAGTTAAGAGCTGTTTCATCAGTGAACAATGCCTTTAACCTAAAATGTCCTTCATCTAGTAGGGTCTTCCTCTAGAATGGCCTCTGCATAGATTGGCCTTCTGCTCTAATGGCCTTCACCGGTAATTTTTTTATATGAAAGTCAAGCCACAGCTTTGCTCTGACACGAGGAATGGTCTTTGTTTGGAATGACCTGTGCCTAGAATTGCCTGTGTTTCATATAGAGTGTCCTTCATCTTGGATAGCCTTTTGTGGTTTTCTACTAAAATGACCTTTGCATAGAATGACCTTGATCTTGACCAGGGACATCAATCCTCCTCCTCAGAGTGATGGAGGCAAACCCCCAGTCTCCAGTGTTAGGAGAGCAAGATATTCCCCCTAAGACTAAATAATTATCCCCCCTCCCTCAAATTGGAGGCATTTGCCTCCGGACCCCCTATGTGGATGCCCCTAATCTTGACTGGCATTCTCAAATGGCCTTCACCTGACATACTCATCTAGAATGTCCTTTGCTTGGAACAGAGTACAAGAGTACATCCTGTATCAGATTCGAAGTGGGGAGGCCTCTCCATTTGAGATATCGGTCCAGACTTCGTACAACCCATGGTAATACCGCTGTTTCCTGCATTAATTTCATTCCCTTACTGTGTCAGGTTCGAGCAGCTGTTGAAAGATGAGCGATTGGTTTCGCTGGAATTATCTACTCTGGAGAAGCACATGGAAAGCTGGTCGCAGTCCGATTCCGCTGTCGATGGTGTCGCAAAGACCCACAGGCCCCCTGCTGTGCCACTGTCGTCTGCCAGAGACGTGACCGTAGATCTACCTCCCGAAGTGGCAGCGTTTGAGGTCTTAGCATCATTTCCTTGTCTTACACATTCAATATATCTTCAATGACATTTAACATCATATGTGCAAAAATTTTGCAAAAGCAGTCGCATTTCGCTGGTTACAATCAGGCTTAAAATGACCAAAAATGACACGAAACCTCAAACCGGTCGTAATTGATATTAATGCAGAAACGATTACAAAAATATATATTTAATACAAAATAATATCTAAAACTTTTGTTTGGACTTTCATAAACGCTTCAAAAAAGATTTTTACCAACAGCCCTATAATGTTACGAGACGGAAAATCATAATTTCGGCTCAAATTTCGCTATCTTTGTTGTCATATTTAATTAGGTTATGGTTCGAGATTTCCCGCCTTCATGGTCTCGTTATGAAGCAGAATATCTCCTTTTCCTGTTCTATTATTAACATATGACCTTAGCCTATCTATTACGCACACAGCTTGCCCAGAAGGAGGTCGACGTATGTAAACAATATCGGATACATTGTTAGCAACCGAAGCGCGTGATTTGATCACGTGATACAATCTTGAACTGCGGTTGGCTGATGGTTTTAAGGTCAACTATGCGCATGCGCACTGGGTATGACCCGGTCTCTTTAAATGTCACGCACACACGGTATGCAATCTAGTTTGTTGATTTTGAAATACTTAATTCTCGAAAATGGAAGAGATTATCGCGAATTTGATTAATGCTAAAGGGTCGGATCGAGCAAAAGTGCACGAATTGTTACAAGAGTATTTGATCATCGATCGCGATGACGATCGCGATGAAAGCGAGGTTTTCAGTGATGATGATTTTCGGACAGAATCTGATTCCAACAACGATTCAGATGACCTAGAAGAAAATGAAATGAATGTTTCGGATTCGAAGAGGTCATGACGCACGCTAAAACATCTAGCGAGTTCGTAACTGATGACAATGCCGTTGAATATCAGAAAGCGGTTGAATTCAGGTAAGCCCCGATTATTTTTTAAATACTGTGCACCACAGGATCCTTGTTTATAGACATTCACGTACTGTTTCTGATTCACTGCAACTCCTATACGAAAATCACTGTTTAAACTAAGCTCTAACTGCACCACAGGATCCTTGTTTATAGGCAATCGCATACTGTTTCTGATTCACTGCGACTCGTATACGAAAATCAGTTTATTAAACTAAGCTCTAATTATTGAGCTAATTATTATTAGAAGTCTCAGGCATAACTGTAAAGATTAGCCTGTTCTAGTTGAGCTTGTATTTATAAATATTCAGACACAACTACTAGGTTTAGACCCTCTTCTCACTGTGTTTTTATAAGACCTTAGGCATAACGGTTAGGTTTACAACCTGTATTATTGAGCTTGTCTTTAAGTATTCAGTTATAAATGCAAAAGTTGTGTCATTTCCTCTCTTGCGCTACTTCATCTTTTACAATCCTTATTGTGCAATGTACAAGTTTATCATTAATTGATTAAGTTAGTGATAGGAAATAATAATTAGTATTTCAATTGCATTTTATTTTTTATCAGGATTCTTCTCGATAATCAATAATTGCAGTCTACCGGTTGATAAATCTTGTAAATTGCTGTTTGTTTTGAATGAAGGCTTTTAGCATTGGCTTTGCTTTTTTGTTGCGTGGCTTTTATAAAAGCAAACTGAAATGAATTTGATAAATAGAAAAAAATATTTTTATATGGGTTGTTTATTATTTTGTAGATGTCAATGTAAACTTAATAATGGACTCCCATGCAGTAGCCAGTATGCTCCGGAGGACATGGTCAGGCGTAGAATGGAAATGGCTGCACTTGTCCCACGGGATCAAATGTTGGTGCTACTCGGCAAAATTTCTTGCGCAATAAACATGTCCGATGAGACTTGTCGCAGCAGGAAATTCAGCCAAGCGGTGCGTCAACACCAGCGAACATCATATTATTTGGAAAGCCGTCAGATCTGCCGTACAACCTTTAAGTTCATCCACGGGATTAGCCAGGACAGACTGACGGGGATTCTCAAGTGGTATAAAACAGAAGGTTTAACACCAAAAGAAAAACAAAGCGGTGGACGTAAGAGCAACACCCACTGCTTTCAGTTTAGCGAAATTGAAGATATCATTCGCTTCCTGACAATTTATGCCAGTGAGCATGCGATGATGCTTCCTGGAAGGGTTCCTGGATTTAAGCGGGATGATATCAAGTTGCTGCCATCGAGCCACACCAAGACCAGAGTGTACGGCATATACAAAACGTGCATGGAACAACATGGAAAACGAGTCGCTGGATTTTCGACCTTCAAACAGTACTGGCTTCAACTCGTTCCATTCATCACTACGTGCAAGCCAATGACTGTTTTGTGTTGGACTTGCCAAAACAACAACACGTTGATCTACCGTAGTGCCAATATCGAGGATCATGAAAAAGGTTTGATTTGAACTGCATAGTTTTCTATGATTTTATAGAGAAAAGCAAGAAAGTAAGTTGTTTGGGAAATTTGAAATGCTGTTGTAGTGTTTTGTTGTTATTTGGAGCACCAAGCTTTGTCTGCATACGAGATTACAATTTGCACTTAACTAAATGGTTACAGGTTGACTAGAGCTTTTGACCTGTAACATGGTTTCAAACCTTGTCCAAGGAAGTTACTGCTTACTGACCTTGAGCAAGTCCATCATGCTCAATTGCACTGCAGTTGTATTGTATCGTATGACATAACATGGGTTTAAATGGCTCAGACGTTAGAAGCACTGCAAGTTAACCTGTGTCTATCTCTCCTATCTTCCTCTTCCATCATCCAAATCATTCCAGAACCGTTGAACTGAAGAATTTCTGCCCTATTGTTCCTTGGAGTGTCTTAAACATAAATTTTATAATGATGTCCAGAATTGCCTTGTTTGTTGCTAATTAAAAATCCTGTAGCTGCACTGCCTTCTTTCAAATTATAATCTTGTAGGTTTCGATTAGTTCACTGCTGCCCCTCGTTGAAATGAAAATCTCAATCTTTACAGATTCAATGGTATAAATATAAGACCAATGATGTTCTCTCGATAAATTATTAGTTTTGAAATTAATTATAATACATATTTTTCACAGGTGACAAGCTTCGTCAACAAGAACAGCATTTTAATGATATCCAGATTGAACGATCACTCTACAAATCCATGGTTGACGAGGCAAAATCAACATGCCTGGAATTCGGTCTCTCTGATTGACATTTAGTTTCAATGATTTCTCGTTGGTCAACTGGAATAACTTTAATAACTTTGTTCCTACTTGAGATATCTTCACCAAATTTCGACAGTACATTTGTAATACCTGCAGCTGCAATGGTGCCAAATTTCAGTTAAATCGGTTCAAAAACAATAGCCGTTGCTAAGGAGATTATACAAATAATATGGCTAAACTTTGCACGCAGTTTTCTCGAATAGCACTTTACGTAAACGGTCACATTGGAAATTCTATAACTTTGGCTGTATGCAAGGCATAAACTAGCTGAAAACGGTTTTGGAAAGGTAAATCTAGCAGCTTCAGGATGGTGCAAAAAACAGAAAAAAAACTTTGGATACAAGTGACTGGTTTTGTGCTGACGAGTCACATATAGACTAGCATAGAGAATAGTTAGCCAGTGTTCAAATAAAACTTTTGTTAATTTTCAATGAACTTGATATAGCGCCTCTTCAATAAATCTACTCAGAGGCGCTCTCTATGCTAGACATGATATTAATTGTCATTCAACGACCGTTAGAATAATAATTAGCTAAACAACACATAGTAAGCTATACGAGTCTCCAATGGCTGGCCCAAGCACAAGTGTGGAACCAAACCAACGGATTCCCGTCAACAGCTGACAGATGGCATGGATGTTCAGAGTCTCTTGGTCAAGTTGTGACCGTGGTTGTTGCTTATTGATGAAAAATAATTGTTATTTCATTTTGGTTTCAATGGCGGCAATAAAATGAATTGGATCGTCTAACGTTGAGAAATGTGCCCTTGTCCAGTGGTTAGTATGCTGCACAGTCAACTTGGAGGTCATGGGTTCAAATTCCCACCGGGACAGAAATATGTGTCATGATATCTGCTCCACCTCAATCGATCAATCAATTCGTTTTCGTTTATTCAGATGTCATGCTGGCAAAAACGCAGCTTCTTACAAAGGTTGTGATAAGTACAGTTTAATATTTAGACAGTTACAGTTAGGTCCATGCCAAATCAGAAAATCAGTTAGTTTGAAATTTAATTAGATGATTTATGTTAGTATATGTTGCTCTAGGTATAACATTTCGAATACCTTTATCCAGTAAAATAAAGTCCTGACTCCGGGGACGGAGCGCATAACCACTTGATGGTCGATGTTTCGGTAGTAGCCAATGTATAACATGCTGGTCGTTGAAGCATGCAGCTTTAAATAGGCGCCCATCCGCTTCTGCCGCCATTTCTGTCAACCAAGCAATGATGAGTACACCATCCATACACTTTCAGTGGGAAGATGAGGCAGCAAGGGAGGGGAATAGACACCCTTTCTCATACGCTGAGGCCAAGAAAATGAATCCGCCAACACTTCTTATTCATGGCTGCCTTAGGAATAGAATGAGGGAATGCGCTTCACCCTGCTTCTTCTGAGATCCATGAATTTGAATTTCATTGACTGTTGAGTGGTTTCTGTTTTAGAAGTTCCTGCAACAGACAGGTGGACAGAGAGGAGGTTGGGACGAATATGACCATGTGACATTCCTCAAATACCGAAATCGCTTCAAGGTAAAGTAACTCGGGGACACAGGTATAAATTGTTTTAGAAACAGAAATGAACATTAGGGCAGAAATTCTTCAATGGAAGAGTTGTAGACTTGTGGAATGGTTTGGATAATAGTATTGTCTCTTCTAAGAGGAAACTTGGAAAATTGGGCTATTAAATTTAACCAGGACAAATTACAGTGGTTTTAACACAGACTATACATCTTCTGAACCACTTTAAACCCCTTGTTATGTTATGCATTTTAAGTTCTGTCGCTGAGGTCTCCTTGTTTCAAGACTGTCTCTGCAATCTATCCATAGACACTGTTCTTCTTTGTTTCTCATATTTCGACAGATGCCATCAGTCTGATGCATTTATGATGTCGATAAAGCTTTTCTCATGTAGGTCAGGTTTTTCAACTGAGCAGGGTCAGGTCATCTCTTTTGATTGTACTAGGTCGTGTCATCTGTTTAGACTGAACAAGGTCAGGTCATCTCCTTAAATGGACAAGGTCAGATCATCTCTTTAGACTGTACCTCTCTTTAGACTGCACAAGGTCAGGTCATGTTTTTATATCAAACAATGTCAGGTCATCTCCTTAGACTGAACGAGGTCAGGTCATCTCTGTAGATCGAACACATTCAGATCATCTGTTTAGCCATCTTCAGATGCTTTTGTGGAGCCTCATTTACTGCACATTGTTTCATAAGGTTTGTCCCTAACAGCTGTGTATTAATGAGCCCACACTGTATTCTGATATTTTCAGGGTAAAGTGAGTTTCATCAAAGAACTGTCTGGTTTCCTGCCTACCAGGTCTGAACAGGAAATACGAGACCACGAAGTCTGGTACCAGGAATACGCATCACTTAATGATAGAAAGAAGGAGGCCATTCAGAAGTGGCGAGAGAAGAAGGAGGTTAGGAACTATGCCTACTGAGATAGTCAACCCTTAAATATATTAAGTTTCTTTAATAAGTCTTAATTTTATTTTTTTCAATCTGTTAGCCCATAAATAGTTTGGTCACGACGGGCCATGGAAGAAAAATTCTGGGTCACCTAAATTTAAAAAAAATATTTGACTTCGTTTCTTTTAATAAAATAAAGTAAATAAAAGATAATTTTTTTGTTACAAACAGTCAATCCCTCGGCAACAAGGCATCACCAAAACATAAGAAATTTGTGGAGACATTCGTATCTGTTTCATTTACCTGTAAACCAGTATAGGCAATAAAAATTGTAAATGGGTCACGGAGAATAAGTATAAAAATAACTGGGCCACAGAATAAGTTTGGGAAACACTGTCATAGAGGTTCATTTAATCCAGAGTTTAATGACATCTGATGACAACAGAAACCGTTGCCATAGACAGAAAGTTTGGCCTATAATAGAGCTTGTTTATCTAAAATGCTGACGCAAATGAGTCAATTGTGTCCGTGTGCTGGTGCCACTTCAGTTTTATATTGCCTGTTCTAGCGAGAGTGTCCATCATGAGATTATCAGATGGTAATCTCAGGGGTACCAGATGGTTGAATGGTAATACATAGAGTACAGAAGGACACCCCCATGAGGTTGACTCTGCTACCTCTGACGGGAGGGGGACTACCTCTGATGGGGGGATGGTAAACTGAGCTATGATGATGATGATGATGACGAGGAGGAGGAGGAAGAGTAAGATGTGTTATTGTTGTTTATGTTTTACAGATAGTACCTGTAAAAAGGAGCATGGTATCAGAGGATGGATTGACTCTTGTTTTACTTGCTATCACGGGCTTCGGCTATTTCATGTATTCATAATGTACGTCCTCAGTTTTAATTGAATAAAATTTTATTATTATTACTATAATAATAATAATTATTATGTGGTTTGGATATTTGAGTGTGGTCTGTCTTCGTGGACAGGCCTCATGTTTATTGACCTTCGTTTTGGGGAATAAACTGATGATGTGGTAGGAGTCACTTATGAATTGTTATAATTATTATAAGTTATGATGTCTTTTTGCTTTGTTTTATAGATCGAGAAGGATGACATTGTAGCCAAAGCTGGAAAATCTGATCTGGAGAAGAAATTGGAAGCAGAGGAAGAGGAAGAGAAGCATAGGAAGGCTCTTCAGAAGGAGAAGGAGGAACAAAAGGCACTACTTAACCGATGGAAGGTAAGCCATCTTGACAGGTCCATACCTCACCTGCAGCGGGCAACATGTTGGCATCAGGGACACAATGTAACCTGCTGTGGGCCCAATAATGTGGTTGGCTTGTAATGTGAAGTCAATTACGGAATAATAATGTTGTAATAGTTATAATGATAATAATAGTAATAATAATAGTGGTAGAAGTATAGTTATAGAACATTTATATAGTACCATTTCAAGGTATCTATTCAGAGTCGCTCTCTGCGCTAGCCTTTATGATGTTAGCAAAACAGTGCACAGTAAGTGGTGGGTTCATGCTCGGACGTGAAACCAATCGAAGGGTTCCCATTGACAACTGACAGATGGCATGGATGGTCAGAGTCTAGTGATAATAATAGTAATAATGATAATAGTAGTAGTAAGGGTAATGTTAGAAGTATTAATGGTTACCTTGTCACCTTGTGCTGTAATATCTCTGAAATCTAGCCACCGTCATGATCAACCCTCTCCATGTCTTTCTTTCCAAACTTCTGTCCCTTAATTCCTCCAGGCTCATTCCAGTTTTTTCGTGTGTCTCATCCGTCCATTTTTTCTTGGGCATCCTCTTTTCTTCCTTCCTCCTCCAAATGCCAGCATCATTTCCTTTTCCATTCCATTTGATCGCATAACATGTCCAAAAAGCCCCAGCTTCCTTCTCAATGCTGTTTGTTGTAACATCTCATTATTCTCAACTCCAATTTTCCTGCGCACCTCTTCGTTTGTCTTCTTCTCCATCCATGTTGTTCTCTGCATCTTCCTCCATATCCACATTTTGCATGCGTTGATCTTGATAGTAGTTGTAGTAATAATAGTTGTAGCTGCAGCAGTAATGTAATAATATAGATAATCTTGCTGAACAATTGAATAATCTGTTTATTGATTCAGCAACAAGTTCCATTGGTGGCTATTACACGTAATGAATGCTTAGATTTTCCAATATCAATAAGACATTTGGCAATGGTCAATTGCCCGCTGAATACTGAAATGACCTTATCTTCAGTGTATAGCTTTTACAGTCGATTTTTAGTTTGAACGTACTCATGAGGCTGAGCGCCTCTGAGTAGATATCTTGAAGGGATGCTATATCAAGTATTTTTTATTGATTAATTGATGACTCATATTCCAATTACCATTTAGTGTTTTTGCAGGACTTTATCAAGATCCCTACGCAGTGATTGTCTTGGGAGGCTTGTGCCCTCTCTGTAATGCAAGCCAAACCAAGCGCTCCACCCAATCAGCTATCATGTCCCAGTAGTTCTGGTATGCAACATGTAGTTTTGTCTATGGCTCTTCCAGTGGTGTCTAGCCCCTCCTGGTAAGGGGGAACAAGGCCGATAAGATCCCGTGGTTTTTGCTGAAGCCTCATGGATGTTCAACATAGCGGCCATCTTGGAGAAGATTGACCAATCACAGCATTAGAAGCGCTTGTTTTGAATATAACCGTTTACTTACATCGCTTGCGCCAATGGTGTAAGAGTACGTACGACCTCATGTGTTGGACTCTTGTTTTTTGCTCTTTCAAGTGGCTTCAACGTCACTGGGCAGCTTAAAATTTTAGGAAGCTCTGTCTAGTTATATATATGAGGTCATTGGGGGAACAGACCCCTCGCTCGCCATGACCGACTGATATTTTAGACTCTGGTAGTAACTCAGAATCATTATCAGAAGTAACAAGCCCTACAAGCTTTTGTCCAAAACGGCAGGTCGATCTTCCAACCCCATTGGTAGACACCATTCTCCTAATCCCCAACCCCATTCTCCCAACCCCATCGGTAGGTGCCACTGGTTTCTTTTGTGGGGCTATTTTTTTATTTCTTTTTTTTACTGTCCTCAAAATTATACATCCAGAATTTTTTTATTCTAACGTGGCAGGTGTTTCTTAATGTAGATTGAGAAGGAATTGCAGAAGGCGGAAGAGGAGGAGAAGCGGTTGAGAGAGGAGCTAGATAAACAGAAGAAGGAGGACATCGAACGTCAGAGAAAGGTCAGACCTTTATTCAGGCTTCAGTCAAACTTCTTTCTGTTGTACAATCTATAGCACTCATCACAACTTTCCCTGTAGCGGCTATTCACTGATGATAATGTTGCTATAGAAGGCAGATTGGATTCTGGTAGAATGTTGCTCACTGTGTCAACTCTGTCTGTCTTCCTTGCGACAGATATACCTATATCAAATGCTTTTGAAATGTTGAAAATGCTTTAAAAATCTATTGTATCTGATCATTTTCAAGCGCTTCTCAAAGCAGAAGCCCTTCAGAGGCACCCCATTGTATGTATTAGGCTATTTAAATAGCGCCTAATAAGAACCGCTCGAAGGTGCAAAATTGTGCAAGTGACTTAGGTCAGAACATAATAAATAAAATAAAAAACCACAAATAAACTGAAGTGTATAGAGCTGAACTGAATAGAACTGAAGTGAATTGTAGTGAATTTAAAGTTGAATTAGATTGAATTAACTGAAAAGAGCTGGGAGCTTGTGCTATGATGCACAAGTCTGGGATGTTCAGGGCTGGGTCAGGGCCAGGCTCACATGGGCAGTCCTCCTAAGGTATAGTGGGCTGGACAGATTTCTGCTGGAATTACCGACAATAAATAAAATACCACGAATTATACTGAAGCGTATAGAGCTGAATTGAAATTAAGTTGAATTACAATAAATTAACTGATAAGAGCCGGGCTGTTGTGCTAGGCTGGGCAGGTCTGGGTGTCCAGGTCTGGGCTAGGCCAAGGCTCGGCTTGGCAGCCCTTTTGAAGTATAATGGGCCGGACAGAGCTGGACTGGACTTGCCGCAGCCGAAAATAAAATAATATGCCACAAAATAAGGTGAAGTGTATAGAGCTGAACTGAATAGAGCTGAAGGGAAATGTGTTGAAATTTATTTGAATTAGACTAAATTAACTGAAAAAAAGCTGTGTTTTGTGCAAGGCTTGGTAGGTATGGGGTGTACAGGGTTGAGCTAGTGTCTTGCTCGCCTGGGCAGGCATTCTGAGGTATAATGGGCTGGACAGAGTAGGACTGGCATTGCCTCGGCCGAAAATAAAATAGAATAAAAATCCACAAAATAAACTGAAGTGCATAGAGCTGAACTGCATTGAGCTGAAGTGAACTAAGTGAACTGTATGTAAATAAAGTTGATTTAGATTAAATTAACTGAAAAGACGTGAGCTGTTGTGCTAGGCTGGGCAGGGCTGGGGTGTCCAGGGCTGGTATAGGGTCAGAGTCGGCTGGGCAGCCCTTCTGAGGTATAATGGGCTTGACAGAGCCTGGGTGGACTTGCCTCGGCCGAAAATAAAATAAAATAATATGCCACAATATAAAGTGAAGTGCATAGAGCTGAACTGAATAGAACTATAGCGAAATGTGTTGAAATTATTTTGAATTAGTCTATATTAACTGAAAAAAGTTATGCGATGGTTTTGAGGTGAGGGAAATATATTTGACCAGAGAAGATGGTAGAGCAAAGAGAAGAGGGAGTCCATTCCACAGAGAGGGACGAATGCAGGCATAGGATATGGATTTGGCCATTGTCTTCCTAACACAAGGAACACAATATGTATTTCTCTATATATTCGTTTAATGTGTCTGAATGTCAAACCGCAGACCCAGCTGAGATTTAAGCGTGATAATGAGAACTTCAAATTGGATGTGTAAAGATAAAGGTAGCCAATGAAGTTGATCATCCATGAAAGTAGAGATACGAGAAAAGCATTCAGTACAGACTGAAGGGGTGATAAACGAACCTTAGGTATGTCAATTAAGAGCTATCTAAGGTGACACCTAGGTCACAAACACCTTATGAAATTCTGAAATGGGAAAGTTTTCAGCGAGTAATGCATAGTCGAGTTTGAGAGGTTGTTGCTGCAGAGTGCCAAATGAAATAAGTTTGGTTTGGGATTAATTTAAAGATGGAACATGTCAAATAGTTAAGTAGACATCTTGAAGAGGCATTGTAGAAGTTTAGTGAAATCTATTGTTCTGATGGCTTCTTTGTCATGTCTCTGTATATGTTCACCTATCTTTGTTCTTGTCTGATCTTGTTTGGATGTCTTTGTCCCTGTCTGTCTGTCTGTCTGTCTGTCTGTCTGTCTGTCTGTCTGTCTGTCTGTCTGTCTGTCTGTCTGTCTGTCTGTCTGTCTGTCTGTCTGTCTGTCTGTCTGTCTGTCTGTCTGTCTGTCTGTCTGTCTGTCTGTCTGTCTGTCTGTCTGTCTGTCTGTCTGTCTGTCTGTCTGTCTGTCTGTCTGTCTGTCTGTCTGTCTGTCTGTCTGTCTGTCTGTCTGTCTGTCTGTCTGTCTGTCTGTCTGTCTGTCTCTCTCTCTCTCTCTCTCTCTCTCTCTCTCTCTCTCTCTCTCTCTCTCTCTCATCTCTTTCTTTGTCAAAAGTAACCGTACTAAATTTATACAATCATGTTTGCATATGTGCTTGGATACATAGATATGCATTTAAGTTCCTCCAATATATTTGACCTCTTGGTTCCTTGTTCTAGATCTGCTGTGGCTCAGTCTCAGTCCTTTTTTCCAATTAGTTCCTCTCTTCGGAACACGCTTTCTCCTTCTTTTCGCTCTATGATTCTATCTGCTGGTCTCTCTTTTTCTCCTTCTTTCACTTTTCTCTAATCCTTCTTTTTTCTCGTCGGACCGTGTCTGCTGGGAGCATATCCGAACAGTTCACCCTAATAAATTCGCTATGCAAATTCTAAATACAATACATTGTATACACTTATGCATACTTATATGGATGCTTACAGGTTATATACATTTGGTAAACAATTTAACGATCATGATATGATTTCTTTGCAGATGGAGCGGAGGAAGCGAGTGGACGAATATCGGACGGCGCGAGAGAGAGAAAACGAGGAGCAGCAGATGGAGGAGTTGATACGGCTGCAGGAGGAAAGAGAGATGAGGCAGCAACAGGCAACCTTTCTCATCTCCCAGTACAGAGATCGAGTAAGAGGAGACTTGACCTACTGCTGATAATTACATCTATGGTAAAAGCTAATTCATATAACTATTAAATATACATGAAATTCTTAACGTTGTACTTATCATTGCTTTTGCCTGCACAACTACTCAGTAGAACTGCTTGAGTTAAGATAAAAACTGAAAAAAGAGTATATCTGGTGACAAATTTCTTAAATGTTGCAGCCCCAGTTGTTTAGATCATTGCATGTCCAAGTGTCTAGTGCTTTTATGAATTAACTAAAATCTGCTATATGCAATTGTTGTCCTAGTCTGTTTGGTTCAGTTTAGTTAGGGCCTTTGTAATACGATGGCAGAGATAAAGATGTTTGATTTCTTCAGGACTTAGAAACTGTCAGGCAGAAAAGGGAGAATGAAGAAAGAGAGAAGAAGCGAATCGAACAAGAGAAAGTAGAACGACTCGAGCGAATAAAGAGCCTGGTAAGCCCAATGAGCCCTAATGAATTATCTAGATACATTTATACATTCATGCATACACACATTCATACATACATTCCTAAGCGTATTCATGCATACTTTCTTCATACATACCAGAATCCAGTTTGTTTGAATCATCATCAGCAAACCGACACATGTATTACTTCTGCCATCGACTCCAGCAATAACTATTGCACACTCACAGTAAAATCTGGCAAACAATCTAGCTCATAAAGCCATTGTCAACTGGATGCTTTATTTATTCTGAAATTTGATATCGCCCTTCTACCAACATTTTTTGTTTCAGTTTTTGTTTTTTTTTGCCTTGACAGCACAATTGCAGTTGTACTGCAGAGCAATTGTGTGCAAAGGACCTGCACAGTGACTCGTCAAACCATGGTCGAACCCGCTCACTCAGCGCACACTGAGTGTTACGGGCCGACCACTCTAACCAATCGGTCACCGTGCCACAAATACTTAAATTTCATCATTTATCTGTTTGATGAACTATGTACATAAAAATGCAGCTAGCATGCGTATTAAAAGAGTTCATAATAATTATGATAATATTAGCTATGGGGTAATGGTGCTATATAATTTGGTGTTTGAGGTGGAGGTGAATGTTGAACGTGACCCAAAGCGTCTGCTTCAACCGACGGAACTTTGGAAGGAACGACAGAAGAACATCGGTCCATCTGGAACAGGTCAACTTCTGCACATGCCGCACAGGTCGTTACTTAGTAGCTTCGAATTTATTTTTTATTTATTGACTTTTAGTTTTTCTGAATGATTTTACCTATTATCTATTCTTGCTTACGTTCATACCTATTTATAGATGTATGTATATTTGTATGTGTATTTGTATGTGTGTATGTATTTGTGAATAAAATTATGTGTGGATGTATGCATGATTTTTCGTGATAGTAAATGTAATGTGTGTGTGTGTATAATTTATCATTTGCAGAGTATTTCATGATAGCTCTGAATGGCTTCTATCTAACAGGTCTAAAAGTTGTATCTTCACTCTCTGAGAGAGCCAAGTAGTTTGGGCAGTTTTGATGCCAGGTCATAGTCCAGAGCAGTCAAGCTGCACTGAAAATGGTTGCTTATTATTAAACGGACGATTTCTAAAGCGCCGTAGCACAGTTACAAAGGCGCTTATGGTGGTCAGTGCATTCTATTGTTCTGTTTCTGGGCATTGTGAAGTGACCAGTAGTGACCATTCAGATATGCCCAGCGTGAGCAATCCGAGGATAGAGAAAAGTTTTAAAGCAATGGGCAGAGGTTGATGTTTCTTCCGCCAATTGCTCAGCCCGAATTTGTGGGGAAGGTTATTTCGCTAACAAGGACTCACAGTTGCCAAGGTGGGACTGTCTTGATCATGAAGGTGATGTGGAACAGAACCAGGATGGAATGTTTGAAACGATTGGTGAATGATACCCTGCTCTGCCTTTTAGGACTGTCAAGTTTCCAATTAAGATTTTCGACATGTTGTTGTAGAGATCTATCTTGTTGATGAGTTTTCTATGTTGTTTCAGGGCTGTGCCAACGTGGCGACAGGGTCTGTCCTAACTCCTAACGATCGATCAACTTTTGTTGTTTTCATGAAGGAGCTGTCTATTTCCACAGAAGATGTAGAAAACATTTGCTCAAAGCGCAGCGGCCTCGCTTGACAAACCGGCCACATTCCATACAAGTGAAGAGTGGCAACCAATATTTCTACAAGTGTTGCACTCCCATAGAAAAAATCCGATTTTCTCAATATTGTTATGCTAGAGACGTGGCACAGTTAATGCTATGGCATATTTACTTGTCCAGATTGTCAAGGACCTCATTTAGTGAAGTGATAACCCAGCTGTTATCGGTCTAGAACTGCCACAGCTCAGAGTCGTGCCTATGCCTCTGTTGGCCCTTTGCTATGGAACAGCCTTCCGGCTTGTGCTGAAATCTTGTGTTGCTGCTCGTTCTCTTAAGACTTCTCTTTTCTCTAGAGGTTTTTCGTATTGGGAGCGCCTCTGATTAGGCTGTACTGTGAGAGGCACTTTATAAATCCGTAAATAGAATAGAATAGAGACAGTTTCATCAGCATCGGAACATTAGTTTGTGCAACAGATTTAACACTTTAATGACAATAGTGCACCAAAAGTAACTGGGTGACCAAAGCAGTTGTCGTTTAACCCTTTAGCGACCAGCCAGGTTGGTTTACATACATTTTAGCAAGCGCTGGTCGTTAAACTTATTATTTTTTGAGGATGTGTTCGGCTGCTGTATAAGATAGATATTTGTTGTTTGTAATAAATGATTTTATGTCCTGATTGCTATTCAAATACAGTTTAGTTTGTCCTTTTTCTAACCTGTGTTTTCCAGCACTCGATATGCCAAGCAAGTGCACAGCCTAATGTGTATATTATTGCTAAATATCATGTGTGTTGGAAATAGAGCAATGGAGGTTTTTAGATGCTTTGTAGATGCAATGTATTAAATGAGATTTCGTTGGAAACATTGGAGCTGTTTGAGAATACGACTTAGATAGATAAATAGTGTGAGATCACATGACACTAAATGGGGTACTAATAAGAGCAGTTGAATGTTTTTATGGTACTATAGAAGTAGTTTCTTCAGATATAAAAATTTTCTTATAGGACTTTTAATGTTTAAGAATGTAAACTAATATCTGGGCCACTTTTTGCAACAATGGTAATGAACAAGAACTTCTGTTGTGTCACTGTAATAATGTTCTAGTCGATGGTCAAGAACACATGAGCAATGCCAGGAGCAGACGCTTATCACGACTTGGTCATCATTTAGGTCCAGCCAAGCCACGTCTGTGTGAATACAAAATTCAAGGGCAAGTCCCTTCAAAAGCTATGAGGGAAATGTGTGATGACAGAGAATCTGGGATAAGACAAAGCTAGAACCAATGGCTAATATCCTCAATCTGATCTACTAAGTGTTGCAGGCTAAAACCTTGCAAGAAGTCGAGTTCAGGCCAGGAAGAAGCACAAATGATCAACTGTTCGCAGTTGACACCTAATGTTTGAAGAACGCATAGAACATAACAAGTCTGCATTAACTTCACAGAAGTAAAAAAAAGCATTCAATTGTTTATCAGCATATGGCATGATGGTGATCATTGCAACTAATCAGAGATATATAGAAAATTATCAAGTGTCATAAACTTAGATAAAAAGAACACAGAATATATATATACTTTCACACAAAACTGGAGTATAACAAGTAGGCTTACATGTTTGTATCCTATCCACTTTAACTTGGTATCAGAAGCAGTAATGACACTCACTTTTAACAACACCAAGGCAGAATTCAAACTAATTGGAAGGCTGGGGAATGGTTAAACCTCTTTTCTGACGACATTGGCTCTCTAAATGTGAATCGGAACTACAATAATAAACAACAGTGACGAAACCAATGGAATATTCGACTCAAAGAGGAATGCAGAGAAAACCAAAAAAGACCAAAGTGGAACAATTCGCCAACGTAGGAAGACAATAATTAGCCAATAGCAGCAACGAAAAAAATACGAAAGAAGTTTTGGACACAATTTGCACTTCCTCTTCAAAATACAAGTCAATATGTGGCATGGATGCGGACTCCATACTAGAAGTTCAAGTCTTGTCCAAGGCAGTTACTGTAAGTCCTCCGGGCACAAGTGCTCAGCGCTTTTGATGCTTTGTCGTATGGATTTTTGAGCTTTGAAGGGAAGGCAGTATCAACAGTGGTATTGCATTGTAAATCAGTCGGAGCTAGGGCTGCCGCTAACGAGTAGTTTTGGAGTCGAGTACTCGTTCGAGTAGCTTAGGTTCTAACTGAAGTTCTGGCGCACCAAAAAAGTTAAATCTCCAATGTAACAACTACGAAGCTACTGAACAGACACAGAACATTTTACGTTTTTTGTTACACAACAAACAGTAAAATATAGAAATAGCAATTTTCAGATCGGAGGTGGAATTAAACAAGTGCTCGAGTAAAAAAAATTACTCGAGTAACTTTTGGAGTCGAGTACTCGCGGCAGCCTCAGTCGGAGCCAAAATTAGTTCGTTCGTTTGTCTCAAAGGATTGACCATAGAGAGCTAAATATTGAGAAGATAAATGCCGCTCAGTGCTTCCGTTTGTAGTGATGGATTTATAAACAAAACTTCATTGATGTCTACAAAATCTTGATTCTAATGTATTACTTGTTACTAAGGAAACTTGCAGTGGTAAAAACTGTAGTTTTTTATTCGAATTCCTAGTTTTGTAATAGCGTAGAGTTTTATGAACCTATTCTTGAAACTTAAATAGCGTTGTAACCTCGTAGGTGCCGTAGGCGAGAAACTCTTTAGGACTAAGTACCCAATCCAATTTTTACACCAAACACTGTTTAATACTTGTTCTCTGAGTAACCACAATGTGACAATTTAATCCACCAACAAGAGACACGGGTTAGTTAGTCGTGTCCTAATTAGTTGTGTTAACTTTCAACCATGTCGTTTTCTCTTTGAATGGACAGTCAGGTAACTAGGTTGGCGCAACGATAGATTATTAATGTGGTGGGCATTTTATATCTACGAAGAAATAATTTTTGAATTCACTCAAATAGTTTTCATTGAAAGCAGAGTGGGTACCGAGACCTTGGGCCGTATATTCTGGTCCTGCAGGTGTGGTCATTATGATACACTTGGGCAGTTATGGTTCAACGACACTGCCTCATGACGAAGATGATTAATGTAATATAAATCTTCGAAAATATCTCAGCGCCCACAAAAGCCACGCCAGGAAGCCAGCTTATTCACGATTAGCGTCGCCCTCCTCCTTTACACTGCTCGGGACTTGCACAACCAGGGTATGTGCAGTGTTGATGCCAGAAAATGTTTTCTTTCTCTATTTTTATGGTATATTCTTAATCCAAAATTGATTTGTATTGTATTGAGGCATCTATAGTAGGTTGAGCCATTCAGAAGCGCTCCCAGCGTGCAATGTACTGCGAGAAGAAGCAGGTATTTTGAGAAAGCAAACGAGAACAAGAGACTGGTAGATAGTATCCTGTGGTGAACAGAGCACTTTCCAAAGACTGGGACCAATTGAATCAAAGTGTCACGGGTTCCACTCTCGCCACTGCTTCTTCCTGATGACGAGAGTACCCGCTAGTTCTTTCCTCTATCACGAAGCTCATCAACACGACACACTGGATGGTTTTAATATGTATATTTAATTATATATATCACTCATCCTATCTACACTTACTGGAGTTATTAGTGTCCTTTTTTAGAAATGTTTCCCTGGTTTACGTTGGAGACGAGGACCCAAACTACGTTGATTACCCTTATCGTCAGAACGACCTAGCGTCTCCCCCAGTTCCGAAATAAGTCCCGGTTCCTTTCCTTGCTACGCTATATGAATCCTTCTAGAGGCGATTTCCTTTGCTATTCCAAATGCAAAACTCATATCTCTATTGGACGACAGGTCACCTGCAGAAACCATTACTAAGCCCTGATTGGTCGGGTCTTGGCGTCGATAGCGTAACGTCAGATTCCTAGAGGCGTACAGTTACTGTTTGACTAGCGGCTGCTATGGCTGGGCCTTGCCAGTGTCATAGACGAGTAACAGGTCCTAGGGATCGAATTTCATTATTATCGTTATACCGCCTAGTGGGTTGCGCCATTTGTATCGGAATTGTCCCCTATTCATGATCCGTGTCAACCAGCCGGTCCAGATCAAATCTTCCACTGATTCATGAATTTCTTGTCTGTGGGTCGTAGAGATGGAAGGGGCAGTCGGCTCTGACATCTGCCTCGCGGTGTTGGGTTTCGTTGTTTGACACCCCGTTGATCTTTGCATAATTCTTCGCCGTCTGTATTGAAGCCGTCTGCTTCAGGCGAAGCCCATTGATGTCTCCCATCTCATGTGTCATGTAGACATTCTCATCCGTAGTCCTCCTACGCCTCTGCTGTCAATCGATGACTTTTATATGGCGCCATCGTCCAGAGTGTCGCGCGTCACACAAAGGATCAAGGCTGAACCATTGTTGTTCTAAAACAGGGAACCAAAAGGTTAAATCTCTGGCAGAAATGAAGTGGTAGGGTGAGAGGAAACTGAACATGCATGTGTGTATGTTGTATATACTGGGGTTTCATATATCACACCTAGCCAATACACCAAATCGCCCATCTATCTTTTATCCACCCATTCCTTCACTCACATACTAGATCTCTTTTCATCCTTCCATCCAGATATCCATCTGGCACTTGTGTTGGTAACAAACAATTCACAGACTAACTGTGGTATTGAACAATTCACAGACTTTGTTAATAAACAGTTCATGAACTACGGTACTAAGCAATTCACAGACTATGGTACTAAACAATTCACAGACTATGGTACTAAACAATTCACAGACTATGGTACTAAACAATTCACTGACTATGGTACTAAGCAATTCACAGACTATGATACTAAACAATTCTCAGACTATAGTAATAAACAATTCGCAGACTATGGTACAAGCAATTCACAGATACCAGTACTGAACAATTCACATTTTGTGATGGTTTGCAGTGTGACATTCCATATATTTAATAAACGAATATTTATTTTTGATGGTATATCAACAGATCAGTGATGCAAGATCCATTGGCAGTCAGCAACTTTCTTGCGCTCAGCAAGAAATCTTTTGCGATCAAGTTTGACTTAGAGAACACAGAATACGATGCGATCGAGAACATCGGAACGGGTGCGTATGGCGTCGTCTGCTCCGCCGTTCACCACAGAACGGGCGAAAGGGTTGCGATCAAGAAGATCCCAAAGATATTCGAGCAGATGATCGTTGCTATGCGAACGTACCGTGAGATACGGATACTCAGGCACTTCAAGCATAACAATGTCATATCGATTCGCGAGATTCTTCGTCCGAAGGAGGACCTTCCCATGTTCCAGGACATCTATATTGTTCTTGACCTGATGGAGAGCGACCTCCACAGGATCATCTATTCACAGCAGGAGCTGACCAACGACCACGTCCGATGGTTTCTCTACCAGATATTGCGTGGCCTCAAGTACATCCACTCGGCTAACGTTGTCCATCGAGACCTTAAGCCAAGCAACCTTCTGGTTAATGGAAATTGCGATCTGAAAATCGGAGACTTTGGTACGTCTGGATTTCAGATAACCTTATTTCTTTGTGTTTAGTGAAGCAATAGGTGGTTTGGCTTCTGCCCTCAATTGTCCGTATTCCCTTACTGTAGCGTCTGAGAATTTAGTTAGCACGTCTTACTATTTAGACGCACTATCAGTGGGACATCCCTTAGGCAATAAGAAAACCTTCAGGCAACGAAGGGATGTGAGTAGGAGCCAGACTAAAACCTTACAACGGATTATGTGGGGTAGGTCGTTCCATATAGAAGGGCTCATGATGTCAAAGGTACGGTGTTGAGTCATAGCAGTCACCAGAAGTCAATCCACAGACCGGAAAGAGTGGGAGGAGATAGCAGACTGACCGTGCCTCTGATTCAAGTTTGTCATCTGGCTTTATAAATCGTATGTTATTGAAGGCATTTATGGAATCATAACGAACAGAAATAAACATAATATATTCAATGACGATACATTGACGAGAGTTCTCTGCTTTTGATGTCAAAATGTCAAATCTTAAGGGTTAATAAACCAACTGGGTCCAGGATAATCCCTTCCTAATTTAATATCTTTAGATGGCCAAATGATATTTATTTATACAGTGTGAGATGTATAAGGAAAAATCTTAACTAGTTTTGCTTAACTAACTAGCTTACATTTTACTAAGGAAACAGACGATATTCATTCATTCATTCGCCAGGCCTACCGGTGGTTTGGCGTGGAAGCCTATGAACATTGCATGTTTCGCTTGAAGGTAGGTAACTCGTGTGGAAACCGTGTTACAGAATATCTGCGGGACGTCCTTCATTGGGTCCCCTTCTCTCAACGAATCTCATCATTGGTATGGCGTTGTATCGAGGGATCTGCTCTCAGATACCTGCAAGAACTATGCTGTTCCACACTAAGTGTCCAACGCCGAGGTTCCCTACGTTCATCCCTACGTTCATCTTGTCCCTCGCTCTCGGACTTCCGTGAGGCAGCGCCGAGCCTTCTTGGTTGCTGGCTCTGCAACCTGGAAAGGGCTCCCTGTCACACTCTGCCTTGTGCCCAGGGGACACTCAACCAAATTCTGTACTAATCTTAAGACTGTCCTGTTAAGCCAGGGTTGGATCGAGATCGCTTCTGAGTAGATGTCTTGAAGGGCGCTATTTAAATCCTCCAAATAAATAAATCAATCCTGTTGGTGTCTGTTATGTGAAGCAGTTTTCCAGCTGCTGGACTCGATTGTTAAATTTGTGCAGCTAACTTTTGGCACAGTCATTTCTATCATTTGATATGGCGCCAGTTGAAGTGCTGCCTTACCATAAAACCTTAACTATGACCATTCGCCACATATTTGATTGATCTTACCAGTCGAACAATTTATCACAATACATAAACTGTGAAATCAATATGAGTTGGAATGGAACATCAGGGAGAGCAAAAAACCTTACAGAGACCATTTGTCCTGCTAGCAGGGCTACCATTTCTAGTTACCCAGAGTAGTAGGTTATATACTAGTGCATAGGCCACTTGGTAATAATATTTGGACTAGTTAACACGTTGTTAGTGCCTTTGACATGTGTTCATTTGTGTGTGTTTAGGTATGGCTCGTGGAATTTACTCCGTTCCTGATGATTCCAACATTAAGATGACGCAGTACGTTGCTACGCGGTGGTATCGTGCCCCAGAAATCATTCTCCAATCACCGACTTATACGACTGGGGTTGATGTGTGGTCGGTCGGGTGCATTCTGGCCGAGATGATCGTCAGGAGACCTCTTTTTCCAGGTGATATACAGTGTAGTGGTTAGCATGCTAGATTGCCAACCGAAAGGTCAGAGGTTCAGATCCCCATCAGCAGCTTAATTTTAGATGGCTTCGGCATGGTAAGGTGAGTGGCCGGGCCGGTCCTCTCACCATGTCATCTTCCCCTACCGTGTACTAATTATAGCAAGGCTCGCCAAGTGGAGAGGTCAGTTTGAGGGTAAATGCCCAGGACCCGGCAATTCTGTAGGCGCCCGAGCTGGGCACATGCTCAATTTTCTTACTGTGTCTAAAGATAGTTTTGAGGCCTATGATTGCCTTGCCTAGGGTGTGATTATAGCTCAGTTGATTATGGGTGCAAGTGGAGCAGAAATTTAAATCGAGACATGGACTTGAACCCCGACCTCTCCATTGACCACTGCGCCATCGAGCACCCCATGCAGTCCATATAGTCAGAAGTTCTGAGTTAAGTTCTTACTTACTAATTATTGCTCTTTGCTATTTGAGCCTTACTGTGATTTTTGTGATTCTGTCAGGGAGGGATTACCGTCATCAACTAGAGATGGTATTCGACGTTGTTGGAACTCCGTCAGCTGCCTACGTCGATACGGCACACTCGGAACTCATTAGGGATTTCTTAGACAGTAAGTGGAAGTTGGGCTGGTGAGGTTTAGAATTTAGATGTCGACTGCTGACTATGGCTGTGAGAGTCACGTGTGGGGACTGCGGACGGACTGACAGAGAGAGAAGGAGAGAGCAGGGAGGCAGTGTCGAGGGGTGGAGAACACAACGAGATTGGGCGTAGAAGGAGAAGGTCGGGATTCAAAAAGAGCATTGATTTTATGTTTTTAATAAATGTAAATTTATTAAACGTGGTTGGAAGTGAAAACGGTCGTCACATTAAATGGTACCGTGACCAGGATAGCGTTATTTGAAGGCGACAGAACAATTCGAAGTCGGGGACATGTTGAACAACATTCTCGAAGCTGAAGTCGGTGCTCAGAGGTCGGCGTGAGGTGATTTCATGTGGTCGAAGACGGTGACTGAAGAGGTTAATTCCGGTGAAGGTGACGTGGCGGACGGTGTAGTCAGCCATTGGCCGTTTCTTCCAAACGATTTCGGGAGCGGTTCTGTCGACGAAAGTGTTCGGGGTACCCCATGACAGTCGGTGAAGTTTCGCTGGTGTCGGTTCGAGTTGGACTCCAGGTACGCTATCGACCTACCGTTTTCTTCCAGAGACGGTTGTGAATCAAGAAAGAACAGTTTGTTCCAGTCAAGTTCGGTTGTGAACATTCTCATGTACGCTGTGAACTTTCTTTTTCTTCCAAGGACTGGTGTGAAGCAAGAAAGAAAGGTGCATTCCAGTCAAGTCTGTTTCGAACAATTTTCAGCTAAAGTCTGGACTCAAAGTCAAGTCCTGGTGGTTTTCTGCTGAGACTGTCTGGTATTCTTGTTTCTTTTTGAATAGAATAAGCATTGTCTCAAAAACCTTAACCATGGACGAGGAGAGTAGACTTAAGCATCTTAGTGTGGATGCATTGATTGGTTTGTTAGTTTGAGCAGGTGCGGATTCTGAAGCTATTGTGGATCTAGATAAGGAACAGCTTGTGGAACTAAGTTTAGTGGCCACTGGGCACGCTGAAGGAAATTTGCCTACTAAAAAGGCAAAGGAAATGACGATGGTTGAAATGATGCAAATGATGATGAAAAGAGAAGAAAAACAGAGAGAAATGATATTAGAAAGAGAAGAAAAACAGAGAGAAATGATATTAGAAAGAGAAGAAAAACAGAGAGAAATGATGTTGGGGTTTCAGAAGGAAATATTGGAACGACAGGTTAGAAGTCAAGAGATGGTTTTAGAAGAGGCCATAAGGGAACGAGAGAGAAAAACAAGGGCAGAAGAATTGTCGGGTACAAAAATTAAGAAATTTGGGGATATTTAAAAAAATGTTTTACCCAAAATGCCTGACGAGGATGTCGAGTTACCCTTGTATCTTGAATCTGTTGAAAGCATGTTTTTGTTGTATCAGGTCCCTGATGATTTGAAATGTGCCCTGCTAATGCCATTTCTGTCTGAGAAAGCTAAGAAGTTAGTTAGGAGACTTCCGGCTGTTCAGATGAATACCTATGCAACTTTGAAAACTGCTTTGTTGCGAGAGTTTCGGTTAACGCCTCTACAGTACCGTGTGCAATTTGTTAAGGCTGTGAAGGTGAACACAGAATCTTGGATGCAATTTGCGACCAGACTTCGCACATATTTAAGATTTAACCGTGATTCTAAGAATGTCACTTCTTTTCAGAAACTACAAGATCTGTGGGTTGCAGATAGAATGAAAGAATGCATGTCATTTGTTGTTAGATCACATGTTGTGGCTAAAGAAGGTGATGGTTGGCTTGATCCAATCAGTTTGGCTGAATTAACTGACATTTTCTCAATAAACATGTATGAAAATCCAAATTTCAGGGACACTCCTGACAAATTTTCATCAAAATTTGGGGAAAGATCAAATGGTCATGGAGATTTTAATGAAATTGAGAAAAAGCCCAGTTTTTCCAAGTTTAACTCCAAAGGGGCACAGGATAACTTGGGGAAGTGGAAAGGGGACATGCAGAGGAAATTGGATAAACCAAAATGTTTCATTTGTCTTTCTGATCAACATTTAAAGGCTCAATGTCCACGGAATAAGGGAAAAGCAATGGTGCTGGAGGCAAAAATCAGTCATGTACTGGTTGAAGAGGAGGTAAGTGAGGTAAAGGGATGTAGTGTAATGGTCAGAAGGGATGATGAAGCAGAGGTGGTTGAAGATGAAGGTTTTTGTAATGCTTCTGAGGTAAAATATGGACCCAATGACTATTTTCGGGAGTCAGAGTTTGACTTAGGTGAAAGGGAGAAAGAACTTCAGAGACAGAGGTCAGAGAAAAAGAAAGAAGAGGTAGATGTAGAATTAAGTTCTTTGTTTACTCTAAATGCTTTGAAGGTTACTGCAGAAAATGCTTTTCATGATGGGGTGTTTTTATCAGGTATATCCAAAGTAAAGTTACAAATTGGTGATGTTGAATGTGTTTGTCTTTTGGATTCAGGTTCTGAGATAACTGTCGTAAACAAAAGGAGGTTACCTGAAATTGGCAAAGGCAGTCAACCTATGGGCAAAGTGAAATTACGGGGAGCCTTTGGAGTACCCATTGAAGCTGAAGTATTTAATTTGCCCTGTAGATTAATTTCGGACGATGGACATAAGGTGACTGTAATGTTGACTTGTGCGGTGACTGATGATTTAAGGGTGGACACAGAGTGTTTACTAACCTTAGATGACTATAAAGCCTTAAAACTGAGTCAGACAGTAGATGATTGTGAACTGATGATTGATGAAGACCAGACAGTAACCATTGAAGATATGACTGACCGTGAGGGACGGAGGACAATTAGTCGTGAGATGGAGGATAGGTCAGAGGGAGCGACAGTGTTTGGAAATTTTGATATAGCAGAGGAAGTGATACCTGTAGTCAATAGGGTCAGTGGAGTTATAAATGAAGAGAGGTTAGATGGAGATGAAGAGTTTGATGACACTCAGCAGTTAGTTGATGCAGCAGAACAGATGAAAATGGAACAGCTGACAGATGAGGGATTGAAAGAGTGTTGGATAAAAGCACAGAAGAGAGAGAAGAATTTTTATGTTAGGGCTGGTGATAATCTGTTGTTTCATAAGGATAAGATTGGACTAGGGAATGTTCATCAGATGGTTGTGCCAAAAGGAAAGGTCAAAGAAATTTTAGAATTAGCTCATGATTGTGCATGGGGAGGACACTTTGGCTCAAGGAAAACTACTCAAAGAATTAAGTCTTCATTTTTCTGGCCTGGTATGAACAAAGAAATTAAGGCATACTGCCAGAGTTGTAAAGCTTGTCAGTTGAGGAGGAGAAAAACTGTGATGGATCGAGTACCGATTACTCCTGTGGTGAGACCGACCAATGTCTTTGAGGTAATGAACTGTGACATCATTGGACCATTTGAGCAAGTGTCACGGGGCTATAAGTATGTGTTGTGTCTAGTAGACCAGTGTTCAAGATACCCAGATGCAAGACCTATGAGAACGATTACCACAGAGGCCATTTGTGATACCTTACTGGAAATGTTTTCTTATACCGGTATACCAAGGGTGCTAGTCACTGATCGGGCTGCAAGTTTCAGGGGGAAGCTTATGAATGAGTTCATGAAGAGACTGGGGTGTGCACCTAGATTTAGTTCACCATATCACCCGGAAGGAAATGCTGTAGTAGAGAGGTGGAATCTGACTCTCAAGAACTTGCTTCACCAAGTAGTACGGAAAAATCCAAAAGGTTGGGAGAAGCAATTACCATTTCTGTTGTGGGCATATAGGGAAGTACCTAATGCTACCACGGGTGTAAGTCCTTTCATGATGATGCATGGACAGACAGGACGTGGACCTTTAACCATACTCAGAGAAACATGGGCAGGAGAACAGATTGCTCCATGGGAACTTGCAGACACAAGTAAATATATGCAAAAGTTGAAAAAGCAACTGCAGCAAACGAAGGATATAGCAGATGTACATGCAGCAAATGCTCAGGAGAGATATGCTCATTACTACAATTTAAGGTCAAAGGAAAAGACATTTGAGATAGGAGATCAGGTGGTGATGTTGGAAAAGGATCGCCATGATAAGTTAAGTGCGGGTTGGAGTGGTCCCGACATAGTTACAAAGAAGATTTCTGCAGGTAGTTACATGGTACAGTTACCTGATGGAAATGAGAGAACATTACATGTTAATTACTTGAGACCATTCAAAGCAAGGGTTAGTGCTGTTGGCGTGATATGTGAAGGTGAGGAAGATTTTGGTGAGATTAAATATCAGCCTGACAATGACTTGACAGAGGTGCCAGATAAGACCACTGCTTTAAATCAAATTGTCTTGGAACATCTTAATGGGGAACAGCAACAGGAGCTAAGGCAGCTCTTACAGAAATTTAAAACACTTTTTGATGACAAACCGGGACTTTGTGAAATTGGTACCCACTCTATAAGGTTACAGGGTGATGTTTGACCGCGAAGGCAGAAACCATATAGAGTACCCCAATTGTTTAAAGAAGAGGTTGACTGTCAGATTAATCAATTGTTGGATGAGGGATTGATTGTGGAATCAAACAGTCCATGGGCACATCCTATTGTTTGTGTACGGAAGGCTGATGGCAAAAGTCTTAGATTGTGTTGTGACTTTCGAGAGGTCAATTCTTTTTCTGTATCTGATTGTTTTCCTATGTGTCAGTCTGAGGATTTAATTATTCAAGTAGCCAATTCTCATTACATTACAACTTTAGATTGTTCTTCAGGATTTTGGCAAGTCCCGATGCAACCAGAGTCTCAAGAACTTACTGCTTTTGTGACACATAGAGGGTTGTATCAGTGGTTACGGATGCCTTTCGGTTTAAAAGGAGCTAGTGCAACGTACCAACGCATTGCTAATAAGATTTTGGAACCTCATTCTGATTATGCTGATGCATATATAGATGATTTTGCAGTGCACTCTAATTCTTGGAAGGATCATCTACTTCATTTAGAGAGGGTGTTAACATCTATTAGCAAATCAGGTTTGACACTGAAGCTTTCTAAGTGTGTGTTTGGTAAAGACAAAGTTAAGTGGCTTGGTCATTTGCTAGGTTCTGGAGTTAAAGAGGTAGGTCCGGATAAAATTATGGCCATTCAGAGGATTCCTCTACCAACCACTAAGAATGAACTTAGACAGTTTCTAGGTCTGGCAGGATATTATAGAGCTCATATTCCTGATTATGCCAATATAGCTTTGCCATTAACTGAGTTAACTAAGGGAAATAAGATGTTTCAGTTGAATTCACCAGGTCGAGCATATGATGCTTTTAGTAAGTTAAAACAAGCACTAAGTGGTTCTTTGGTTTTGGCTGCACCTGACTTTCATAAGGCATTTATTATTCAGACAGATGCATCTGATTATGCAGTAGGAGTTTGTTTAGCACAGTTGGTTAATGGATTGGAGAAACCCATTTCTTTTGCATCTCGTAAATTGTCAACCACTCAACAAAAGTGGAGTACTATTGAAAAGGAGAGTTACACAGTGATTTTTGCTTTGCAAAGGTTTGAACATTATCTGTTAGGAGCTAAAATTCTCTTGTATACTGATCATAACCCTTTGAAGTATTTAACTGCATGTGCTCCCAATAACTCGAAGTTAACTCGATGGGCTTTAGCCTTACAACAGTTTGACATTAAGGTTAGACATCGAAAGGGATCTTTAAATAACAACTGTGATGCACTCTCAAGATTATTCTGACCCTGTGTAATTGATAATCTGTTATAGATAGTCATGTGAAGAGAATAGTTTATGTAACAATTGTGAAACACTTGTAAGATTGTTTTAAGCATGGATTGCTAGTAAGATGTTAATGTTATTAGTGTGTTTTAGAGTGATCTATGGTGGGAAACGAACGATTGACTTGATGACTGATGTATAGGATGACTCTGAGGTTTATTTTATGTGTTCGTATATGCCTGGTTGGCACGATAGAACTACTAAGTTCTGTTTTTGTTTGAAGTTTAAAGGGGCAGATAGATTAGTTATGTTTTTGATTGGCTTTGTTTGCATATTTCTGTGATTCTCATTTGTTGAGTGTTATTAATTTATTGCGTCAAGCCAATGTTCTGGTACCCTTGTCTTTTAATTTTACCTACCAGAACATTGTCTTAAAAGAGGGGGGCGTATGTGAGAGTCACGTGTGGGGACTGCGGACGGACTGACGGAGAGAGAAGGAGAGAGCAGGGAGGCAGTGTCGAGGGGTGGAGAACACAACGAGATTGGGCGTAGAAGGAGAAGGTCGGGATTCAAAAAGAGCATTGATTTTATGTTTTTAATAAATGTAAATTTATTAAACGTGGTTGGAAGTGAAAACGGTCGTCACAATGGCTATGGCTTTTAAGTATCATATGACCATCTTTGTTATTTAACTTACATACAGCGCCATTTTCGTTTGCCTTCGCTACTCCATGGCGCTACATAAATCGTCTTGTTACTATTACTTCCTATGTTCTGCACCTTTGTGAAGTTTTTATTAGGCGCTATGTAAATGGTCATACGCAGCATACATTACTAAACCAGTCAACCGCGTTTGTCGTTTCTGTAGAATTTCCTAAGAAACCGGCTGCGGACTTTGGAGAGCTTTTTCCAGGCGCCACTCCGAAGGCCATTCGTCTGCTACGTCGCTTTCTGAGTCTGGATCCAAAGGACCGACTGACGGTTAACGAGGCCCTGCAGGACCCGTACCTGAGCACGTACCACGAACCCGACGATGAGCCTGTCTGCACTCCCCCGTTCGACTTCAGCTTCGAGAAACAGTTCAAGGATCTCTTTGATAAAAAGGTTTGTTACCAGATGACATTTACTAGGGATGAACCGAGTGTCAATTTCCTGCTGATTACCGAATTTTATGAGTTAAGTTGTACCGAGCCCGAGTTTGGATAAGTTGTACTGAGTCCGAGTTTGGATTATTTTTAAAAGTCTTGTTCTCTTGATTTTTAGTTTAACAGTTTACACAATTTTTATGAATTTTTGGTTGTGTCTCAGTTTACTCCAGGAAGTAGTATCTAGTAAGTACTACTAGTTACAGTGTTTTTATTTTTAATTAGGTCGATTGTCGCTTTGTAAATATAAAAATTGATTTTCATTGTAAAAACAGAAAATCAGAAATCTTACTTTATTAAAATTCGGACCCATTGTTTGTCCGAGTAATGCTAAGTACTATGAAATACGGCTGAATCGAGTTTTGGTTCACCCCAAGCGTTTACACCCAGTGCTCGGACCTGACCTTGTTCATTTCATTTACAAGGACTTGAACTGGAAGCTTGTGTTGAAATGATTTCTTGCTACCATCCATGACTGTGTATTTTTATAGCACCACTTTTAAAAAGACAAACAGAGCTTAACTCATGATTTTTCTCTACTCTTAAGATTGTCCTTTTCGGCTGGGGTTGAGCTGAGAATGCTTTGTGTAGTC
Organism: Bimastos eiseni; assembly: GCA_959347315.1. Taxonomy (NCBI): domain Eukaryota; kingdom Metazoa; phylum Annelida; class Clitellata; order Crassiclitellata; family Lumbricidae; genus Bimastos; species Bimastos eiseni. Next base: position 11,226,763 of record OY365822.1, on the reverse strand, counting down.
AATCTTTAATTGGTGCTATATAAAATTGCTGTAATAGTAATTGTCACGATCCTTCTTGATCCATGACGGTTTGTTTTCTCATCCACCAAACACGAACAACGACGCTTCTTGATGTTTAAAGAATATATTAATATTTTATATATAACTATCTATCTACGCATAGCTTAAAAATTAACTGGACAGAGGTCGACTTGGTTCTCGAAGATCGTCACGTTCTACGCCCTGTTCTTGATGGCCTCCGACGTCCTTCTAAGTCCAGACACTCTATGCTGCAGCCCTCCTTGCTACAGCAGATAAACCCCGTCCTCCGCCATCGCTCATGTGATACAGACTACGATCCTGCTGTCCCATTGGTCCACCTAGACCCTCACTTGCCCACCCCTCGATGCTGGTTGGTGGGAACCCCCTCTACTACTAAAGTTCGTGTCACTTCTTAGCCTACCCTTAATGGCGTTTTAGAGGTCCGTTGAGATTAAAGAGTTATCAACGTCAAAGAAGATCATAGGCCTCCGGAGGTTAAATTCCTCCCGCCATCGACCCATTAATATCCTAGCGTCTCTTTTACCGCCTGCCCTCGGTTCATTGGGCGTCGGAACCAGCCGAGACCAGTTGCTTTAGTCTCATATTACCGATCGCTGCCCTGGCGTCTGGAGGACTCTTGTTGATGAATCGTTGCTAAAGTGACTGCTATCCCTGGACGAACAGCTAAGACATTAGATTCAGCCTCTGGCGTCAAATTTCGTCTTCGTGGCGATTCGCGTGGCTGACCTTGTCGACCGGTCGCTCCTTAAGTGCATATCGATAGTCTCTGAAGGCGTATAAGGTAGATGCCCTCTGCCGTCCTCCCTCCAATTCATCGTTAGCTGTCCTCCATGCAGCCTCTGAGTTCCAATGCATTTCTTTAGCGCCTTTGGCAAAAATCTCAGTCATGACAGTAATAACGATAAAAACTGTTCGGACAACATAACTGATGCTTTCAATATCTGTTTAAACCGTGATATACATAGAAGATTGCTATCACAGTGCATTTTTTTATTTTTCAAGATCAACCCGTAATTCTGGAATGGGTTACAGCATAACCTGTGTTGTAAGGCTTTCTTTGCCTCTATGTCATTCGTTGATAAATGCCCATTCTCTTCAATATCGGTATGATGTTTGGGAGGGCTTTTCTTTTTTGCTATATATACTTCATTTACTTTTTTTATTATTTGTTGCTATGAAAAAATTAATTTATTTGTGGATGGTCACACAGAAATGCGACTCTTTAGTGTGGTATTTCTGTTACCTCAAGAAGAGCTGTAAGATATCCGAAATTCTGGAAAGCCAGTGAAGATAATATTATAGGGAAAGATAGAATTTGAACCTTGGACAACATGATAAAGTCTGTTGTTATAGGACGATTTTGTTAAACAGTCATAAACTGATTATTCTTTTGATTTTTTTTAAAATTAGGAGCTGCAGTCAAAAATCCTTCGAGATGTAATAAGCAAGGAGATTCTTGATTATCACGCACCAACACGGAGCAACGACACTGCTGGGAACAGCTTCTGCCCTTCAGCCACCCCAACGGATCAAGGGGGCGTTGACGAACCAAGCCGTGATCGGTGGCAGTCGCTCGATGAACAGTTAAAGCTCGCAGACAATAAGAATTCCAGATCATCTGCCATTGTGTCAGAATTGAGCCAAACGATTGATTTGGTGAATAAGTATGATGTGGCTTACGACAACATTGATGGAGCAACCAACAGGAGTCCACTGAAGATTGAAATAACACTTGCTTCCAACGACAGCCATCATCCTTCTTCGGGCGGATGCGTTGATGTTGAGATGAAGAGCGCCAGGGGCGATGTTGGGATGCTGGCGGTGAATCAACACCAGCAGCAGTACCAGCTGGATTCCGATGTGAAGATGTTAAGCGCCAAGCTAGAAGAGAAGTGCATCATTACATCTATCGAGGAGTCGGAGGAGGAGTCGGCCGTTGTGCCTTGCAATGATAAAGACATGCTGTCAGAGTTGAGTTCACAGTTGGACGCCAAGGCAAAGATCAAGGCAGCTCTGTTAAACACGGAGCTCAGGAAGCAGAGAATAGGTACGGAGGTCACTCGGTCTGCATTATCTTACTCACAAGTCGCGTGGTATTGTATTGCATATAAGCATTTGTAAAATGAATCTACGATACAATACAACTGTAATTTGATATTGCCCTTCTTAGACAATATAATACAACTGAAATTTGATATTGGCCTGTTTTCAAGGGTTTCATTTTTACTCGTAAGTGCACACACACACCTCAATGGCGCAATAGCAGATATATTACAGAGCAATTGTGCGCAAAAGACTTGCTCAAGGTCCCTACACAGTGACCACCTCGGACGACGGTCGAACCCGTGTACTCTCCTCGTTACAGACCGACCGCTCTAGCCAATCAGCCAATGTGCCACATGCGACTAGTTGGGTGCTCCGTTCAGAAGTGCCCACAGTACGCAAGATCCCGCAAGATGAAGCGATAATAATAAGTAAGTAATAATAATAATTTAATTTCCTCGAATTGGAACAATCGGGATGCCATGTATTCCTGGACTGAATGATAGCTTATGTACGGTTGACTGCAAGTAGAGAATTTAGTTAGTAAATTAAGTGCTTATCTATGGTTATCTAATTCTATCTAATAATATCTATGGTCATCCAATGCTTCAATGCAGTCATTTTTGTAACACATTGTCTACTGAAAAAAACCATCTGCACAACTAATGTAAAATAATTTGAGAAAATAATCTTAATTATATGGTTGTTTGCAATTATTTTTTGATGGTTAACTGTTGACATGTTGACACCGCTAGGTTCTAGTCAGCATGCATTCTGTTGACAATACAATCATGATGGCTATAATACCGGTGTATCTTATCAAGTATAACAAGTGGTCTTTGATTAATCATTATAAATAAAGTTAATCAGTAGAATTTATTAATGGAAATGATAATGATTGTGTTAATGGTCCCTTGTAATAGTCCTTGGATTTGGTGTTGCTAGCCCTCTCACCTTCCCAGTTCCAGAGACGCTTTAAGACTTTCCTGTTTTCTTGTCCAAGCATAGATGCCTGTTACGAGTGCTGCTGCAGTGGTGCTATACAAATATTCCATTACATTACATTACAATGGAGATATTTTTTTTCTGAAGAACTCAGTCAGAAGCTGAAGATGCCGTCGAAGCCTAGGGCCGCGATTCAGATGCAGAAGAAACGCGAAGAGAAGCGACGTCTGAAGCAGGAAAAGGCTCTCGAGAGAAAGAAGAAGAAGGGTCGAGGTCTCTACCCCTTCGTTCATTCATTCTCCACATTGCTCAGACTAAAACATTGCATGGTATTGTGTTGTGTTTATGCATCTGTGAAGCTGGTCAACACTTGTGCGTAGACCACGCATTGGTGACTCTTTTAGCTTACTGCGCACTGTTTTGCTAACTGTTCTAACACTCGTTGAAATAGCATTTAACATCATGTAAGCTAGCGCAGAGAGCACCTCTGAGTAGATTTCTTGAAGAGATGCTATATCAAATTTCATTGATCTATTCTGATGCCTCCCGGTGTGTAAGGCCCTTCAAAAAGATGTAGACCATGAAGAAGGAGAGTAGTCACTTTTGAACTGTTAAATGTAAGCGACTTCGTTTTCCTGGTCTCGGCTTATGAGGAAGGGTGTCTAGTCATCTTCCTTCTCTGTCTCATCTTCCCATTGACAGTATAATCATCACAGCTTAGTCAACGAAGGGACACAGGTGGGGCAGAAATATCGATTTTTTTTTGGCTCTGGCACGGATTTGAGTCCCAATTTCTCGTTTAACAGTATAGCATACTTACTAGCCACTACATTAACTAAGCTGATAGAGATGCAGATGACATGGGTTGAGGCTTCTCAGGGCAACATGAGCAGTGCATTTGGATGTTCCTTTTGTAAAAGAGATAGGATATGTGATTACGATCATCTTTTCCAGGTAATGTAAAGTTCATGATGTCCATTATTAATGGGTGGGGGCAAAGAATTCCGGAGTGCATGGTTAGGAAATGAAGGCGGTGGACATAGTGGTTGTACTGCTTTACTGGTTTATAGAACTCGTGGTTGACTATTTTATTGATTTTAGCATTATTTACTGTAGAACGAGGCCTCAGTTCTTGATATTTAGGATAACTTATGCTAGTGGGAACAATGCATTTTTGCGACTCAATAAAGAGTTAGCAAAACAAACAAGCATCTTGCGTCCATTCTTACTTGTTTGGGTAATTGTAAGGTAATTGCAAGTTCTGCTTATTTGTTCTTTTTCTTTAGACGTCTCTTCGCCAAAGGGTCCGTATCTGACAGATGCAGATAGAACGGTGCTTGAACGATGGCAGTCGATGCAGAAATCCTCTCAGAATCAACAGCAACAATCAAACTGCACCACTTCCTCGTCCACATGTACCTCCAATGCATTTCAAAACCACTGCCTCACCCAAGGTAACACCCCTGCGTCGACATATGCGGGTCTCTTGACAAACGGTGGCCCTCTGGCGCATACCGGCACGAATGGTTTGATGCCTGTGACCAATTCCTCTGTTCCCAGACTGCCTATCACCTTCAACACGTCCAGTCTGCCTATTAGCTTCAACACGTCCAGTCCACCTTCTCTTTTAAACTGCATTCCATCCTCCGTTGAGCCACCTGTGGATCGGACGGGGGCCCCGACGGTACCTCCTTCCGGTTTCGGCAGCCGGTTCGTGCCGATGCTGCTGCCAACGGGTCAGTCGCCCGGTCTGAGGCCAGTGCCTGATTACTCTCTCATGCCAGGGTCATATTCGAACGACCTTCCTCGTCTGACCGCCCCAGGGGATCCAGTGATGTGGCTGCCTTCTGCTGTCAGACACCCGTCAGACCTTCAGACGATCAACGCTCACAACTGTCTTCCGTCGTACAGCGAGGCGCTCGCAGCCAAACACTTCGACCCCGAGCGGTACTCGCTCAACCGCCGAATGCTCCCTCTGACTGGTTCGAGCGACTCGCTGAAGTATTCGCTCGATCGACAGGAGAGCCAAGGATTTGCGCTCAACGACTCGGCGTCTGTCGGCATCCTCCCGGAGTTCCTCGTGCGTACGCCCACATCGAAGGGCGATGGACAGGCTCAGAGTCTCGCTCGACTTTCTTCTCAGTCGGACGACTGTGGTGACACTGTTCCGACGTCGCACCCGGCTGTCGTCTGTCCCTCGCTGTCCGGTTTCTTGCGAGGAGGCGATGGGTCGTTGGGGAGCCTCTTCCAGGAGACGATGGTCGACCCTCTGCACATTGTGACCGACCGATTGACGAAATCTCACCTTGAGGACTTGACAGTTCAGACGCCGCGCGGAACCGGGTTCGGTTACGGCGTGGGCGTTGACTTCAGTTCGTTCATTGCATCCACCGGCGCTGGAGATAATCGAGGTGCCAACGAAGGGTTGGTGCCTTTGTTTATTTTGCTGGTCAAATTTGTCATTGTTTTGTCGTCTAGCGTTTGTATGTGGGTTATGTATGCATCTGGATATGTGCATTGCCATTGGTGAGTGGCTGGGTTGAAAATAGGCATTGTAGGTTATTTATTTCATTCATTTATGTCAGTGTTTTATACAGCCCCCCTCCATTCAGTACCACAACTCAGGAGTGCTTCTGACCCCAACATTGCAAAATGGTCAGTTTTAATGTTAGTACAATCAGAGCGGGCCCTTGGGAGCGAGCGTCATGTCAACGGGAGCCTGAGGGGTCAATGACTGGGAAGTTGAGTACGTAATTGATTGGAGGCAAAGGGAGCAAGAAGCATGCCCCAGCTCATATTTTCGGTAGGACTGTGACACAATGTGACTTTCATAGAGTGCTCGCCATGCACAGCAGGAGCATGGGCTTGTTCTCTCTTTTAAATGGCACTGTGAAGGAACCGGTTGCAACTCTTGAAGGGACCAGTTGCAACTCTTGAAGGGACCGGTTGCAACTCCTTGTAGAGACTTCATCTTTATCCACTGCATATCAAGGAGTTATTCCTCATTCTCTCCTGAATGAGCAACTGGAAGATATTTCTATCTAACTGACCATGGAATTTATATAGCACCTCTTCGAGATAACTATTCAGAGGGGCTCAACCCAGTTCTAGCCAAAGTCTCAAGTAGCTTAGGAAAAAGAGCTACACAGGTCTGGCAGGAAACAAAGCAGGTGAAGCAGAGGGACCTACAGACGAGAAAGCCCTATTCTGCCTGATGGCAGTGCGAGCATGTGGAACCTGTGAGTTGCCCCCGATTGCCGAGTGTTAGAGATTGGCGACCACGGCTGGCTGAAGTTAAGGTAAAGAGCTCCTAAAGATGAACAACATTGATGAGGGTACAGTACCAGATGATCGAGTACATTTGCATCCATTATGCAATTCCAGAAGCACTTATTACTTGCTTGTTCCTATTGTGAGCTTCTGATGAAGCTATTGGAATATTGTGCTTGCTAACATGAAGTGCTTAGTGTTGTATTCATTTTTTGCCGAGTGTTAGAGATTGGCGACCACGGCTGGCTGAAGTTAAGGTAAAGAGCTCCTAAAGATGAACAACATTGATGAGGGTACAGTACCAGATGATTGAGTACATTTGCATCCATTATGCAATTCCAGAAGCACTTATTACTTGCTTGTTCCTATTGTGAGCTTCTGATGAAGCTATTGGAATATTGTGCTTGCTAACATGAAGTGCTTAGTGTTGTATTCATTTTTTGTCGCTTACGAAAATGAGATAGAGTTCTCGATGGTCTTGCTCACCCTACTCTCCTCCGTCGAGTTTAAATTTGCCATGACCCATCTTACCTAGCACGGTCTGTGCACGGAGTCCTAAATGGCGGGACATCCATTTAAAACAGCAAGTAGGGTTAAAGATCTCACTCAATCAAATTAGAATTATCTCCTTGAAAAACGAGCAATGTCAAGGCCATATGAGGTCGCTATTGATAAATGTTTAACTAGCTGAAGGTAAGTTGTTGTATGACACTGTGTGATAACAAAGATCATTAGCGTCAACCTCCTCATTTTTCCTGACTTGGGACGGGCACTGTCAGATTGCAAACAGTGGCAAAGGTAAGAACTGTCTTGCCCATTCTTCTTCTTTAGCTTTCTGCTCTTTCGGCACGTTCTTATGGCAATGTCGCCACTTCTCTCTGTTCTGGGATCCTCCTTCATCCTCTTGTAGCCGCGCCTTCCATTATCCAGTCCAAGATCATTGTTCTCGGTCTTCCTCTGATCTTTTTCTCCTTCATTTTTTCCTCAGTAAAATAGTTATTTGGATATTTGTTAAGACCAAGGATATGGATATTGATATAATCTTGCTCATTATACATGCATTATTCAACATAGATCAGAGGTTGTTGGCTGTGGCTAAATCTCATTGCATCTTCTTTTCCAGGCCAGAGTCAGCTCCTCTGTCTGCGCAGCTGATGGCTGACTGGCGCTTCGTGACTGGCGATATGGATGCAAATGACTTTGAGGTGGCTCTCCAGCTGGACTTTCCAGACATGGAATCCTGTCTGAATCTCAGCGATTTCAACTCGCTCAGCTGAGCTGAACGATTCGCTAACAGGACCCATCTTGTTGCCGTTTATTTTTGCATTCAAATTTTTTTACAGGTTTGACACTAGCCAATTCTTATGAGAGGTGGTTTGAGTGTTAGCTAATCTATCAGTCATTGTGGTGGACTGATAGTGGTCATTCATATAGACCATCTGTATTAAGAATAAATCAATCAATCCATGAAACTTGATATAGCGCCTCTACAAGAAATATACTCTAAAACACTCTCAGTCCAACCACGGCCAAAGAGGACAGGTATAAGAGAAGAAAGAAGATGAGGAGATCCTAGGTAAAAGCCAAAGGTCCAGAGGAAGCCCATTACAAGTGGTAGGGCCCACAACAAAGAAGGCACAATGCTGCAGCATAGCAGTGCATGAGAATGGAGTGCTGAGAAGGTCCTACTATGTTGGATCCCTCCCAATTGTCCGTATTTGGCCTTACCCTCCCTCCATCCCATCGTATGGGTGTCCACATCGAGTACGATCGACTGGCCACAAGATACCTGCATGATATTGTGTTATGTATCTGTGTTAAACAATGTACAAAGGCAGTGGTGGTTTTATGCAACTCAAGATTCTTAGGTTGAAAAGTGAAATATTTACTGAGCTGTCTACTGTGGAACATTGCTAATGACAAGCTAATGCAGACTTAACAGACTGAAGTTGGTGTCTTAAGCTCAGGTTGTACCGAAAAACTATGTATTAAATTTAGATGCTTGATTACATAAATGCAGTCTTCTGTGCTGGTCTCTTATATCAATCATATCAGAGGTTTACATCTTTGCCAGAGTTGAAATTCTAAGTATTTGAGGCTGCAGCCAGGCTAGTGCCATTAGAAAATTCAGCTCTAACCCTTTAACAACAAGCATGTACAAAGAAACCGGGAAAATTCAATGCTGCTGATAGTCAAAGGATTAGTAGTATTAAGGCTGTCAACGGGTACCTGAGTACCCGCCCTCTGAGTTGCCCCCAATTGCCGAGTGTAGAGATCGACGACCATGGCTGGCCCAAGTTAGGTAAAGAGCTCCTAGAGATGAACAACATTGATGAGGGTACAGTACCAGATGACTACCGAGGCTGACTACCCAGGCAATGAAATCGGTTTTTGGGTACCCGAAATTCCGTAAAATGCGTGATTCTACCTGAACATATGCCAGAAATATTCTGTTGTCATATTGGCTGACTGCCCAGACAATTAAATCGGTTTTCGATTAACGACATTTAGTAAAATATGCAATTCCCTGCATTTCCTAACAAAATATCTGCGCGGTCGGGTACCCGACTGCGTGGGTTGACAGGTACCCGGGTCGTGATTTCAACATTCTTTGACAGCCTCAGAGGGTATATGGACCAATGTGACAATACACCGTTAATGGGAAGATTAGGTGGCAAGGAAGAGAATTTGCAACTGACCCTTGTGTAAAGAGACCAAGAGAAATGAAGTTACTAACATTTCATGCCCATGGCTGACTCTTGAAACAGCTTAAGAGACTGACGAGTCTTCAGAATGAGCAGTAATGGACTTTATGGAAGCATAATTAATGGCTGATTACAGAAATTAAATTGAAATTTGATATCGCCCTTCTTCCAACATCTTTTGCTCAGAAGTGTACATGCCTAGACGGCACAACTGCAGTTTTTGTACTGCAGAGCAATTGTGCGTGAAGGACTTGTCCATACGCAGTAACTGACGCCACAGACGAGGGTCGAACCCGCTCACTCAGCGCACAATGTTACGTGCCGACCGCTCTAACCGATCAGCCACCGTGTCACACAATTGTATATCCTATGGAGTTATAATTATATGTATGGGATTTTTTTTGTAATTTAGTACCCTAGGACATACTTATCTGAGTGGCTGGCAGATTTACTACCAGTCCTGACTGATTAATTTTATTTGGTAGTGATCTCTGAATTGGGGTGAAACTATATTGCTGAAACTCCAAATGCACGTAGCCATCGTGTTTGGCGAATATTGTAGCAATACTTTTCAACAATTGCTTTCTCTGGTGGTTTTTTTTGCTGCAGTGTATGTTTCCAGGTTGGAAGTGCACTCTCGAGTGTACTTTATGTTTGATCATTTTCAAAGAAAGGAGTTTTATCAATGTGTTCTTGATGTATTTATTTGAGGTCAACTGTTTACATTTGTTGATAACTCAAAAAATAATTTTGAACACAATGAACCGCTACCGCTGCTTGTCTGTCAATCCCTGACTGCTCACTCAGACAAACTTTATGACCAAGTTTCTTTAACTGACCAAACAATCGCTAATGAAATTAACAACCACAATCCATTTCTCCTTTTGTAACAAGCAAGTTGCATGTCAGCAAGTCACCTGAGTAATTGATGTACACATGCAGACTTACCAAATAGTAAATATTATTTTCATGTTTTGATATGTGTTTAACTGTTCATAGTAGTCAACAATGTAACTGAAAGTCATTTTCATTTACATTGATGCAAACTGATCCAAATCACTTGAATTGAGAACATTTGATAATCTCTTTGAATTATATATTACATGTAATTTGAAGGTGCTGGAGAGTTCTTGTAGTTTTGAAATGCCATATCAGTCTGTGTAATCATTAGCTGATAAATAAAACTGTTTAACTTTCAGCAGTCCAGCCAACCAGCTTGAAGACCTTACTATTTTCCACCTTGGTTTCACGCAATACACAGTCCCTAATCATATGCGCAACAAACTTGTTTGAGTACGAGCCGTCTCCAACAGATGAAAACAAGAAGCAAGTCTTGTTTTCAATTGGTTCCTACATTTCCCATAGAAATTCATTCATATTCTACCATTTGGGACATTCATTGTCCACCAGTCTATAGCTGTCCAGATGTAAACAAAAAGCTTTGTGCTTCATGTTTACAGAAATACTGTAATAACCAAATAGTACAAGGCACAGAACTGGGTCAGGTCTCTGCTTTATTTGCTCTGTGCCAACCCAATGGTGCAAGATTAAAAACTAAACCAATGCAAAACTGGGCCAGGTCACTGCTTTATTTTGTCCTTGCACACAAGTAACCATAGATTCTTTCACAAATTTAAGCAAAGAATGTTTTGAAATTCTCTTTATTGTTTTTGGTCACAAAATCATACAGTTGTAGTGTTCAACCATCAACAGTTACTCGTTTTCTTCCGATCTCAGACGGGCGTTGGCGTTCGTCACCTTGATACCGAGCTGCTCGGCACGCTCGACAATCTCCTTGCGTTTCTTGCTGCCAACAGCATGACCAATCTCGGCCGAATATGTTCTGTTTTGCATGAGCAACATTTCGAGGTCCTAAACAGAAAAACCATTAAACCATTGTCAGACTTTATGTATGTATTTGCACATCATCTTTTACAAAGCTCACATCAGTGTCTTTCACAAGCTACACTTTTTTAACAAATTTATCTGAGGTCTGCCTGATAGCAAAATTTGTAAGTAAAAATTAGACCAGTCATGTAGTTTCAATGGATGAAGAATTTTCAATTCAGTAAGTTGATCCAGGACACCTGTGATTATGAACTGCCTTTTAGGTATGTTACTAATTAACTGCACAAGAACCATAATAGGACTACTGCATTGATCGGCGCACCATTGGGTACAGCCATTGGCCTGTAACGTGGAAAGTGCGAGTTCGATCTTCGTTTGAGTAGTTAGTGTGCAAGGACCTTGAGCAAATCATTTGCTTCACAATTGCTCTGTCTTAACTAATCGTACGAAGGGCAATGTGAAATTACAGTTGCATTGTATCAAAGGGTGTTTACATCAACAATTGCTTAGATTTTGTAATAACAGCAAATGGAAACAAATGTAGCTCATTGTCAAGTGTTGAGCTGTTCAAAACCAAAGTTTGGACTAGAAGCTTCAAATGCATCAATGGCATTTACATTGACAAATGTTGCAAACACAGGACTTAACTAGATACATTGAAGCATTTATTTGCAGATATGGCATACCTTCACGTTGTGCACGAGAACCTTGATGAGACCATCGGGGCAGACGTACTTGCTCTTCTTGTTGCTACCATAACCGATGTTTGGCATCAAGAACTGGCCCTTGTATCGACGTCGAACGCGATTGTCGATACCCTTTGGCTTTCTCCAGTTGGGCTAAGACAAAGCAAAAGCAGGTCAGTACAGTAATTGACATGTTTACATAAAGCTTTATGCAATCAAGGATAAGTAAATGTCTTTATCCAGTTCTTCAATTCTGGTTGCAATTTATGGCTGTTTAATGATAAATTGCATTATAACTGATTTAGCACAATTTTACTTCTGTAACATCACTGCCCACTTAGCAAATTTAAAATGTAACATTTAATGAAGTCGCAGTCACATACTCGATGTGTTTTATAAAACACCATGTGAACAAAGAAATTGATTCATTCAAATCTGGATCTGGTATAAGACAAAATAACAGACTAGAACTATGTAATTTACCATTGCAATCAATATTTAAGTTTGCACATTGACTGCAGCCAAGATATCAACCATTTAACAGCTAATGCTTAAATCAGTTTTAAGTAACAAAATAATGATATTGCTAGCAGTCTAGGCACCGTGTATGAAACTATAGACGTGGGAGGTTTTTAATCCATGCAGCTTACCCGTAACTTAACATATCGGTCCGATTGGTGACGGATGAATTTCTTGACCCTCTTCTTCTCCGATCTACGTTTGACCAACGGACGAACTGCCATCTTGCTGTCTGTTGAAACACAAAACAGGCCACGATTATTACTCCGAAAAATGACAATTTCTCACAGTAACAACATTAGACCCAAAACTGTCGATCTTTACTCGATTAAGAGAACACCATTCCAAAACTCCCACTGTTTCAGTAATCTGCAGGGGAGGGCTGAAATTGAAAGTTATTCTACTGCCCACATGCTTGTTTCAGATATTAAAAGCTCAAACCATTGTCCCATCACATGAACATTGACAATATATGGAAACTAGTGTGTTCCAAGTTTTACAGCCACTGCTTTAGTATTCTGTAGCACCCTAAATATATGACCCTGTATGCAGCATCCCCGTTTAGATTTAAATATCTGCCAGCAGCTTAGAACTTTACATGCTCCTGACGGGATCTATAACATTGAGTAACAGAAGGACATCTCACAGTTACCAAAAGGTAATTTTTGCAACTATGAACGGGCTTTGGTGTAACACTGACATAGGAATAAGCGTAATTACATTTTTGAACAATCTTATTTGGTCACAACCGAAAACTGCAAATTGTTGCATTTACATAAATCTACAGCCAAAATAGCAAAATCACGCATCGGTTATATGCAGAGCAATTTATTTCGCGTTACTTCATATCACGTCGATGATAGCATAGTTAAATTCGAAGAGGCATGAATTGTGCATTCATCCCATGCTTATTTTCCACTACCGCAACACGATCAGCGTGTAAACGAACTGTTCAAAAGCAAATATTAAGGTTCTTATTCTTAACAAAATACCAAAACTCATTACGTTAAGGTAAGTCTAGATGCAAGAGTTGTACTCTCCTGTGGCGATTACAACTGGATTTTGTATCATCAGAAGATTTAAAGACTAAATTCTATTTTCACCAACCTTATCACAAATGGAGGAAACAGGAAAGAACATCAATATCTGATCAAGCATCGACTTCCGCCAACTGAGACCGCAACATTCATATAGCCCATGTATTTTTTATGTGCGCAAGTAATAGCCGCGTGTAATATGTCATCTGTATCGTTTAAGGACGAAAATGTTTATAATTCGGAACGACTTAATTCCTCTTTGAACCTTTCGATATGCGATGCATAATTATATAAAATAGGGACTATGTGATAGTAATCGTCTACTGTGAGCATACGAATCTACAACTATTACAGAAGGCGCCGACTTTTTTGTGTATAGGCTTAAATTTCGCTGGAATAGAAGGCATGGACTCCCTATACCGACGCCATCCACTTACTTTTATTTTCACATGTTCATATTCATTCGCACATAATAGTATTCTCTTCTCGAAGTAGTTAGGCTATCGATCGTTTTATCGAGATTTCTTTAGAGTCCCGGGAATAGAACTCTTCCGAGACTTTCATGGGCATTCGATGGACCTACATGGGTGATGCATATAAATATGGGCACTAGGCCCATGGAAGGACTCCCGAGGGAGCATGCTGGCAGGGCAGAGATGGGAACCAACTTACTGGAGGTTACGTCATCATCATTAGCTCAATTAAAAATCGTTGAAGGTTAGGTTTATTACTTTATTGTAACAGCAACATCAGCAATTCTATTAACCCACGACAGTTGAATATTTAAGTTGCCCTTATCTCTAAGTTGATTAAATTTTTACCTACAGCGCTCTTCTACTACAGCCAGGTTCCCTAGGTGGAGCACGTGAATTGGGAGTCTCGACTATCCATCTGTTTTAAAGGGAATTTTAATTGCCATCATTCGTGACATCACTGACATGACAGCCTGTCACACTAACCACAGACCTAGACAATTGCGAACATTACAGAGTGTCAGATATCTGTTTTTTGTCCTTGGTCACTATAATCCCAGACTCAACGCTTTATTTATGCCTGCCTGTACGTGCGGGTTGTTCTGTAGGGAAACGACAGCTTAATTCGAAGTTTATACATGTCTGTTAAACGATTCAACCAGCCAGATATATAGACAGGCAGGCAGGCAGACGGGCGAACAGACGGATAGACAAATATACACTTAGGCCGGCAGACAAACAGATAGACTTACAAGCAAGTAGGTAGACAGGCAGGCATCTTCTGCAATCAGCTACGAAACGAAAACACCTTCTCCAGCTGAATAAACATTGCCGTTTCGAAATAGAAATGAGTCGGTCGCTATAAGCAGGGATGAGACTTTTGTTTACAAGCGAATCATCGCCACTGACGAACACATCGGTTAGTCAGTGACAGCACCCCGTCGTCTGAATGATCTGAGGGCGTACCTCATTGCACCCAGGGCCGTACTGAGCTATTATTGCGCCCTGTGCATAGCATCAATCTGACGCCCCCACATTTTGAAAATAGTGCATTTAATCGAATTATAAGTCATTCCATCATGAAATTTGCGCCCTTTCCAAATTTGCGCCCTGGGCCTAGGCCCCGCTGGCCCCTCGGTACGACCCTGATTGCACCCATTATGGGTGGGTCTTGTGAAAGTCCATTGAGATGGCCCAGTTGGCTACATTGGTTACAGCGTCCATCCCATGTTTCTATGTCGGTGTCTACTTCGGTATCTGAGTAGTAGAACCAAGAGTGGGTCTAGTGACAATCCAGTGACGTGGTTCAGTTAACTACCTGAAGTAAGTAGGCCTAACCTTTTGTTTCCGTGGAGGCCTCGAGTCTGGAAAGAGCATAGGCCCTATGCATCAGTGAGAACGTCCCAGGGACGTCCGGATAGGGGTGTCCGGTGGCAAATGCCTCCAATTTCAGGTAAGGGAAGCAGTTTTGTGTCTTGGGGAGGGGGATATTTTGTCTTCTTGACACTGGGGATCTGGGGTTTGCCTCCATCGCCTAGGTGGATTGACGCCCCGGGAGCGTCCGTCCCTTGCTACTTCGTGTGTGATGATGCTCCGTATAAATAAACGATGACTTATTTACGAGGTTTTGGTCTAGGCCTATTGTATGGCTAGCGATTCTCCTATAAATTACAAATAGCCATTTTTATGTTTCGAAATAGTCGAAAAAACTTACCTAATATATTTCACCAATACTTTTGCCATAACATGAGCTCCATACACCACGCCATAAGAAGTCCTCACGTCTTAATGGTTCCCTTGCCAGAACTAATGCTAGATTAGTATCTATTAAATGCCAAGGTGCCAGAATTTTTAATGCTATTCCAGCCACCATTTACTTGTCATGCAGCATTAAATCCTTTAGAACCAAAATAATTTCCCATATTCTCCACGGAAATAAGGACAATTGAAGGGCTGGGATCCTTAACTCAGAGGGGTTAGGGAGGGATGGGGTGCGGGTCAAATGAATATACCAATCAATCTTTGGACTGATTAAGTGATAAAATAAAAAAAATTAATGTACTAGTTCAATCTTGGCTCATGTATCGAATAATCCTGGCGCTCTGGCAAATTGTTTTCTACTTGGCTATATAAATGTATTTTTCTCAAGATAACATGTATCTTCTAATTCTTAGTTGCATTTATTGTCTTACCTATCTTTTCACCTGCTAGCTACATTTTGTTAGTTAAGACTAGTTAAGTTTTATGTTTATTCACCACTGAATCTATTATCTTCTCCCTTTAATTTTCTCTTACCGGCTCTCACTTTTCTTTTTAACCTATCTTACTAGGTCCCTAATTGGGTCTCCTGGACTAATCTCATCATCCCTACGCACTTCATGACTCCTTCTCTCGTCTCTCATCTTGAATTAGACTTAAGTAATATTTTGTTGTGGATTCGCTGTAAGCTGTTATATATAATTCTGATCAGCCAAATAAATTTCTTT
This sequence comes from Bimastos eiseni, assembly GCA_959347315.1. Lineage (NCBI taxonomy): Eukaryota > Metazoa > Annelida > Clitellata > Crassiclitellata > Lumbricidae > Bimastos > Bimastos eiseni. The sequence continues at coordinate 11,210,709 of OY365822.1, read as the reverse complement.
GATTGATTGATTGAATGCGGATCAGAATATTGGAGAATGCAGAAGCTACATGTAGATGTAGATATCCTTCTATCAGAAATTGATTTGCAGTTAAAAATTGCAGACGTTTCAAGACGACAGAAAATAAGAAACGATGATGTATAAAACAGCTCAGCTCGACAAAGTCGTTCAACGATGGTTTGGACAAGTTGAGAGAGAGACCAACTCACACACAAAACTCCACATGGAAAATTAGAAGGAAGAAGTATCAGTTGTAGACCAAGACTATGTTGGCCCTCAGCTTGGAACTGTATTCCACAGTCCCTGCGCCTGGAATGACTAGCCCTTTCACTTGTATTTGCGCTGTATCAAAAGTAGTTGGACCGAACGTGTGTAAACAGACGAGCCAGTATCTTCGATAGAAGCGCGAAGCCTATGTACTTCTTTATGATTAAAAGCACTGACTAAAATGGATATTGAAGCTCAAGTTCATGAAGTTCGAGAGTCCAGTTCAAAACGAAATCGGAAGTTAGTACTAACGAGGCTTCTTATATAAGCAAGTAGGGTCTTACATTACAACTAATTTGCTGTGCCTGTGTGTTCTTTAAAAAGCGTAAATGTTACACGGCTATTTGTGTGTACGATTAGAGGCTAGGCCTATATTTTGGCTTTCAAGCTGCTCTTTAAAAATTTGGAGATTACGACTACCACGTAGTGTCAATTTAAGAGTATCTCAAAAGGTACATTTCACCATTTGGATGTCTTTGAATGAACTTTGAATGTCGACAGTAATTACACTAGGAAGCATTTATGGCACAAGTGAACGGTAACAGACAATGTTTTGATTTTCCACGCAAGCCTTCTTAGCTAGGGATACGCCAACAACAGACAGACAGTTGGTGATTCACAGACATTTAAGACTTATTGTAGGTGACCCCCAGCTGTCTGTGTAGGCCTACATGTACAAGGGGCCTTCAAGAGGTGTGGCTTCAGTTTAAGCGTTCAGTGAGTGTGAACGCTCTTACCCGATCGATTCGTCGAGAAAGGTCGAGATCATTCTACGGAAACACGTGTCAGCCCTACATTGGAAATCGTAATTGTAATCCTCAAACTTCTAAAGCGCCACTTGAAAGCCAAGAGCACGGCACCAGCTTAGGCCTACTGACGAGCGCTGATAAGACAGTATGCCTGGGTTACGGCTATAATGTGTGAGACTGAACTACGTTGATACAGCTTGACCCCACTTAACCTCGGCATCAGCTGGTTCAGGTAGCGTTTGCATGTGAAAGTGATACCCTTAGTAGCGATTATCGTTCACGCCTCAACCTAGAGGACGGAGATTCAATCCCCACCAGACGAAGTGAAGATGGGGCAAGGCTCAATAGAGATTGCATTTACAGTCATTCATTCATATAGCGCCTTTTTAACCTAACCGAAACGAGAGTTTACTAAGGCTCTTTCTCTGAATATAGCAAGTAAGAAGTTGGTAATGATAACAGTAATAGCAAACTCCGAATTACAAATGCGGTGCCCGAAAGTCAGGCGCAGAATCTAGCTTGTTCCAATACGTGCTGCGTCCTGTCAGAGTGGTTGTCCAGAGATGACAGGTGGAGAGAGGAGTCTGGTTGCCACAGAGACAAGAGAGAGAAAGTGAGAGATAGACAGACAGACATACCAACTGACAGAAAAGAGACACAGAGAGAGAAGAGACACAGAGAGAGACCTAGAGAGAGAGACAGAGAGAGACAGAGAGGGACAGTGAGTGAGAAAGAGAAAGAGAGCTGCAAAGGCGGGTTCTGTTGAGGACGAACGAACTGTGAAGGAGTGGCATCGAATAGGTTATATGGTAGGAATTATCAGGTAACTAATTTGTAGGTACTTCATGTGTCAATAGGCTGAACGACCAATCGCAGGCGATGATCGTACTTCCGGTGATTTTTTTTATTTCCTAGATTTATTACCTTTCGTCTTTCTTGGAGTTTCTCCTATACGAACTCACAGACTTATCTAATTACCGGCGTTTACTTGTCTTTTATTAGCTACCTATCTGTCTGCCTAACTTCCAAACATACACATTATATTTTTAATTACTAACCAATACTTACCCACATGGTTGAGTTACGACTTGCAAATTACTTTGGAACAGGAACCATAATTTCAAAATTGCGAAATACTTGGAAAGATGTAGCTGAATAGGTATATAAATTACAAACTACGCAATTTAAGTCTGTAATTTCAATTTGTTCATAGCCCTGAACATCTGGCTACTCGTAAAAGGCCTTCTTAGAACCTTAAAACTACGCCCAACCTGCCAATCGGAAGATTCGCGTCTTACGATTACTTGAAACCGTTTTTTGAGCCATTTGCAGCGAAATACGTCTTAAAATATCTACTGGTGGCAGATCATTTCCTGTGAATGTTGATAATTTACTTGGTACGGCATCGTACATCATAATATACTGCAACCTGTGTAATTGTTTGCAAATCTGAAGCATGAACTGTATAATGTAATGATGGAAGGACGAGTGTTTATGATTAGGCGCCAAGCACATACACACACATACACACACACACGCAGACACACATACACCAATAATTTTATACACTCAAATACACATATATGCTCACACACACACACTCCTACGCTCATGCTATACACTCAAACACATACGCATCTACACACATGCAAACGCACGTATACATAAATCTACGCACGCACTTGCACATACCTATACACACACACTCCTACACACACACATTATATATATATATCATACATATACGTGTATATAATACAAAGGTCTGTCTGTAGAAGGCGATTTGTAAGGACCCGGGCCGAACCTGGAATTAACTTACGAGAGGTATCAACTTGCGAGGTTTTTTAAAGAGATAATTTAAAGGCCCACGACTGCTCCTGTAAGCATACGTATAATTTGCTAAAATATATTATATATATATATACATATGTATCGGGAGGATCAGAGGGATTGCGAGGCCTAGCTGGCCCCACCCTGTCCAACCCGGCTTTTCAATCGTCAGGACAAATGGCCGACCATGAGGCGTTCGTTCTTTCGCCGAAATGCATTGCAGATGCGCGTTAACTGCACAACAAATCATACGGAAGGGAAATGCTGGAACGGCAGCGGAAGGGAGCGGAATGGAGATGCTGGAACGGCAGCGGAGGGGAGATGCTGGAACGGCTACGGAAGGGAGCGGAAGGAGATGCTGGAAGGGAGCGAAAGGGGGATACTGGAATGGCCTAGGTAAGGGAATTCAGTTTCTCTGACACGGTTGAGGGAGCCACACTTTGTCTGCGTTCCTGGGTGAAAGTGTTAGAGACGGATGAGCTCTTTGCCAAGGGAAACGGTGTTGAAAACTGGCCAGGTGTTTGGTCGGACACCTGGTTCAATGGTGCTTCACATTTGCTACTGTAACAATGGTTGGGCTGGGACTTTAGCTTGGGAGAGCGTGTGCCTCTCTGTTCGACTCACTATAGTGGCATATTAGGCCGGCAGCGCCTTTGAATAGATATCTTGAAGCGGCGCTTTATCAAGTACTTTTGATTGATTGATTGATTGATTGATTGATTGACATTTCAGAGATTAAAATATTTTGCTGTCATGGGGCCTTAAATTCAGACGAGTTAGTGAATGATCGAATAAATGGTTGAATGAATAGGTGATCGAGTGAATGAGTTAGTGAGAAATTGAGTGACTGAGTGACTCAATGAGCAATTGATCGGTTGAGTTACTGCTCGAGTGAGTTAGAGGGTGAATGATCTAGCGAGTAAGTGATCGAGAGAGAATCATTGAGCAAGTAAGAGATCGAATGAGTAAGTGATTGAGTTAGTGATCGAATGAGTAAGTGATCGAATGAGTAAGTGAGTGAGTGAGTAAGTGATCGAATGAGTAATTGGATCGAGTGAGGGAGTGATTGAGTAAGTGAGTGATTGAGTAAGTGATCGAATGAGTATTGTCTGTGTGAGTGAGTTAACGACTACTAGGGTGAGTTTGAGTATTAGAAAGTGAATGAGTGTATACGTCTGATTGATTGATCGATGGATGGAGTAAGTGTGAGTGGGTGAATTTGCTAGTTGGCTGTGTAGTGATTTTCCTCGGTATCTTCTCCAACTTCTAGTGCAGCCTGGCACAGCCTCCCAATGATACACGGAGAGTAAATTCTGCCAAGAAATTCTTTGAAGAAAGTGTTGCTAGATATGTGTGCGCGTGTGTATAGGTAAATGTGTGTGTAGGTTCTTTGAAGTTCCAGTGTGTTGGCGCATGTTGCTGCACGTGTGTAGGCGTGATCCTCTGTCCGTCCATCCATCTCTCACCCACATACTCTCTCTTTCTATCTCTCACCAACATACTCTCTCTTTCTATCTCTCACCAACATACTCTCTCTCTTCCTATCTCTCACCAACATACTCTCTCTTTCTATCTCTCACCCACATACTCTCTCTTTCTATCTCTCACCAACATACTCTCTCTTTCTATCTCTCACCCACATACTCTCTCTTTCTATCTCTCACCAACATACTCTCTCTTCCTATCTCTCACCAACATACTCTCTCTTTCTATCTCTCACCCACATACTCTCTCTTTCTATCTCTCACCAACATACTCTCTCTTTCTATCTCTCACCCACATACTCTCTCTTTCTATCTCTCACCCACATACTCTCTCTTTCTATCTCTCACCAACATACTCTCTCTTTCTATCTCTCACCCACATACTCTCTCTTTCTATCTCTCACCAACATACTCTCTCTTTCTATCTCTCACCCACATACTCTCTCTTTCTATCTCTCACCAACATACTCTCTCTTTCTATCTCTCACCCACATACTCTCTCTTTCTATCTCTCACCCACATACTCTCTCTTTCTATCTCTCACCAACATACTCTCTCTTTCTATCTCTCACCAACATACTCTCTCTTTCTATCTCTCACCCACATACTCTCTCTTTCTATCTCTCACCAACATACTCTCTCTTCCTATCTCTCACCAACATACTCTCTCTTTCTATCTCTCACCCACATACTCTCTCTTTCTATCTCTCACCAACATACTCTCTCTTTCTATCTCTCACCCACATACTCTCTCTTTCTATCTCTCACCAACATACTCTCTCTTTCTATCTCTCACCCACATACTCTCTCTTTCTATCTCTCACCCACATACTCTCTCTTTCTATCTCTCACCCACATACTCTCTCTTTCTATCTCTCACCAACATACTCTCTCTTTCTATCTCTCACCAACATACTCTCTCTTTCTATCTCTCACCCACATACTCTCTCTTTCTATCTCTCACCCACATACTCTCTCTTTCTATCTCTCACCAACATACTCTCTCTTTCTATCTCTCACCCACATACTCTCTCTTTCTATCTCTCACCAACATACTCTCTCTTTCTATCTCTCACCCACATACTCTCTCTTTCTATCTCTCACCCACATACTCTCTCTTTCTATCTCTCACCAACATACTCTCTCTTTCTATCTCTCACCCACATACTCTCTCTTTCTATCTCTCACCAACATACTCTCTCTTTCTATCTCTCACCAACATACTCTCTCTTTCTATCTCTCACCCACATACTCTCTCTTTCTATCTCTCACCAACATACTCTCTCTTTCTATCTCTCACCCACATACTCTCTCTTTCTATCTCTCACCCACATACTCTCTCTTTCTATCTCTCACCCACATACTCTCTCTTTCTATCTCTCACCCACATACTCTCTCTTTCTATCTCTCACCCACATACTCTCTCTTTCTATCTCTCACCAACATACTCTCTCTTTCTATCTCTCACCCACATACTCTCTCTTTCTATCTCTCACCCACATACTCTCTCTTTCTATCTCTCACCAACATACTCTCTCTTTCTATCTCTCACCAACATACTCTCTCTTTCTATCTCTCACCCACATACTCTCTCTTTCTATCTCTCACCCACATACTCTCTCTTTCTATCTCTCACCAACATACTCTCTCTTTCTATCTCTCACCAACATACTCTCTCTTTCTATCTCTCACCCACATACTCTCTCTTTCTATCTCTCACCCACATACTCTCTCTTTCTATCTCTCACCAACATACTCTCTCTTTCTATCTCTCACCCACATACTCTCTCTTTCTATCTCTCACCCACATACTCTCTCTTTCTATCTCTCACCCACATACTCTCTCTTTCTATCTCTCACCCACATACTCTCTCTTTCTATCTCTCACCAACATACTCTCTCTTTCTATCTCTCACCCACATACTCTCTCTTTCTATCTCTCACCAACATACTCTCTCTTCCTATCTCTCACCAACATACTCTCTCTTTCTATCTCTCACCCACATACTCTCTCTTTCTATCTCTCACCAACATACAAGCCTTAGTTACGGGGAAAGAGTCCGACAGTTGTACCACACCCCTGCCAACGACTAAATAGGGGGGGGGGTTGCTGGGTGACAACAAACAGATCATTAATAAACTCGTACACGATTACGAAAGCCTAGCACTGTAATTGTTTATGTTTTTTCATTTTTTAATCTGCCAAATATGTCAGTTGGTCCACATATCTGACCTAATATCATCATTATAAACATTTCAACAATTGTCAAGTCTACACATTCCTATCTGTTTGTGCGACTGTGTGTATGCGTACTTATCTGTTTATGTATGTATGTTTGTCTGCCTGTCCGCTCATAGATGTTTCTCTGGCGTCATAAGTAGTTTTTGCAGAGCATTAGACTTCTCATACCCTTCTACAAAATGTTCTATTTTGATGTCTGTCTGTCTGTCTGTCTGTCCTCGTGTGTAACTGCGTATGCTCATTCGTTAGTCTTTCCATGTGTCTGCTCATTCGGACAGACTGTTTATTTGTCCGCCTTCAAGACCGTTTGTCTACATCTCAATCTGTCTGTCTGTCTGTCAGTTTGTTAATCTGCCTGTCTGTCTGTCTGTCTGCCTCCCTGCCTGTCTGTCTGCCTCCCTGCCTGTCTGTCTGTCTGTCTGCCTGTCTGTCTGTCTGTTACGAATTCTATAATTGAATCAGTGATTGGTCCTCCGTGTCTTCCCCTCTGACGATTGTCTCCATGGATACGATGACCAGAAACACCCAGATAAGAAACTAAGGAAGTGGATTTCGCGAATGCTCCACAGGAGACCTAACATACGACGACAGAGGGCGCCCATTAGACCAATATATAGCAGACGACAAGTGGACGCTCGTAGGAGTGACAATTGACCGCAATGGTATCTGAGTCTACCACGCAGGTCATCGAAGTTTTCCGTGCTCTGAATAAGGTTATTATATATAGGTCATTGTATTTAAGTCATTATATCTAGGTCATTATATCAAGGTTATTTCAGGTCATTATATATAGTTCATTGTGTCCTTGTTATTATATTTAGGTCATTATGTTTTTGTCATTATATATAGGTAGTTGATTCCATATTACTGTATCTTATCCATTATCCATCTGTTATCTTCACTTTACCATTGTGTAGAGACCATGCACTGTATCTCGGATATTGTATCTAGGGTACTGTATTCTAGGCTACTGTATCTAGGCAACTGTATCTAGGCAACTGTATCTAGGCAAGTGTATCTAGGCTATCGTATTTCGGTTTCTGTATCTAGGGTACTATATCCAGGCCACTGTATCTGGGCAACTGTATCTAGGCAACTGCATCGTGCAACTGGATCGTGCACAGTGATGGTGGTGGTAACGGAATTAGCACTGACGTCATTTGTAGTACTGATACTGCCAATAGACCAACGACAACAACAACTGGTATTACTACAACTGATGCTGTTTTTATCCCATTACTCGTGCCGGTGTTTCTTATTGGCCGAGCACCTGTTGCGGATGTCATCTGGAGGTGTTATTCTTTCTGTGGAACTGTGAATGACGGCTGCCAACTCCATGCTCTCCATGGCTCATCAAATGCATCGTAGGCTCATATTTTTAAGCAATCGGCAACTAATCACTCACGACTAGGCCAGGTTATGACATGAGCACCTTCTGTCTTCATTCTCCTCCCTCCTCAACCTTCTCTTCTTATTCGTCTCTCTCTTCCTCCTCTTTCTTCTCCTATTTCCTTTCCACATCTTCTTCTGACTTATTATACTCACCGTTTAGCTTCCAGTTCTACCTTCTGCTTCTTCGCTTCCTCTTTTTCTTCTCCCTCTTCTTCATATTTCTGTGGTTCCTGGTTTTTCCAATCTTCATTTCTCATCAGAATCTGCTCATTTTCTTAATCTCCTTGTATGTTCTTTTTCCTAATCCTATTGTTTTTCTTCCTACTCGGCCTCTTAGTCTTCCTGTTTATCGTCTTGATTATATTTTCCCTTATCCGCTAAATTTTTTATGCTCCTACTCCTCTCAATGCTTCTAATTCTGTTTCACTTCTTCCTACAACTCTCCTTCTTCCTTTTCCTCTTTCTCTTCCGCCGAATCTGCTCTCTCATTTTACATAAATTTCAATTTATTCATCATCTCTGTGCTTCCTTATAGTCTTCCTCCTCCTTATCCACTTCTTGTTTTTATTCAACTCTCTCCTCCGTATTTTCCATCCTCTCCAACCCATCGTAACTGTGATCTCGTGTAAGGATCTTCCTATATACCATTGTGCCTTTCTATCCCTCGTTCTCTCTGACTCTCTGTCTGTCTCTGTCTCTCTCTCACTCTCTGTCTCTCTGTCTCTCTGTCTCTCTTCCTCTTTCCTTCTCATTTTCTGTTTTTCTTGTATACCTCCACCTCCTCAAAGGATGATGCCAAGGCCACTGCTTTTAAGCAGATCCAAAGCAGGAACAGAGAGACCGACACTTTTTCAATTTCAATCCATTTTCAATTAAATTAATTTTTTTGTTGCCAACCTGGAAATAATTATAAGTATATTCATTTTAACAAAAAAGTACTAACAGAAATTCAGACTGTTAGTCTGAAGAGACAGACATATATACAGACGTACACTGACCGACCGATTGATGCAGAATTTAATTACAATAAATAGCATACCAGATGATTAAAAATGAAGACACCAGATCTGTTGGCTATTTTTTTAAGAAAATGCGCTATGCAAATGTCCACAAGACTAGACCGTCATAGTGAGTAAGAATGAACGCAAACTACTATGAGGTCAAACCAAACAACAGTTGCAGTACAATATGACATCCGCTGCAGCAGTAGCATCGGACTGGCATCCATCCATCCATCCATCCATCCAAGATCCATCCATCTATCCACGGCTCGGCCGTTGTATTCGGGCTACCACATGGACCAAGGATCCATTGCTACGCGAATGCCGGCGCTAACGGGAGTGGCACTGCCTCTGAGAGACTACTGGCTAGAGGTTTAAGAGCCACTGACAGTTAGAAGACGTCCAACACAGAGCCACTTTAACAGTCTCTACATTCGCAACAGCCACTAAAAACTGGTGGAAACTGTTGAACTGACTTGAGCGAGAGACTATTGTCTGTTAAACTCAACGGAGGCTTTTAAGAAGGACGTTCGTTCGTCCGTAATCGTCGCTTTGCCTGAGCTTCGATTCAGGCGACATCCACCGAGGAAATGGGTCGACATTTCTATCAGCTCATCACCCTCGTCGCTTGTCTTCTTTGCTGCCGTCCGTCGGTGGCCAGCGAAAGCGTCGCTAAAGGTAGGAACATGGTCAATTGGGAAGTAGATGGAAATTGATGACGAAGTTTAGTTTTGCAGTGTTTCCATTGAAATTTGTCGTATTTTACTACAGTTTTCGGTTTTAATAAGTTCGATGCATTTATTGGGAGAGAGGGGTTGTATCCGTTGACCCCCTAATTGCGCCCATGCTGGTCAAATTTGGGTAACAGATACTGAGAGGGGGGCTCCCTACTGAGAACAATATTGGAGGGAAGAATGGAGGAAATGGGAGTGAGAGAAAGACCTGAGTTTTAATCGATGCTGCTGGTCAGCATTCCGTTTAAATTTTCGAAATTGTTCAGACATTAGCCACAACAGGGAGACTGATTGACCGGCGCTATGTTATGCTAAATCCACAACATCCCCATGCTGGTCGGTCCATTTCGATGCCAGGTCAGAATCCGGTAAGACCAAACAGAAGGAGATGATGATGATGGTGGATGTCTTGAATCTGCCCTTGGGCAGACGGCGTCGACGAAGACGGTCAAGGGGATGCAAGGTGAAGTGAGGTGAGGACGGCTTAAAGTCAGTTAGGAACACTGAAATCCGAGGATGATGGTGACAATGTTGCATGCGATGCTGATGAATGATGATGATGGTGGTGGTGGTGATGGTGATGATGATGATGACTACGACGACGACGATGACGATGATGACGACCACGACGATGATGATGAAGATGATGATGAAGGTGATGCTGCTGCCGCTGACGATGATGATTGTAGTAGAGGTGCTCATAGCTGGACTCTGACATCAATCGAGTCCGCCAAAATAAAAATTGCGACAGGCTTAGGGCCCTGGGACCGGATTCCTGTAGCCCAAGCTTGAATCTGGCTCAGCCTCGGTCCTTCTTTAGCTTCTGTTCGATCGTGATGTTCCTTAACTTTTGTTCAAAAAGCGCTCTGTTGAGTCTATTTACAAAGGCGCTTCATGAATCTTCGCTACAATTACAGTTAATAATTATTGCCGGTTGCTTCGAATGATTCCTCCACTCAGCAACCTTTAGTGCTACAATAACGGCGCTCGAAGTTCGCCAATCGGATTGTATTCTTTAGACTAGGTAAAATCAAATCGAATTGTGTCGGATTATGTGATTGCTTTTCTTGATGCACAATCTCCAGATACACACAGTTAAATACAGGTTATACTCATCGTGTCATCCTAATGCGTGCTTGTCAGTCTAATATATAAGCATAAGCAAGGTTATTATTAGTGTCATTAGATGGTAGGGTATAGGGCCGGCAGGCTCCTCAAAACAGACCATCAAACCAGTGAAGTAGTACTAGTTTCAGTCTAACGACACTGTGTGAAAACGATGCTCATTGCGTCACCCTCCTTCTTTATACAGGCTTGGGACTGGCACTGTCAGAGTGCGAATATTGGCAGAGTTAAGAGACCAGTGAGGCACAGGGCTATGCTTTCATGAAGATTTGTCCTATGGTTCAATAAGTCATCGCGTTGTGTGTACCACTAGGCTAATAAGGTCACGGCCTAGGAGCGGAACATTTCTTGGGGCGGCAAAAGTTGGATTTAATAAAGTTTAAATGTAAAAAGTCAATTATAGCATGCCAGTGGACTAAGGAAGAAAGTTTTAATCATTATGTTATACTGTTATTAAAGTTTAAACTAATACACTCACTAAGTTGATACTTTATTTATGTAAATATTTTTAATAGTGCCGGTTTCTCTTCCTACTACAAGACTATGTATATTGAAAATCGTCAGTCTGTTGAAATTTGTTGATTTCAATACGCAATTTAAATTTTGGGAGGGGCGGCATAGAAAACTTGGCCTAGGGTGGCAAATTGTTTAATCCGCCCTAGACACGACTTGCGATTGCAATATTGAATATCTTGCAGTATCTGAAGTTACTGGTGCGATTCGAGGATTTGATACGGGCGGCGACAGAATTTGGGTTATAGAAATACAGCAATTATAGAGCTAATATTAGCCATCTATGACAAGAGTCCGCCGCTGATGGCACTAGAATCATGATTTACTTCTCGCCTCAATTGAGGCGAGATTTGCCGTTGGCAGCGATGGGTGTTACCCACAGTCAATGAAAACTGCCTGGACAGGATACATATTATATTATACTGGGAGATAATTGAAACCAATTATCTGCACCGACAAGTTTTACTTCTCCCTTGAAGACGATACCTGGAGCTCAGTCATTGCTGGCTTATTCATGACGAGTTACTGTTACTACGCAGGTATATATATATAGTATATATATATATATTGCGGGAAGTATTTTGTTTACATGGCCTCTGAATTTTTAGGAATGTTTAATTTATCAGCTTCGATTACTATTATTTATTTCCCAGTTGTTTTGATGAATCGAAGATCGTGCCAAGTTGGAAGCCAAGGCCTGATTGCCCTCTGGTAGTATACCCTTGTTGTAACCCACCACGACTTCGCTGCACCAGACGTCACCTCCCCATCGTCATATCAGCTCCTGACGCCAGCCCGGTGACGTCGATGGGTACGAATAATTTATATCCAATGTCCTCAGTCAGTTTTCAAGTTCAATGCTCCTTCAGTATTTAGTGTTAGTGCAAGGCCTCTCGTGTCCTCTTTAATTGTATCTATCTATGTTGTCTTCATCTGCCTTTGTTTTTCTCTTCGAATCGTCAACTTAGCGCCCTGTGTGGGATTCGCTCAACTGGCAGGCATTCTTTCTACGCCACAAAGCCATCGTTGTCTTGTTTGGGCATAAAAGCGTTGTCTTTTGTCAGCATTTCTAATTTCCGTTGTCTTGCAGTCTCTCCATATCAACTCCCGAGTAGGTTCTTGATGAGCAGCTATATAAATGCTCAAGATGAATGAGTAGACGAACTCAAGTGAACCTACGTCACCTTGCCTCAGACTCTCTGGATCAGCTAGTTCGCCCGAATTAGAAACTCTGTTGTACATAAATAGCGATTCACAACCGACAGAAATGCCTGTCTGCGGAAACACATTTTCGTTGACCTCATTTCCCAGTTCGTTTTTTCCGAACTCATCCATTTAGAGAGAGGGGCGTCGCTTCCCGCCTTGTCATCTAGCAGACGCCGCACACCCATTGAACCTGGAATGCTGTTGCCAATGATGATGATGATGATGCCAGGGCGACGCCCAATGGAAGATGAACAAACTAATGATACGGGAGATACACAAGCTGAGAGATGGATGTTTTGGGATTGATGAAGCCAATAACTGCCTCTGCAATTACAGGTCACGCATTCGCAACGGGTCGCACAGAATCCAGAATTCATTATACACATTTTAGACATCAAACACAATACCATGACTGTATAGTACTGGGTTTCCAAAGTTGTGTTCCATGCATGGAAGCCTAGAGTTTCGTGGTGGAGACAATTAAGGGTTCAGCGGAAAACATTTGGTGTCAACATTATGTTTCAAACAACAATTTAGAATACATTATATATCTCTCTCTTTAAGTTGTCTCCAGATATTTCTTTCTTTTTCGATGCACCTTCCGATCATTATCCCATTTCCACATGTCTTAACATATCACCTACTCCAAGTCCTGATCCTGTCTCACGTTATTTCAGTTCCATATAATCATTGAAGGCACCACGCAAAATCTCTTCACTTCAGACCTCTTTCTAAGTCCCACATCCTCAAGTCCTTTTACAAGACCACTTTGTTCATGTTCCTTGGCACACACCAATCCCTATCTCCTGGCTTTCAAATCTTTCCGTCGACCACACCTATAAACGAATACGTGATCTTCAACTGCCCTAAAATCGGTAACAAATAAATGCCAGCAGCAGATTTTATTCCAATAGCAACAAAGCCAACAGCAGTAGCAGTAACAGTGGTAGCACCTGAAACCATTCATCTCGCTTTGCCTGCCTTCCCTCAAAATTCTAACAGAGTTACTCTAACGTTAGCTTTGTGATGTGTTGAGAAATTTCTCAGATCTTCGAACATTCACATTGGCATTAGATGACTAACAGTGCCTGAGCTGTTTTTCTTTATAACCAATAACCCCAATTACGTTGACGTGGGTCGCACTGTGTGAGGTCTACTTAAAAGGCGATATAGTGGGTTTCTAGTTACGTGACCACCCATACATGTGCAAAACATGTTTGAAGGGCTGTTACAAATACACTCTATTAGTACCCAGAGACATAAGACATACGTGTTTACTAACATATTTATATATATATGTATGAACATACTTACATAGACTATATATTTTTATACATACTTAATGATAAATGTATATTTTCATTTTTATTGCAAACTGAAAAACTGCGGTATGATTGTACAGACATAGTATGAACGAATGACGACAAGTGTAACCGTCGGCAGCCAGGCAAGGCGCCCATTCCGTTGTATGTCTATAGCGTACTTGCATCCATAAGCCTACGTATGCGTATTATATAGATTTCTCTTTCTCTTCCATCAGGTGTATGCCGACGTTGAGGTTTTTACACGATGGCTCCATTTCTGTCTGTCTCTGATTGTATCAAGAGCTGTTCTCATGTTCATGTTATTTTCTTCCAGATCTTGTCTCACATTTTCCATCCACGTCTTTGTCTGACTTCCTCGACTCCGTGTTCTCTCCACGTGGCAATATAATGCCCTTGTTGGTAACCTCTTGTAATCCATTCGTGTTACATGTCCAAACCATGTCAGTCTTCTTTTTCTGATCTAATCTATCGCTGTTTCTCTCTGTCCCAGCTCTGTCCGAGTTACCTCATTGCGAACTCTATCCCATCTTGTCCTCCCCGCTAGTTACGTGACCACCCGTACATGTGCAAAAAATTTTGAATACGTATTACATACATACATACATACAGTGATATATACATACACAAAACATGCATACACCTATATGCGTAGATGCGTTCTTTTATATATATATATTCATATATATATATATATACAAATGCTTATACACAAGCCATACTGCCAATCATGCAGATGCATTTTTGCTGTTTAACTTTCGCATGAGCGTGATGCATCATGGCGAGGTGATCGACCTTCGAAGTGAAAAGACGTTGTTTTAATAACTGTCGTCTAGTATTTTCCTTCAATTACTGATGTATTTTTCGTGCCAAAAAGAAGCAGGGCGTCGCTTGGAAAGCCTGGCTCGACATGTGGCCCGATGAGTCAAAGCTCTGCGTGCATCTTGATTGTGGGTGGATCAAGGGGAGAGCCGTCGAACATTTGCTATAGCATCAGCAATTACGTAACCTACCCTACTTCTTTGAGAGAAAACAATAGGCGCCATATTGATCGTCTACATCTTTCATTTGCAAGAAGTGTGTATACCTGCATACAAGAATACATACAATCATGCATACGTACATGAAAACATACATACATGCATGCATGCGTACATACATGCATACGTATATGTTATATTGAAATTCTTTAAATTTGATATCGCCTTTCTTCCAACATCTTTTTGCTCAAAAGTGCACACACGCCTCGACGGTGCACATGCAGTTGTAATGCAGAGCAATTGTGCTCGAAGGACTTGCTCAAGGTCTCTACACATTGACTGACGCCTCGGACGAGGGTCGAACTCGCTCACTCAGCGCACACTGAGTGTTACGGGCCGACCGCTCTAACCAATCAGCCACCGTGCCACAATATAATTTATATATACTATCATTATCATGCGTTTAGAGTACAATTCTAGCCGGAGACGGACAGCCACTCACACAGACCAAGTCACGTACAGACCAAGTCACGTACAGACCAAGTCACGTACAGACCAAGTCACGTACAGACCAAGTCACGTACAGACCAAGTCACGTACAGACCAAGTCACGTACAGACCAAGTCACGTACAGACCAAGTCACGTACAGACCAAGTCACGTACAGACCAAGTCACGTATGATTGATTATAGTGTTGACGTGTTGGCCTTGTGTTGCGTATTTCGATGGTCCTGCTTTCTTTCTTGTAGACTCATCTCTTCTACGGCGCCATTATAGTTAACGTCGCTAATCTTTCCAAGCTTTCCAATGATCTCATGTCTTAAGAAATACTGTTGCTCTCAGCTCGTAAAACCAAGATGTCTATTGTGGTTGCGTTCATTTTAGAATTGAAAAAGAACTGAATTCATTTCGTATGACATCTTCGGTTATTTTCGACGGATTCCAAAGTCCGATCTTGAATTTTGAGAAAGCAGGTTTTGTTTTCAGCGATGTCAAGTTGTGTCAACCAATTCAATCCGACGCCCTTGAATCAGCAGCAGCAACTCTCTATTTCTTTCCTCTGCGTATGGTTAAACTAAAACAATACCATCATGTAAGACTGATCGAGAGTTAAATTGGTTTCAGCGGTTAGGACCACGCCTATTAAGGATAGGCCGATAGCAAAGTGAATAACAAATTGGGTGACACATCTTATGTTATGTTACGCTAAAAGCCAAATCGTGTTACATTGTGTCACATCATTTCACTTTCTCATTTGACCTTCTGTTATAATATGAAACTCAGCTCATTTTTAAACTCAATTTTTCAACTCTTGAGGATTTCCTAACTCTTTTAGGGTTTTTCTTAGCTCTCTAGTTTTAACCCTTTATGTCTCCCTAACATCATAGGGTGTCTTAGTTCTTTAGTCTTTTAACCCTTTAGGGTTTCTTATTTCTTGCTCGTTCTTGTCTTTTGTATGTTGGAGCTCGTTATCTGAACACAGTACGATGAGCAGGGCTTGAAGTGAGAAAAACGAAGTGCCGGTATGGTTAAAGGAACCATTCCCTTTCCTGACACGTAGGCCAATGGCTCTTTTGTCTGTAGAAGTACCGGTATGCTTGCAGTCGGCCATGAGAGGTGCCGGTATGTCATACCGTTTCAAACCGTCCCAATTCAAGCCCTGACAATGAGTGAGTCTCTTTGTACAGGTTCAAGATGCTTTGGCAGATGCTTTTTAACATGAATAAATGCGCAGTCATTGCAGGTGGGAAGAAATTCCTTGTCTCTGCTGATTATCGTTATTATGATAAATCCCAGGATCTTATTGGCTCTGGTCGCTGCCTTTGTACATCGTCTTAATATTAATGGCTTTGATGAACTATGACTTCAGTGTCTTTCTCTTCTTCTGTTGATCTTAATTTCCAGCCGCCTAATACACAATCCACTGTTTTTTCTTCCCATCTGCATGGCTGCATATTTATTCGCGTTGTAAGGCATCTGCCAATCTTCAGACTATTTTGTACACTCCTGGCAAATCCTCGTTCGGTACTTTGACTTCATCCTCATTGTTGACCTGTTCGTAGAGTTGTGTACCGTCTGCAAATTTTTAAATCTTCGAAGCAATTTCTTTGTCGATATCCATTAGGTCCATATATATTACAAACAACATTGGTTCCTGTACTGATCCTTAAAGGACTTGAAGGACTCCACTTGTGACATTGATCCAACTTGAGTTCCTTTCTTTAATGCTTTACCGTTATCTCCCATCCTTCAGCCAATTGGTAATTCTTTGAGGTATACTATATACCATGCATTACGCACGCCTGTAGCTTCTTTGCTGATCTTTTGTAATGTACTTCATCAACTGCTTTAACAAAGTCTATAGGTAGATCAATTCCACAGATAAATTTGTTCCAGATGACCGTACACCTCCTCAAGGAAATCCAGCACATTAATTCCTTTCTTGAAACCGTGCTGGCTGTTGCTTATTGTTCCGCTTTTAGGAACTCTGCCATCTTCGACTCTACTAATTTTCTACAGCACATATGATGCCAGTCTGCTATTGCAATAGTTTCGCTCTTTTCCCTTTCTTAAAAACTACGATCTCTATGGCATCTCTCCAGTCTCATGGTATATCTCCTGGCTTGAAGGATTCATTGATTGTGCCAGACAGAATGACTCGTATACGTCAGGTCTCACCTCCGTTGTAAACGTTGGGTGCATCTCGTCCGATACAGGAGTTTTATCTTCCTAAAGACTTTCCAACATCCCCGCCACCATCTCTTCGGTGAAATTAACATCTGTCAACAGCTGGTCATCGCTTCTCTCGAACATTTTCTGTGGATCTGGTACGCTTACCGTATACTATCAACCTCATTTACAAGGGAGGTGAGACCTGCTAACGATATTTTGTTAGTTAAGACTAGTTAAGGTTTTTTGTACACCGTTGAATCTATTATATTTTCCCTTTAATCTTCTCTTACCGGCTATCACTTTTCTTTTTAACCTATATTACTAGGTGGCCCTAACTTGCGGGACCTTTCGTCCCTAATTGAGTCTCCTGGGTTATCTCATCCTCCTTACTCACTCCATGACTCCACTCGTTCCTCAACTAGAATTAGACTTATTTACTATTTTATTGTGGATTCGTTGTTAGCTAATCTTGTTAATCTTGCCCTGGTCGTTATTTAATGGTCCAACCTTGTCCTTGTCTTTCCGTTTTTACTTTATTCTCGTTAATCTAGAAACCCTTGTTGTCCCTTTTTGTATCTTAACTCCGATTTTCTTAATATTCCTTTATCACCTCCTTCAGTAATAATTATCTTTTTTATTTATTTCGTCATGCTTTTGGTTCTTCTGGTTTTTTCTACCTCCTTGTTAACCCACACTCTCAAAGAGAGTCAAAAAGGTTATGTTTTTTCTGATGGCAGATGGTGCTATTTCTTCAAATACATCCCTCATGCAGGATACAAGCTGCTTCCAGCTTCTCAGATCTGCCAATCAATTTTCAGCTCTATGTGTCGTGTTTTGCCTCTCACCTTGTTTGCTTTGAAAAAGTTGTGACATTTTTTTGGTATTTTTCGACTTCCTATTCGTTATCCAAATATACCTTGAATCTGATAATCGGATGATCACTTGTAACGAACTCTTCCCCAACCGCTTCTTCTTCTACTAGACAAAAATATGTAATATCCTTTTGTTGGTTATGTGACATAATATGCCATAATATACCATACCATATCGTGCTGTGCATGGAATCTTTCTTCCGTGCATTCCAGGAATAATTATTCTGATTAATTCTTCCTTCTCGTTGCTTACAGTTGGTGTGGTGGTTATCACAGACAGACAGACATTTTTATTCAGGGCGCATAAGTTCCATTATTATACAATGATATCATATGATGTCATATAATATCGTGTGATATCAAATGATATCATACCATACGATATCTCATCACATCATATGATATGATATATCAAATCATATCATGTTATATTCCGTTGCGCTATTTACCATATCATAATATGCCACATACCAAACCTTGTCATATAAAATAGTTATATTCACTGTGTATTGCGACGTCTTCTAGCGAATACGTACATACATACCTACAAGCTTATATACATAACCACCACATAACCATAACCACATGTTTTTATTATCAATCTCAAAAAATTAAACACAAGAATAAGAATGCAAGACAAATGACGAGCATAGTAAGACCCCAATATCATACATACCTACAAGCATATACTGATGCAATGATCAATGCATACACGAAAGCATGCTATTTTTCATTAGGCCACATAATAAGGACATCACTGTTTGTCTTAATATGCAGCTAGATATTATCACTTGTGGCATTTACTCTTCAACCAATAGATGCTCGACCTGGGGCCACACCTCGGAGGGGGCACTTGCTGAGAAGAGGCGAGTAGTAAACGCGCCCTCGCACGACCAGATGGGTGATCGTCGACTGACTGTGGCACGGGGTAATGGGGTGTTAACGACGATCTTTAGTAGTGAAGAAGAATGGCAATCAACACCCTCTGCTTCGCTCTGCCGCGTAATGCTTTGTTTTAAGGTGTGTGAGAGATTGACTGTGTGGCTAGGAAGACAGAAGAGTTTGGCACACCGTGGCACGCTGAGTAATGTAATGGGGTGTGAGAATAGGTGGTGGTGGTGGTGGTTGGTGAAGGTGGTGGAGGTGGTAGTGGTTGTTGTTGGTGGTGGATGGTGGGGGTGGATGGTGGGGTGGGTGGATGGTGGTGGTGGGTGGATGGTGGTAGTGGTGGTGGATGGTGGTGGTTGATGGTGGTAGTGGTGGTGGATGGTTGTGGTGGATGGTGGTAATGAAGATTACAGGATTTCGTGGGAACAGGGAGAAACTGGAACTTATGCGCCCTGATTGAAAATGTCTGTCTGTCTGTGATACCCTTTCTTTTTTGTGGATGATCTGGGTAAATGTCTGCCTGCGTCTTATCCTTGACTCCTTTAGCATCTGTCATGCTAACACGCTGACTTGCTTAGACCATCAGTGTCTGTTTGCTGCGTGTCTGTCTTTGTCTGTCTCTGCTTGTCTGTCTAGATGCATGTGTATGTGTGCGTGTATGTCTGTATGTGTACGTGTCTGTATGTATGTATGCATGTGTGTATATATATGTTTGTAAGTATGTAGGTATGTATGTTTTATGTTTCTGTTTGTCTATTTGTCTGACTGTCTCTTTCTTGTAGCAAGGTATTATGAGAAACACCTGACTTTGTTACGAGATGTTTAGAATTACGGAGCATTAGCCATCAGTCGCCAGCATACGGTGCCTTGGTTGCAGATGCTGGTGCATGTGACTGGGGGTGATGCGTTGGCGGCGATGGCTGGCCTCAGGGTGTGGTGCCCAACTTCAGTTCACTGGGCGATAAATGGTCGTGCTAAGCAATCTAATTCCCACTGACACTAAAGCATTGGGCAATTCATCATTTGGGAGTTTCGGGATTGAGTAAGAGGAAGGAGAGAAAAAGAGCTGAGGTGTAGAGGAAGAATAAAGACTCTGAGAAAGAGAATAAAGAATCTGAATAAAAAATAATCTGAAGCAGCAGAATAATCTGAAGACAAAAATAATCTGAAGCAAGTAGTCTGAGGAAAATAATAGTCTGAATAAAAAAAAATCTTTAGAAAAAGGTATGAAGTAAAGTCTGAAGATGAATCTGAAGTGGAAGAAAAAAAATATTGGAAGAAAAAAAATCTTCAGAAATAATTATCTGAAGAGAATTAATCTGTAGAAAAAAATTATGAAGCAGAGTGTGAAGATGACTCTGCAGTAAAAGAAGAAAAAAATCAGAAAAAGAAGACTCTGAAGAAAAAGTTTGAATAAGAGTTTGAAAAGGACTCTAAAGAATAAGAAAAAGGAAATAGCAAAAGTAGAAGCAGAAGTAAATGATCGGAGATGTTGATAACGGTGAAAAGAATTACAGAGAGAATTACGGAGAGGATCTTTATTAAGAAGAAGAAGGAAGGTGTATAATATGAAGCAAAAATCAGAAGAAATCTTAAGAAGAACATGAAGAATACATGTATGTAGAAGAATACGAGGGAGAAGAAAATGAATAAAAAGAAGAAGAACAGATCTAAAGATGAGGAAGAAGAAAAATTGAAAGAATAAAAGTGTGAGGAATAATAAGATCACGCACGAAATGAGTTTAAGATGACAAAAGTACAATTAGACACAATTTTACCATGAAGCATGACAAAAGGACACTACAAGCTACGCAACAGATCCCATGATTTTAGGCTTTACGAAAATTATGGGGAAAAGTGAGGAGTAGAAGGTAATGAAGAAGGAAGGTGGAGAAGAAGGAACAGAAGAAGATACAAAAGAAGGAAAAAGAAGAAATAGGATGAGGACCAGGTGCAAGAAAGGAAGTGCGGAGAAGAAGCAGAAAGAGCAGGAGGAGAAGAAGGTGGAAGAAGGAGAAGAATGAGGAAGAGGTAGAGTAGGTTGTAAAAGAGAATGTGGAGGTGAGAGTAGAAGGAGACAAAATGAGGAAGAAGTCAAGTAAGTTAAAAAAAGGGACTGAAGAGGAGAAAGAGGAGGAGAAGAAGGAGGAGGAGCAGGAGGAGGGGAAAGTAGGTCAGCAAGAGAAACAGAAAGATGAGAGGAAGGAAGAGGAGAGGAAAGATTGACAGATGTTCGCTAAGTGATTCGGAATGTCTGACTGCAATTACTCGTACCGTCTGCGCAACATAATTTAGTCTAGCCATTTATGCGTGGGCCAAACTGACCGTATTTTACGACAATGACTAGCACAGAAACAGACACGGATGAGTGCAACAAACAAACATACAATGGCATAGGCATATGGGCAGGAAGAGGCAGAGACAGAAGTGTAGAGACAGGGACAGAGGCTGGGACGGAAGATAAAGATGCGGGCTGAAAGAAGGGATGGGGACGAGGCTGGAGATGCATAGAAGCAGCGAGAGGCAGAGACAGACAGACAGACAGACAGACATACAGAGTATTACAGACAGATATAGAGGTACATAGAAAGAACAGGATGAACAGAAAGAAATGCGGATAGCTGAGCAGTCAGATTACGGTCACACGTTAGACCAGCGTTTCCCAAAATTGGGTTCCGTGGAACCATGAGATTCCATGGAGTGAAATCAAAGGTTCAACAAATGGAGGACTTTACAGTTTTTACTTAACACATGTGTATAACTTTATGTAAATGAGAATTCATATTTCATTTTAATCGATAATTGTGTTATTATTAATCTAATGGGATGAGGACCAGGAGCAAGAAAAGAAGTGCGGAGAAGAAGCAGCAGAAGCAGGAAGAGAAGAAGGAGGAGGAAGAAGAAGAATGAAGAAGGCCCAGTCTAGGAATCAGCCTAAGCCTATAATTGTTTACATTCGCAAGCGTTTTTACCTAACACAGAAGATGTATAGTTTTGGACGGGGGTTCCGTCAAGAAATTTAATATTCAAATGGTTCCACGGCCAAAGAAGATTGGGAAACATTGCGTTAGACAGATTCTAGAGCTGAAGAGATGGACTAAGAGAGAAGAGGCAGAAAAAGACAGAGAGATATATAGAGAGGTAGAGAGAGATTCAAATACAGAGACAGAGACAGACGGATAGAAGAAGCCGACAGAGAGAAACAGACGGAGACAGAGACAGATACAGAGATAGGATCAGACTGCCAGACAGAAATAAGCATACATACAAAAGGACACACAGTGTCACTCGCGCACAGATATACAGCCACACTTGGAGTACCCTGCGCCTAAACTGAGTCAGTTGACTGTATTTTTTCCAACTAGGTTCTGAAAAGACTCACAAAGAAGTAGATGATGTCATCGTGATCGCTAAGCTGAACCTGGAACTGGACGGAGGTCCCGCGACGGAGACACTTCTGGAATTGACTCGGATGGCTGAGAGGTCGTCGAAGGACGTCTTAACGAATCGCCATCGGACAGGTCAAGTGACGTCACTACGGGTCATCCGCAGTGAAGACGAACCGAGTAAGTGGACCGCGAATGAATGGATGGTTGAATGAATGAATGGATGGATGAATGAATGAATGGATGGATGAATGACTGAATGGATGGTTGAATGCACGAAAGGAGTTATTGAAGAAACGAGTGAACGAATGAACGAGTGGACAAGTGGACGAATAAATGTGGTGAATAAAATGAATGAATGAACGTATTGATGAATGATAAGTGCATGGATGAACGATTGGATGGATGAACGCATGAATTAACGAATGGAGCTGGTGAATGAGTGAACAAGTGAATTAATGTATGCATGAATGGCTTAATAGGCGATTGGATGAATAATTGAACATAGGAATTAGTGAGTGAATGAGTCTTTGAGATGAAATTGTGAGAACTACCTTACCGCTCTAAGCAGTGTTAGACACGGGGCTTCTTGAGCCGCTTTAAAAAGTTACCTTATCGAAATCACGTGAAGTATTTGGTGCGATGTTAAAGATTATCCAATGAGAAAAAACGATTGGAGTCCATGAATGAGAAATATTAGAAATTGCCAATTCGAGACACGCCTGTATGGTTGCAACATTGGTACAAAAGACGCTTCCAAAATGAAATTGATTTGAACAGAATTAATAGAATGAAATAGAATAGAATGGAATGGAATAGAATGGAATAGAATGTAATGGAATGGAATAAAATGGAATGAAATAGAATGGAATGGAATAAAATGGAATGGAATAGAATGGAATAGAATGGAATGGAATGGAATAGAATGGAACAGGTAGAATAATATTGAGTGGAGTCGAAACGAACAGAGTGGAACAGAATTGAACGGAAGGAAATGGAATAGAATGGAAATGAAATAGAGTGGAATTGGAATATATTGGAACAAAATTAAATGGAATAGAGTTAAATAGAAATGAATTGAGTGGAATGGAATCGAAAAGAATGGAATGCAATGAAGTAGAATGGAATAGTGTGAAAGGAATTAAAACGAAATAAAATGGAACAGAATGGAATAGAATGAAACAGATTAGATGGAATGTAATAATATGGAACAACATGGAATATAATGGAATTAAAGTGACATAAACGGAGATGAGTGGATATGATTGTTTAGATACTAATAGTCTAGATAACAAAGTACTAGTTGAGATTCGATTAGACTAGCTCCAGAGAAGGCAAAGTCAGACGCAAAAAGGCCAGGGCATGGCGTAATCATTTTCTGGCCGACTTTTCAGTGAAGATAGACTGAACTTCCGGTGGGTTGAAGCGCAGACGAACACTTCTCACCCCACCCTCCATCATCCGTCCATACGGTACGAGTTGGACTGATCAGCAGCTTAACTAGGGGGCAGAAATAATTATCAGTAAAGGTCGCAACGTTTCCACACCACGCGTCTCGCAACAGAAGCAGGAAGACAGACACCGGAAATGGGATGCTAACCGGTGCAGCCGAACGCATTCAGTGACGTCACCGCGCCCGTCTAATAAAACCCGGATGCATGCCAACCGCGCATGCGTTTGATTAGCTGTTGTGTGGTGTTACGTAAGCGATTGCCCATTAGGTGCGTCTGATGACCCAACTTCTAGGAAAGCTCTTCGATTTTTTGTCTGGAGTTAACGTCACGGCAGTCAATCAATCAATCAATCAATCAAACAAACTTGATGTAACGCCTCGTCTATGTGTCTGCGCTCTGGTTCGGTAAAAACTAATTCTAGGGAAAGCTGACACATTGGCATTGCTCATCATTGTCAAGTAGTTTCAAGAATCTACCAAGATACCGTACTCAGTGTGTGCTGAGTGAGCGGGTTCGACCCTCGTCCGAGGCGTCAGTCACTCTGTAGGGACCTTGAGCAAGTTCTTCGCACACAGTTGCTCTGCATTACAACTGCAGTTGCGTCGTCGAGACGTGTGCACTTCTGAGCAAAAGATGTTGGAAGATGGCGATATCAAATTTCTAGAATTTCAATTTCAACATAACAAGGCCGGGTTAAGAGTAGTTCAGAAGCTGTTCATTCATTCTGTATTAAAACCACTACGAGTCTTGCCTGTCTCTTAGGCACCAAGCTTCCTCTATATTTCAGCGATGCTCCAACTAGATCCGCAGTTAGAGGACAGTTGATATTAATTGCCTATAATTAAAATGAGACATTAACATCGGCTGTACTTCTACACCGGCGACCACCCTAGGCGGTCCGGCTCCGGACATTGATCGTCTGTTTCTGCTGGCATGAAAGACATAGGCTTGAGCCGCCAAAATAACTTTTAAGAGGGCCTGCTATTAATTTCAGCCGGCGAAAATTTTCCATTAATTAAATTTAGAAACGAGGTGTGTGCGTACGTGTGGTTATGAGTGTTTGGGTGAACGATATTCGTTTCTCACGTTGATTTGCTAGCAGTTTTACACGTGTGTTTGTATTGGAAATTCTCTCACGTCAAAATTTCAGGTGGAGGGGATGGAGTTGATTATAGTCCTCCAATATTTAATAAATCTTTCATAAATATTATAAATATCTACTTGTTCGACTTTTTTGCCGACATTGACATACTCACATTTCATGTTTCTGTAAATTTCCTTATAATTAAAGTCAGAGATGAACCTGTTAAGTCACTTTACTTGTATGTTTAATTTCAGTATTATTACTATTATTATTATTATTATTATTATTATTATTATTATTATTATTATTATTATTATTATTATTATTAACATTACTATTCATTAGTATGGTTATTATTCATTAAATATAGCTTGATAGCCTTTTGATAGGTCTGCGTCATACTTGGAATTACTGATAAAATTGAAAAACAAGGGGCCCTGAGGAGTGGCTACCCCGGGGCCCGTTGTGTCTGTGGACTGGCAGGCCTAAATACACCGATACTCCAATAGTGCTATTAGTTATAACTAAAATGAGTTCCGTAGCCTATTCGGCCTACATCTCACTCGAAAGTTTGCTACTATCAACCATTCTTTATAAAGCCTACGATTTTTCAACAGGCTAATAATACCAGTAATTAGTAAAAGTAAAATGTCTGAAAATCACTCTTTAACTTTACAATGTACCGTTTATAATCTCTGGATATGAGAGTCCAAGCGAATCGTCAGGCGCCAATATTGATCCGCAATTGTAACCATGCGGCAAGCATTACATATGCTTGTTCCAGGGCAAAGGTCGACCCGTGATTCTGTAGTTTTGTTGTCCAATCGCATATCGCAGGTCCGTATTCGGAGGGCAAAAGCCACCGTAAATGAACTTGATGGTCATAAGTATCGGATTCTGGCATGGTACCGGAACGAACCGAGCAGTTTTGAGCTCGGCTACTGTCCCGATTTGATCTTATATATAGTGCTGGCGTTTAAGCTCGTCTCCTCTGACATGGCTCTCCTCTGACATGGCTTCATTGGGCGTTGAGAAATTCGCTTTCGTGCAAGACTTGTCTTGTTAAAGCGCGTTATAAATGCCGAGTTATATTGCATTGTATGTACATACACATTATGTGCATAGTAGACAAACCCCTCTGACAAAAACCTCCCCTGACAAACCCCTCTGACAAAAACCTCCCCTGACAAACCCCTCTGACAAAAACCTCCCCTGACAACCCCCTCTGACAAAAACCTCCTCTGACAAGCCCCTCTGACAAAAACCTCCTCTGACAAACCCCCCTGACAAAAACCTCCCTTGACAAACCCCTCTGACAAAACCTCCTCTGACAAACCCCTCTGACAAAAACCTCCCCTGACAAACCCCTCTGACAAAAGCCTCCTCTGACAAACCCCTCTGACAAAAACCTCCTCTGACAAACCCCTCTGACAAAAACCTCCTCTGACAACCCCCTCTGACAAAAACCTCCCCTGACCAGCCCCCTCTGACAAAACCCCTCTGACAAACCCCCCCTAAGTAGGACAAACCCCCGAAAATAAATTTTTGTTACTTTTTTACTTTTATTACTTAGAAACGTGTGTATACTTTAAAGTCTGAAGTAAAGCATGTGTCATATGTGTCATTTCAAAGTCTGATGCGGTCACTCAGGTATCGTCGTCCAATAGTTAAATAGCAAACAGTTAATTAGTTCCTTGGTCTTTTTGTTGTTAATGTATGATAGGTCTATGTAAACTGAAGGCACCACTGTGCGTAATTTATTATAGGCTATCTGTGACACGGCTTTTTCAGACGCGTCAGGTGAGTCAATGCATAGCGTATGTGTGTTATCTGTGACTCGATTTCTTATATAAGTTAGACCAGGGGCGTCAATCCCCCTCTGATTGATGGAGGCAAACACCCTGGTTCCAAGTGTCAGGTAGTCAAGATATCCCACTAAGACTCAAAAAAATACCCTGCGCCCCCTATCTGGACACCTCTGAGTTAGACCACTAGTCGTACTGAGTGTCACTTGTAATGTTGTGCAAACTTTATTAGTAGTGTCAGTTATTATGGTATGGCTTCTATGCAGAACCTAGTTAGGGCAAGAGGGGGGGGGTTTAGTCCAGAGGGGTTTATGTCAGAGGGGTTCATGTCTGAGGGGTTTATGTCAGAGGGGTTTATGTCAGAGGGGTTTATGTCAGAGGGGTTTATGTCAGAGGGGTTTATGTCAGAGGGGTTTATGTCAGAGGGGTTTATGTCAGAGGGGTTTATGTCAGAGGGGTTTTGTCCTACACCCTGCATAGTTACAGGTGGATATTATGTGTTGGTTTCCGTATTCGTCTAAACTGTATCGTCTAGTGCACCGTTTCGGTTCAGACTTTTCGTCTGGTTGTCTATTCTTTGGACAGACAGAGATCATGTGTTAAAGATGACTTTGATCTATGTGGAGCGGTGCCTTTGATCTGCCGACAGCACGATCCTTTGTCTTTTCCACTCAGGTCGCCTTCCTTTTAAGTTAACGAACTAGATCAACGTATGCACCATGTAAAAGGTCCAGTAAGTCGCAGACGCCTCGCACGCATCTCTGACAGCGTCTGCGTTAAATTGTTTCAACATGCATTGACCGCCTGGAGGCACATATATCATTGGGAAGCGTTTTTGAGAATGGCCCTCTGGGCTCTAGGGCATGGCCCTCTGGATATGGAGGGCCTTGTCTGGGGCCTGTGCCTTGAGATATGACGATATCCCTCTGAGTGGAATAATTTATCCAAAATCGCTTTTCGGAACGAAGTCTTCATCATTTAAGTAGAGACCTCCAATGATAGAGTGTGCGGAGGCTACTTTCGAAATAGACCAGGAAGTCCAGGATTTTCCGTTTACTTTCTGGATCGAATCGTTATCAATCGTGGTCGGTCGTAAACCCGATATTTATACAACGCCCACAAAAGCGAAGTCGTGGTAACCCGCTTACTCACAGGGGCTTAATTAAAACAAAATGGATAGCTGTAGCTGGGCTAATTGGAGAATGATAACGTAATTCATGCATCTGTGTATTTTAGTAGCGTAACTTTAGTCTTTTAGGTAAGTAACATTGCAATTCTAACAATGTTACTTACACCGTTTTGTCGGCGCACCGTTACTTACGATGGTAATGTTGCTTAATATTGTAAGTAACATAACTATTGTATCTTAGTCAGTTAGGATATATTGTAATTTTGTAGACAGTGCAATGTCTGAAATTCTGAATTGCTTTTGCTTACTGTTACAAAGTTCATCATTATCCCTGAAACAATTTGCATTTAATCAGAAGTCCGTCATCAACCCTTAGGCTTGGGGCGAGGGGGATTTTTGCTTCAATCACCCTGGGATGCAGACGATTTTTGCTTCCATCACCCTAGAAGGGATAGAAGTTTTGCATACACACACATACATACATACATACATACATACATACATACATACATACATACATACATACATACATACATACATACATACATACATACATACATACATACATACATACATACATACATACATACATACATACATACATACATACATACATACATACATACATACATACATACATACATACATACATACATACATACATACATACATACATACATACATACATACATACATACATACATACATACATACATACATACATACATACATACATACATACATACATACATACATACATACATACATACATACATACATACATACATACATACATACATACATACATACATACATACATACATACATACATACATACATACATACATACATACATACATACATACATACATACATACATACATACATACATACATACATACGTTAACTCTCATAGAAGCTAGAAAGAGAGACCAACCGCAGTTTGACCTGCAATCGTTCTATCTTCAGCGCTGGTCTTCCATACGGTGCGTGGGAAGCGCGTCCGACGACAGGTGCTTGGCCCTCTGCCGAAGAAGACAGATCTCGTCTTTCTACTGCGATGTTCGCCAGGTGGCGTCGTTCGCCTCTACGTCGATTGTCGACTGACTGCTGAGACAAGCATCTCATCATCAGTACAGGATGACGTAGTCGATGGAACCGTACAGGTAATAACACAGATCAACAATCACCTGTCATTCATACGCGCATACACACGTTGCTATACGCACATATATGTATACATACATAGGTCTATATGCATACACACTTGCACACATAGGCCTACATGTATACAGATGCACACACAATCATATATATATATATATAAATATAAATATATATATATATATATATATATCGACAGATGTGTGAAGCTTTGTATGTATATAAATATTGTATTAACTAATAATTGACTTCTCGCCATCTGCTTCTCACTGGTTAAAGGCGTTTCATTTCCCCCGTGGTTTCCATGCTATTAGCTTTTCTGTGAGAGGCGCTATAATAATCTCTAAATAGATGGTGTGTATGTGTGTGTGTATGTGTGTGTACGTGCGTGTGCGTGTGTGTGTGTGTGTGTGTGTGTGTGTGTGTGTGTGTGTGTGTGTGTGTGTGTGTGGCTCTTCTCTGGAGTCTCATCCGTTCTGTAAATCGTGGGTCCTACAGTGGTCCTTGTCCTGGTCATTTGAAAACTTAACCTTTTTGTCCAGGTTGGAGTTTGGAGCCATTATGAGTACTTACCCTGAGAGGGCGCTATATAACTTTCTTAGTGAATGTGTATATCGGCACACGGCACTCAATGTAATTTATTTCTTGCTCTATTTGTCAGCTTCTGTCAAAGTCTACGCAGCTGTTGAAGCATGTAGACATAGATCAGGTTCTGTTGGAAAACGGATGTCAAGGGACATCGGATCCACAGAAACAAGGTCTAGTCAGCGTGAAGTCAAAGAGGTCAGCTGAACGAAAAGTTGGGAGCAATGAACACGAGATGGTCAATGACGCAGGGACGAAATTTGGAAAAGGTAAACAGACGAAGAAAGGAAGAAATAAACAAATGAACGAACGAATAGATGATTAAAAGAATTTGATTGAAGCTGCTGTTGCTGCCGCAGGTCTCGAGTTTCGGTGCTGTTAATTTTGAAGGCATATTTCGTCCGTATATTTTAGCATTGCCTGTATTGAATGCAGGCACACTTTGCTGTGTAACTTTGCCAGTGTAACAATTATCATTAGGTTACTACAGCAAACAGCAATATTAATATATTATCATGAATGATCAACTGAACTCTGATTGAACAGTCAGATTCATTCGATTGATTAAACATAAATCAATTAATCCATTGACCAATCAATCAATCAGTCAACCAATCAATCAATCAACCAATCAATCAATCAGTCGTCCAATCAAAGAGTTCGATTGCAGCTTATGCCTGTGTTCGTTTTGGATATTAGATCAAGCGGCGGCTTTGGTGTCGGCTCTGGAGACCCTTAGTCGAGCGATCAAGGACCTGCACTCCGACATACAACTCCAGGTTTAGTTCTTCTTTTTAAGTTGTTCTGTTAAGATAGGTCGGGTCGAAATGAATAATTAGGGCATGGTCTGCATATATAGGTCAGGCAAAATGAGGTGATTTAGGTGAAGGTTAGAAACTGCAAGGTCATGTTAAGTAAGGTTTAGTAAATCAAGGTTCTTGGGTGATACAACGTAATGTATTGTAATATGATGTTGAAATAGGTTCGAAACTGAAGGTCCTGTTAAGTAAGGTGTAGTAAATTCAAGCTCTAAGACGATACAATGTAATGTAATGTAATATGATGCAGTTCAGTACATTGTAATACAACATATAACAAGGTAAGACCAGTTCTGATGGCCTGCAATGAGACTGTAAAGGTAGAGGGTTCATATAACTGATGGATCGCTTTGGTGTTCTTTGCCGATTTCAAACCCTAGCTGAAATTGCCACAACGGCAGAAATTTACTTAGGGATCTGCAGCTCCTTCCGCCTCTGGTCTGGTCATCTGTTATGAGTATACTGATTAAACAATGAGGACAAGAACTGACCACTAACCTCATATGCAGAGGCCAAGAAAAATGAAGTCGCTTACATGCTGGAGGAGGAAGGGGAGGAGGAGGAAGATGAGGAGGAAGAGGAGGAAGAAAAAGTGGTTCATTATCATAATCATCAGCATCGTCATCCTTATCGTCATGATCATTATGATCATGCTTATCTTCTAACCAAACCTATAAATGTCCCCGGACGGGAAAGAAGACGAGGTAGAAGAAGATATTATAAGAATAATAAGAAGAAACTGACGACGAGAAGGAATAGTTCATCTCATTATCATCGTTGTCGTCGTCATCATCTTACCACTTAACTCTTCTGAAGAGGAAGAAGAAGGCGAGTAAAAGAGGAAATATCCCTGAGAGACAGTCATCGCCATACATTGCTCTACAGTGTTCCTCCTGTTCCTCTTCTTCTTCCTCCTCCTCCTCCTCTTTTCCTTCTCCTCCTGCTCTTCCTCTTCCTCCTGCTCGTGTTCCTTCTGCTCCTTCTGCTCTCTACCCCTAAATGTCTCTTTGCTTGTCTTGCTATAGACTCGCGAAACGGTAGCCCTGCGTTCTGCCCTCGAGGGGTGCAGTCTCTGCCGTCCGCAGTCGACGATCGATGCTGGCAGTGGAACGGGTAACACACCGTTGGGTGCCGTGTCTTGTAATCCGAATCCCTGCTATCCTGGGGTTCACTGTGACGAGCTGAACGGGGAGGTTAGGTGTGGACTCTGTCCAGCCGGATTCTCAGGAAACGGTTTTACCTGCAGTCCCTATCCTTGCGATGAAGGCGACAGGGACTGCATTCTCGACCCCACAGGTATTCGTCATCATCATCAATAAACTCAATATCATTAGACATCTAATTTCCAAAATCGGTTCCAAGTCATGATGCGAAGGGTCACGTAGGCCTACGGCGCAGGTTGTAAGATTATAAGGATTGAAGAAGCTACGGATGTGCAGTACATGCTTTACGAAAGAGCAGCGCTTTCAGTTTTGAACCTTTTGAAGTGATGTCAACGACCTTTGAAGAGATAGACAAGAGGATGTAACTATTACCTTCACCGCCGCCAAAGCCGTACTTACCGTCGTCGTCATCATCATCATAGTCATCCTCATCATCATCACCAGCATCGCCATCATACTCAACATCAGAGCTGTTGTTGATGTCACCGTCATCATGTGCGTCATCATCGCCATCGTCATAGAGATCAGCATAGTAATCGCACTCATCATCATCGTGTTTTTTTCGTCATAAAAATTGTCGTCATCACCATCATCATCATCGACGTCATAAAAGATCCTCATCATGTTCGCTTCTAAGACAACGGTTCTTATAATAATAATTTTTCAGGGTGCGACTGTCCCCCTGGTCACATCGGCAGCCCCACCGCCGAAGGGTGCGACTGTCACCCCATCGAGGTAGGATGCGACAGCAACCCCTGCTATCCTGGTACAGCCTGCCGGGACAGACAAGACGGGGCCGTCGTCTGCGGCCCTTGTCCTCCTGGGCTGACGGGTGATGCCCTCGGTCCAGGTGGGTGCCACGCCATCGATGTCTCCTGCGCGGATGGACCTTGCTACCCTGGAGTCGACTGCGTGGAATCGAGTAGCCTCGTTGAGTGTGGACCGTGCCCACCAGGTGAGAGTGGACGGCTCATATTTAGCGTATGTATTTATGCATGCGTATGTGTTCATGCATTTGCATATATAATTAATGTGTGTATGTATGCTTTGATGTTAAACTAAGAAAGTAAAAGGCGTCAGAAGGTAGACTGCGATGTTTATGAAGGGATGGGATAGCAATGCTTTAAGTGCTGACTGAAAAACCCGCGCTGTGATAAGAGAGTATGTGAAGTTTTGGTGACAGTTGAGTTCGTTGGAGGGATAATAATACGATTCAATTGAATATTCTTTTCATTGTGTCGATGTACAACAGTTCACGCACCTGGCACATGGCTACATTATGTGACAACCCGTGTAAGCGAAACGCATTGCTCTATTGCTGAGGGTTGAACTGATCGTTCGCTTTGTGCATGATTCTGTCAATCATTGTCGGTCGCTTTTGGAAAACATTCAATGCGTCAGTTTATACGGCCTTGGCTAAGCTACGGATACATATTATGTATCTGTAGCTGTAATTACAACAACATCAACAAAAATAGTAATATTATTACTATTATTGTTGTTGTTGTTGAAATTTTTATAATTATCACTATCATTATTATTCTGAAACAGGGTTAGTGGGGGACGGAACAGCCGACGGTTGTAGACCTGCGCAGTGCAACGACGGTGCCTGTTATCCTGGGGTGCTATGCAAGGACACGTCATCTGGGGCTCGCTGCGGCCCCTGCCCACCCGGTCTGACGGGCGACGGAACGAAGGCCGGATGTCACCCGATCAAGTGCAACGAGGGGGCCTGCTTTCATGGCGTCCAATGCAGGGACTCAGCAAGTGGAGCCCACTGCGGACCATGTCCTAAAGGTTCCATCGCTATTCAATCGGTCATAACCATTTCTGTCATTACCTTCATCGTTACCTTCAGCACTATCTTCATAATTGCCTTCATCAATGGATTCATGATAATCTTCATCAATGGCTTCATCCGTAGCTTCTTGATTATCGTCATCATTATTTTCATCATTATCTACACTACTATCTTCATCACAACCTTCATTATTGCCTTCATCACTGTCTTCATCATTACCTTCAGCCTTATCTTCATCTCTATCTTCATCACTATCTTCATCATCACCTTCGGCATTACATTCGTCATCGTCAGAAGCATCAGTTTCTTTATGATCATTGATGCACACACTGCCTACGTCTGCTTCGTCTATTCGATTCCCTTTTTGGCTTTTGGTCGGTCTTTGCCCAGTGGTGACCATCGTTCGATGATGCGCTGAGCATTATGACATTGGCGCCATAGAAGCTCACATCTTTAATCAGACTCGACCGTGCGCATTGGCATTGTCTTCAGCCCTCGCTTCCCTTTTTTCTCCAGGCATGACAGGAGACGGAACCAGGAATGGTTGTCGTCGCCTCAGCTGCCAGGAGGGAGTCTGCTTTCCAGGCGTCCCCTGCACCGACACTCCAGACGGTCCTCGTTGCGACGCCTGTCCACCGGGAACAACTGGAGACGGAACCCGCGATGGATGCCGCCCACTGACCTGCCAAGAGGGTGCTTGCTATGCGGGAGTCAGTTGCACGACTGGATGGAGCGGTGAGGCCGAGTGTGGACCTTGTCCACCTGGGTTTGAAGGAGATGGCACCCAGGATGGATGTACATGTGGCGGAGAGGCTTGCTTCCCAGGCGCAGCTTGTATTCAAACCCGGACTGGAAAAGAGTGTGGACCATGTCCGCCTGGTTTTGAGGGCGATGGTACCAGAGATGGGTGCAGACCAGTCGACGGTACATGTGGAGGAGAGATTTGTTATCCTGGCTCAACTTGCGTTAGTACTCCCACAGGAGAAAAGTGTGGTCCGTGTCCACCTGGTTTTGAGGGAGATGGGACCCAGGATGGGTGTACCTGCGGGGGTGAAGCCTGCTTTCCTGGCGCTGCTTGTATTCAAACCCGGACTGGAAAACAATGTGGACCATGCCCGCCTGGATTTGAAGGAGACGGCACTCTGAATGGGTGTAAGCCGATCACAGTGTCGTGCGGGGGAGAGATCTGCTACCCTGGTACCGTTTGTACCCCAACGGGAGAGAAGTGTGGACCGTGTCCTCCTGGTTTGAAGGAGATGGGACCCAGGATGGGTGTACCTGTGGCGGAGAGGCCTGCTTCCCTGGGGCTGCTTGTATTCAAACTCCGTCTGGAAAAGAATGTGGACCGTGCCCGCCAGGATATGAAGGAGACGGCACTCCCAATGGGTGTAAGCCGATCACAGCGGCATGTGGAGGAGAGATCTGCTACCCTGGTACCGTTTGCGTTAAGACAAACAGGGGTGAAAAGTGTGGACCATGTCCGCCTGGTTTTGAGGGAGATGGCACCCAGCATGGGTGCACCTGTGGCGGAGAGGAATGCTTCCCAGGCGCAGCTTGTATTCAAACCCCGACTGGAAAAGAGTGTGGACCGTGTCCGCCAGGCTTTCAGGGAGATGGCACTCGGGATGGGTGTAGGCCGACCGCAGGAGGCAAATGCGGCGGTAAGGTCTGCCCTCCTGGCACAACCTGCGTTCCTTACCCAACGGGAGTGGAGTGTGAACCGTGTCCAGAGGGATTCACCGGTGATGGAGTGGATTGTATTGACATCAACGAGGTAAGAATTACTTCTCTCTCTCTTTTTCTCTCTTTCTGTCTTGCTCTCTCTCTATCTCTGTCTTTCAGTCTATCTATCTCTATCTATCTATCTATCTGGCTGTCTGTCTGTCTATCTATCTGTCTGTCTGTCTGTACGTCCGTCCGTCCGTCTATCAATCCATCCATCCATCAATCCATCCATCCATCCATCAATCCATCCATCCATCCATCCATCAATCCATATATCTATCTCTCTCTGTCGCTTTTGTCTGTCTCTTTCCGGGCCGTATCTTTGTCTTCTTCTCTTTCCTCTTTACTTTCAACAGTTTTCTTGTTCTTATTGTAGTAGGCCAAACGTTAGTTTAGCTGCGGTTACAATCGTCCTTATTTACTGCGGATTGAACTCAGGCTTCGTCTTAATCGGC
Source organism: Bimastos eiseni (assembly GCA_959347315.1). Lineage (NCBI taxonomy): Eukaryota > Metazoa > Annelida > Clitellata > Crassiclitellata > Lumbricidae > Bimastos > Bimastos eiseni. The sequence continues at coordinate 11,174,862 of OY365822.1, read as the reverse complement.
CATATACCAGGATAATTTCGAGGTCTCTCGCGTCTTGAGTAGTGCGGCGATTCAAGGCCAGTGTGGATTGGGGTCAGGTTGTTGTAGGAAGCATGGCTATCGCCAGCATATTACACCATGCCCACTTGGGAAGCTCCCCGGCAAGAGTAGGAGACCGTCAGAACTTTGCAAAAACACGAGAATATGTACAACCGCACAGCTCACAAATTTAGGTCACGACGCGATTGATCAATTCAACTATTCCAGTCACACATCGTGAGTGTGACATACAAATTACCACTTTAGCTAATTACCAGTCCCCGAAAACCCCAAGAAGCGCCTTGTTAGAAGAACGGGACACGGGGCCAGTCTACCGCAAAGAAAGAATGACTCCCAAAACAGTTGGTCCTTCAAACTGAAACGAAATCGACCATCTCCGATCAAACTGCTAACTTTTGTTCAATTGAACGCATCAATGCAATTAACTTTAATATTGTGTTCTAACAGTGTTCTAATTATTTGTCTTGCAACTCGCGTGTTCTGCAGTGTATCCTTGCAACACCCTGCGATCCTTTGACTACCTGTCAGAACCTTTCACCTGGATTCTCGTGCACCTCCTGTCCACCTGGATATGTCAGTCCACATGTCGAAGGAGTTGGACTTGAAGACGCTCAGAGAAAACGACAGGTAGCTTTTGAGCCATTCAAATGCTGTACACCGCATTTTACTTTGTGTGTGTCAAAACCGTCAATTCATCCTATGAGCTGATTACATCGTCTTAGAATGTTCATTTGAGTTTCTTCGTCTTATTGGTTGTTAAGTATGATCAGTTCCATTTATTTTAAAACTGACAACAACACAGTGTGGTTTCAGACGTAGCATGAACGATTGATGACAGGTTATCACAGGAGTTGAATTAATTGACGGCAGCCATGCAAGGCGCCTATTACGTTAAACTGTCCATC
>OY365822.1:11111691-11173718 GCA_959347315.1 Bimastos eiseni | reverse complement strand
GGTATCGTTAACGACGACGACAACTGCCCTCTGGTGGCGAATGTCGATCAGAAGGACCGAGATGGCGACGGCGTCGGAGATATCTGCGACAACTGTCCCAGGAGAGCAAACCCAGAACAGGTGTTTGTTGTCTAGTAGCACCATAGTACTTCATGGCACCAATTAAGGCAGCACAGTGTGAGTGAAAGGTCATAGGTCAGTATGAGATAAAGTTCTGTTGCATCAGGTCAGGTTAGGACAGGACAGGACAGGTCATGATGGGTTGGGTCAGGTCAGGCTAGGATGGGTCAGGTTACGTTGGGTTGGGTCAGGTCGGGCTATGACAGGTCAGGTCACTTTGGTTCGAGTCAGCACATGTTATGAAAGGTCATTTGTAGGTCGTGTCATGTTGAGACAGGGTTTTCGGGTCAGGTCATGATAGGACAGGTCGGATTTTTCAAATCAGGTCAGTTCAAAATTGCAGCCGAAACCTGGTGAATAGCTGACACCATATTAAACACTTTCCGTATTTCTAGCCAAAAGCAACGCTACATGGAGTTTGCTCAGCATACTCGAGTCCGCGATCGTTTGGTTACAGAACCAGCTCACTACCGAATAGATTTCATATCCCACGACGGGATGAAACGTATTACGTACAATCATGCATTACTTCAAGAGAAACAAGAGATACTGAAGGAGTTACTGAACGACCCGACCTGGAATGACCTGACCCAACCCGCCCTAACGCAACTCGACCTGACCCGAACTAACAAACCATGACCTGGTCCGCCTCAATAACTTGATCGGCCCGACCTAAAGTGACCCAAAACGGCCTGACCTGTTCTAACCTGTTCTGACCAGACCTAAGATGACCTGACCTGACCTGACCTGTCCTAACTTGACCTGACCCGACATAAGATGACCATTGACCAGAACTGACCTGACCCAACGTGGTCTGACTTTTCTTTTCTAACCTGACCGTATCTGGCCTGACCTGATGTGTCCTTATATTTGCCCTAGGGTCTCACTCAGTTTCTGTTGTCTCATCCTAACTTAAAATACCCGCCACCTCGCATTTTAACACTAAGCTCACCATAAGATTTCCAGATATCTTTACAGAGCTTCTTCGTCTTTGTATATCTTTTCAGACTGACACAGACAACGATTTAATCGGCGATGAATGCGACTCCAACAACGACAGGTACACGGATTGGACTTCGACAAATGTAATGTAATCAAGCATTTATGTAGCGCCGCTCGAATCAGTAAAGCTCAGTAGCATTTCCTCCATGATTCTCTTTCCCCTCTGCCACGGTCAGTGACTGATGGGGCAGTGGTAGGTGCATGTTAATGCAAGGGAATCTCCTTCTGGTTGTATGCCTATGGAAGGTCGAATAGATGCTCGCGTAGTGATAGTTTCAGTGTCAAGAAACTGTGTGATTGGTAAGATCATTAGCGTCGCCCTCCTCCTTCATCCAGACTTGGGACTGGCACTATCAGAGTGTAAATAGTGGAGGTGTTCTCTCGATCGTGAACTCTGACTTGTGGTTAATTATAATGGCAAAACAATCCCCGTACGGTGCATTGTACAGAAAATCGCAACTAGAAGGAAGTTTATGTGATCTCTTCTTCCTGTCGTTCTCTTAGTCAGTTCAAATATCCTCTCGCGACTGGGTCTTTTCTTTTTAGCCTTCCGTATCCAACGGTCATCATCCAATTCAGCATCATCTGTTTTCTCCTTAATATAGCGCCTTTTGTGGCTCACAACGCATAGGTTATCTAATGACGCAAAAGAGTGCAGTTGTAGGCAGGGGCGTCAGTCTCCCTCTGAGTGATGGAGGCACACCCTCGGTCCCAAGTGCCAGGAAGTAAAAATACTCCCCTAAGACGTAAAAATTGTCTCCCCCCACCTGAAATTGGAGGCATTTTCCTCCGGAACCCCCTATATGGACGAAACTGGTTGTACATGTAGATACAGTCGTTTGCATATGTTTGCAGAGATCTGGGTGAATATATTTAGACGCATTAGGTGGATAGACGATGCTCAGTTGCATCTACCTGTGTTTCAGAGACTCTGATGGCATTCAGGACAATGTGGATAACTGCCCAACAATCCTCAACCCAGACCAGTTGGACACCGACAAAGATGCCGTTGGTAAATATCATTTCAGGCGTGGTATTTATACGCATTTAATCGTTTACAGATTCTCCAAACTTCTAAACCGCCACTGGAAAGCAACGTAGAGAGCACCAGCTCATTCACGAACGCTGCGTAGATTTAAAGGGTTGTCCAAAGGGTAGTCCAGTGAATGTTAAGGTCAAGTTTTCAAAGGTGTTGGAGGGTCAGTGTAGCTGTTGTGCCTGTGAAGTTTAGGACAAGACCTGGGCGAAGGAGGGTAGGATGAAAATCTATTGTATGATGTTTATCTCTTTATTTATAAAGAAAAACACTATTAGCTTTAATTTAAAGGCTGCGTTTTTTGTCGGCAGGTGACGCCTGTGACGATGATGACGACAACGACGGAATTCCAGACAAGAGCGACAACTGTCGACTGGTTCCAAACACAAACCAACTCGATTCTGACTGTGAGTGATACAGAATCTATACTCAAATCTATTCTAAGTCAAATCTATTGTAATAAAATCCATTATAGTCAGGTTCATTCTAATCTAATATTTTCTAATAAGTTCTATTCTAATATGATAATTATATTCGCATTGAATATGGTTTTGTAGTTGTGGTCAGGTCAGGTTATGTGAGGTCGGGTCGTTTAGTTGCTATACTTCAGCGCCTCTTGTTTCTCTTGAGGTAATGCATGTATGCATCAAGTCCCATCGCATCGTGGGACATGGGGTTTGTTCGATAATGAGCTCTAGTCAAATCTATTCTAAAAATCTATTGTAATAAAGTACATTGTAGCGAAATGTATTCTGATCTGATATATTCTAATAAACTCTGTTCTAATATGATATATTCGCATCAAATATCTTCTAATCAAATCTTTTGTGATAAAATCTATTATAATCAAATTAATTATTCACTCATTAACTCTTTTCGAAAATTTATATATCACCCCTTCAAGAAACCTACTCATAGGCGCTCATACGTTATAATTATAATCTGATCTTTCCGTATCAAAGCTAAGAAATGATTGGATAAGGCTTTTGTTGCAATGCTTTTATCATGTTGTTGTCGTTGTTGTTGCTTGTAAGACAACGGTCGAGGCGATGCCTGTGAAGATGACTTGGACGGCGATGGTTTCCCGGACAATATCGATGTCTGTCCCGAAAACGGAGAGATCTACACGACGGATTTCCGCACATACCAGACGATCGTACTCGACCCCGAAGGCGATTCGCAGAGAGACCCCAACTGGGTCATTCTTAATGAGGTAGGTTTATACCATTACCATGACCAAGAGTCATTATTCCTATCCATTTATTTTAGCCAACTTTCTTAGCGAGGTACTATGACCTATCGAGTCATATTCCTATCCATGTATTTTAGCCAACAGGGTCATTCTTAGCGGGGTACTATGACATACCGAATCCTATTCCTACGCGTGTATTTTAGCAAACAAAACCATTCATATCGCAACACAAAAACCGATAAAGTCATTCATAAAAGACGCACTGTAACAAACTGTCATTCTTATTCTTAACTGTCTTCACTAGTTTGCCCCCGCCTATACCTTTTGGCCCTCTGCACAAGGGTCTCCTGTTTTCCGCACCTAACATCCATGCGTTCCTTTGCCCGCGGACTGTTTGTTGGTGGTTCCCTCAGGCGTCTGTCACGGCCCAATCCAGTAGCTTACGTGCCAACGGGGGTCCTACCTGCTGGAACATCTGCTACATCTACCACGTCCTCTTTGGGAGGAGCTGCTCTCTCTTCCTCTGCCGTCATCCGGAGCCGCGTGAAGACTTTTTTGTTCTCCGTTTAGCTATTTGTTAAGTCGTGAGAGCCTAGGATCTCGTGGCGCCATATATATGTTTCATTACAGTTACAAATTATTCGAAGTATGGCTCACTCTTGCTCTATCTGTATCAGATGGATGGTGTTGAATTAAACGAATATTATATTGTATTGTGTTGTGGAATATTGCTCTTCGACTTCTGGTTCATCTGAAAGATCTTGCGATCTTTCAGATGAACCATCTGAATCAGATGAATCAATCTGCTGTCATGAATCAAACCAAATGAATCAATCTGCTGTCATGAATCAAACCAAATGAATCAATCTGCTGTCATGAATCAAACCAAATGAATCAATCTGCTGTCATGAATCAAACCAAATGAATCAATCTGCTGTCATGAATCAAACCAAATGAATCAATCTGCTGTCATGAATCAAACCAAATGAATCAATCTGCTGTCATGGGCAGCAGATTGATTGAAGGCTAAAGGCTGATCAGCCGCGAAGTAATATCATTTCTGTTAACTTATTCCATAAGATTCTTTTAAATTCTACGACCGCTATATATATAGTCAACTAGGCCTATTTCTCACCCAACCACAAATACACACACAAACACGCAAGCACCCACACACACGTAAACACACAGACACACACACACCCATACAGACTCATGCACCAACAGCGACGCGCACCGACGCATACGCACACATACTAAAATTTATGCCCCGCTTATTTCGATTGTGTAACCGTAATGTAATTGTAATGCGTGTTTTTCTGTGGTTGTCAACTGTCTATATTGTCCTCTGTTGTCCAGGGAGCGGAAATCTTACAATCGGTCAACAGTGATCCAGGATTAGCCATTGGTCAGTAAGAAAATGATTACATCTATGTTGTGTGGCAACGAGGAGTATATATCTCCTATTCTATTCTATTTACGAATTTATAATCCGCCTTTCACAGTACAACCTAATCAGAGGCGCTCCCAGTGCAAAAAACCCCTAGATAAAAGAAAAGTCTTAAGAGAATGAGCAGAAACAGTTGTGCTACTAGATAAGATGGCAGCACGAGTCACAGCAGGAAGGCTGCTCCATAGCGAAGGACCAACAGAGGCATAGGCACGATGCTGAGCGGTGGAAGTTCTGTCTCCTCTTCTCTTTGTTCGACTGTTAATTATTTCTTAGGGTCAGCACACCTTCGACAAGATGTCGAAAGACTATTCAAATTTTTAAACAATTATTACAAAATGGTTCTCATTAGGAAATCTAACTGCTTAAGTGTATTGGCTGGTTAGTCGTCAATAATATTCTTATTTATGGTTATGGTTATGATGGTGGTTATGATAACTTATGGTATGTGCTTGAGTTATTCAGTCATTCATTACAGAGATTTATATAGCGCCCCTTCAATTGATATTGGCTATTATGGTTGGCATTATGGCTTTTTGTCTTCAAGGCTACACTCGTTTTGGCGGTGTTGACTTCAGTGGAACATTCTACGTCAATTCGGAGGTGGACGACGATTACGCAGGCTTTGTATTCAGTTACAAGGTAGATTTTAATCTATATCTGTCGCCTTTCGTTCACGCGTGTTTGCATGTCTGCCGGTGACCGACACATTTTTGCCATCAATTCTTCACCATCTATTTTTCGCCATCTTTTCGCCTATCAATTTTTCGCCATCAATCCAGCTTCCATTTAGGTATATTTCTTTTCGCCAATCCCGCCTTCATTCAGGTATATTTCTTTTCATCAATCCAGCTTCCATTTTGATATATTCGTTTCATCCATCCCGCTTCCATTTAATTATATTTGTTTCATCAATCCAGCTTCCATTTGCGTGTATTTGATGCGCGAAAAATTGATGGCAAAAAATTGATGGTGAAAAATTTACCTAGAACCATGTCTGCTTGTTTTTTCGTATATCTGTTTCTCTAGAATTCTTTGGCAGCAGGTGAATTGATAATCAAGCACACTATTGTTAGGCCTATCTTTTTATTTAGTGGTCATATATTGAACAAAATAAGAACAATAACTTTTAAGATTATGTTTTATTAGTAGTTATTTATTTCTATATCGAGTTGTTGCCTGTGATCCATCAGTATTGTTAAAGTTATGGGGCGTTGTTCTGGAATGGCGGCAATTTTGTGCTAGTGGGTTTTTCAGCGGGATAGTTGCTATAGAAAGCGACTGCGTTGGACGGTTATGGATAAGCGCTGATGGAAGAAAGTATAGTTCCTCTTCCCATGACTCTCTTTCGTCGCTATTATTTCAACGTCATCCACCGTAACCATCTGACCGTGTGACCGCTTGACCCTTCTATCTTGATCCGCATAGCACCATGTATAACCTTGCCTGCCCATTAATTCTGTCTTAACTGAGCGACTGTTATTTATCTTGTTCCAACGTATTTGCTTTTTTGGCGCGGTTGAAACATCCTGATTAACTCCACCGTTGTTCGCACTAGTACAGTGCCAGTCCCAATCCTGTATAAGGGAGAAGGGCTACACTAATGATTTATGTTATCACACCGTGTCGTTAAACTAAAACTACTACCTCTAGATAACGTTACGGTCTTGTGTTCGTGTTGCAACACGATAGCTCATAGAGTCTACAGCAAGACGTCAAAGACCATTGCTGTCATAAGACGCCCCTAAATCTAATCTGTATTTATTTATACAGGACAGCTCCAACTTCTACGTCGTGATGTGGAAGCAGTCTGGCCAGACCTACTGGCAGTCGACGCCGTTCAGGGCGGTTGCTGAGCCTGGCATCCAACTGAAGTCCGTGAAATCGGAGACTGGACCCGGAGAAGTGATGCGTAACTCTCTCTGGCATACTGGAGACACTCCCAGCCAGGTATGGTTGGTCTAGCCCATTGCATCCCATGTACTCCATGTATGGGTTTCCGTTCATTTCGTCACATTTTAAAAGTGACACTAACGACCCTCACGACGCATAAGCTGACCATAACAGACCCTCACGGTGATTAACCTGACCCTAATCGACCCTTACGACGCATATTGTAAATTGTGAGGTGTTTTTAATAGTGCGCATGCGCCAAATGTTGCGCATGCGGATTTACACTCTTACACCTATTGTAAACTCTTGCATCTGTTGTAAGCTCATACACCTGCTGTAAACTCTTACGTGTATCTGTTGTGAGTTCTCACACCTGCTGTTAACTCTTACACCTACTCTATACTCATACACCTGCTTTAAACTCTTACACCCGTTTTAAACTCTTACACCTGTTGTATAATCATATACCTGTTTCTCTCCAGGTGTATCTGCTGTGGAAGGATCCTCGCAACCTTGGCTGGCAGGAACACGTCGCCTATCGCTGGGAGGTTATACATCGACCCAATATAGGTCTCATCAGGTGACCGAATTATATAAACCCTCGCTTTAAACATATAACGCTTATCAAATTATGAAAATAATAGCTATACTTATAAAAATAATAATAGTAGTAATAAGAGTAATTACTATTATTATTATTATTATTATTATTATTATTATTATTATTATTATTACTGTATTACTACTATTTTATAACTATTTAAATAATAATAATAATATTAATTTGCGTTTAAATTGGCAAAAATTGGCAAACATATGATAACAAACCTAGTATGAACGAATGATGACAAGTTATAACAGAAGTCGAACTTAACTGTCGATGGCAATGCAAGACGCCCATTGCGTTATGCGTCAGATTTGACCAATGCTGTCGTCTATTGTTAACACTAGTGTCTGATACATATAATGCATCTCATAATTATGATGCTCACGTCAACAATGATCTCAAGGATCAATACAAACAAAACATGCATTCACGCAGAGTTACACATCGCTTCTCCTGTCAGTCCTAGGCCCATTCATAAACTCTGAGTATATGTATCTCGGAGTGGCGCTATATAAGCCCCATGAATGACTGAAAATAATAGTCATGGCGACACTGTGTTAAAAATATTGGCAAAACCATAGCACCAAATTAAGCCCCACCATGGTATTGCGTATAAGTATGCGATGAATGTTTCTAGGGTGACCATCTTTGAGAACACGAACATTGTGGCTGACTCTGGCTACGTCATCAACAAGGACCATCTCGGGGGTCGTCTCGGAGTCTTCGTCTTCTCACAGGAGAACGTCATCTGGTCAGATCTCGTTTACCGATGCACAGGTAACGATTCGCCTTTATCTTCTCAAGCCGCAATTAGCAATTAATTAGTTAATCGAGGTGCGCATTATTGATCAGCCGTGAGAGAATGCCAAATGTGGCCAGTTGGAGTTTAACGGTAACAGAGATCATAGTATCCTCGCCCTTCTCCTTCATCTAGGCTTGGGGCTGGCACTACCAGAGTGCAAACGGTGGAGAAGTTTTGAATGTCAAGTCACAGGTTGGGGGTTGATACCTGTCTCGGTCAGAATAATAGTTTAAGATGTCTGCTCCACAAGCGATCCATCCGTGTTAAGGTCAATGGCAAGGGCTCGTATATACAGACCGCACGCAGCCAAGTGCCGAGGCTAAACAAATAAAGTCGCTAGTACTTCACATACATAGTTGGCGCTGTGGTCGACGTAAGCGCCTTTCAAGAACCTCACGTCCCCAAAGCGTCCGGAAATGATTATTGCTCTCTGCCTCTTAATGAAAAGTCATATCTTCGGGGTAAGAATAATATTATTTACTCCTGATGACTTCTCATTACCAACAATTAACGCATCTTCATTACCTAAGTGCAGCATTGTTATTTGAAATGGATATCTCGGAACCACAAAGGGGTGTAGCTTTGACCCTCTAAATTTTCTCCAAATATGTCAACTATGACAATATGGATTGCGTCCCCAAATATAAGGAACATATAAAGTAGGCCTACAATGCGGATGTAAGCCAACGTGATAGGATCTACAGATGTATCAACACTTCAATGGTTGAAGTGTTGATACATCTGTAGATCCTATCCATGCGAGAATGTGTACACCGTCGTTAATTGTCGCTGCTTCAATTTACTTCAAGTCAAAATAATGCTGGTTATACCTCAGAAATGTTTCAGCACATCGGTGATGGTGACAGCGGTGGTGATAGTCACAGTGGTGATGACTACGTCTCAATCGAAGTTATACCTATGCGTGGTAATGGTCTCTGTTCATTTGTTTCAGACGAAATACCAATCGACTATAGACCGACGGCACACGCAGATGATTAGGTCTGGCTTCTCAACTCACCTGCCTTCTTTGTTCAGTATTATACCAGCGAAGCCGTATTGGATCGTGCAATCCATTGAAAAATTGAGAGACATTGGAAACTGGGAGTTACTGGAATTCTTTTTCATTGATTATCTGGATATTTATAAGCGTCGATGTTTTTAATTCGTCGTTTACTGGGAGCTTTGGAGGAATAATCCTTCTTGTTCACCCTGACAATATGGGATTTGCAGAGCCTCAAGCTCTTCGTCTCAGAGAGTTTTGAGGTTTAAACAGTCAAAGGCTTTTTTTAAAGAAAACTTTTGGAGATTTAGAGCATCAGACATTCAAGTTCGCCAGGAATTTGGAGATTTGGAGCAGCAATAATCGTTTAACTTTCATCGGAAACTTTCAGATTTGGAGTACCTACTCTTAAATTCACCAAACATTGACATGTGGAGCACGTTTTTACCCATCTGAAACTCTGAGCTTTAATGCATTTAATATTGGTGACTTGGAGATTTGGAGCAATAGTCGTTCTAAAGCCCTAATTCACTAGTGCCTTGGTGATTTGGAGCAATAGTCATTCTAAAGCCCTAATTCACTAGTGCCTTGGAGATTTGGAGCAATGGTCGTTCTAAAGCCCTAATTCACTAGTGCCTTGGAGATTTGGAGCAATAGTTGTTCTAAAGCCCTAATTCACTAGTGCCTTGGAGATTTGGAGCAATGGTCGTTCTAAAGTCCTAATTCACTAGTGCCTTGGAGATTTGGAGCAATGGTCGTTCTAAAGCCCTAATTCACTGGTACCTTGGAGGTTTAGGGCAGTAGTCGTTCTAAAGCCCTAATTCACTAGTGCCTTGGAGATTTGGAGCAATGGTCGTTCTAAAGCCTTAATTCACTGGTGCCTTGGAGATTTGGAGCAGCAGTCGTTCTAAAGCCCTAATTCACTGGTGCCTTGGAGATTTGGAGCAATGGTCGTTCTAAAGCTTTAATTCACTGGTGCCTTGGAGATTTGAAGCAATAGTCGTTCTAAGACTCTAATTCACTGGTGCCTTGGAGAGTTGGAGCAATAGTCTTTCTAAGACTCCAATTCACTGGCGTCTTGGTGATTTGAAGCAATAGTCGTTCTAAAGCCCTAATTCACTGGTGCCTTGGAGATTTTGAGCAATAGTCGTTCTAAGACTCTAATTCACTGGTAGCATGGAGATTTGGAGCAACAGCCTTTCTAATTCACTGAAACTTGGTTATTTGTAGTACTAATCCTTCTAATTCACCCAACCTTTTACAAAATAAAGTGGCTAAAGAGCGTTTACACTTATCTTTGGGATCTGAACAGTATTCATTCAAATTCATAGAAATCATCAGTCGTCAAATTCACATGGAACTTGGACATTGGAGTTTTGACCACAACAATTTTCCGTCCTCTACCTTAGCTGTCTGCTGTCTATTGACTAATCAGATTTCTATAGTAACACATTATACATTCACTTAAACATTTTCCTGATTCACAACAGTCCCTTAAAGGTTGCTGTTATAGACTCTCGTGAGGTGAGCTGGAGTTTCCGACAAACTACTTCTAGTAGTTAATTAAACTTTTTTGCACCTTAAACTTTTTTGTACTGTAAGCATTTCGTTGCCTTTGCATGTAGGCAGTGAAGAGAATTTACGATGAATGACAATAGATTGTAATTTCTTTATTTAAAGAATGTTTGTTGATTAGCTTTTAGAGAACTGTGATAGCGTGAAGGTTTAGGATTTTGAAAACATAGGTTGCCAAGTTTGCTCATGCTGTGCAGCTGTTTAGCAAGGCACGAACGGCCAATAATTGCTCTCTGAATATATTCAGGATTACAAAGATTACTTGTCTTTGTCTGTGTATCTGTCTGTCTGTCTGTCGGTTTGTCTATCTGCCTGTCTGTCTCCTGAGTAGACGCCTAGAGTGGCGCTATATGAATCGATGTGACGAATGGATGAATGAATTATGTGAATACTTGCTTACGGCTTGGTTTTGGTGAGCCATCGATTGATGCCCTTTGTATTAGACGCTGGTGCAATGGAGTTCCATATTACAGTTACAATTACATATTAACAGAGACGATTACTCGCATAGGCTCGTATTAATAAATCGAATAATGTCTCGTTTTAGAAGTCCAGCGTTGAAAGTAATCGGTTACCTTGTCATGTATTTAATTCGTCCTTTCATATCGATTTATGTATCTACTTATATAGCGCCCTAGCTTTATCACATCAGGAGAGCTGAGGTTCGTTCATTGTGGTGGTAGTTGCAATTTAACGACTCACTGTGTGAAAAAAAAATCATTAGGGTCGCCCTCCTTCTTTATCTAGAATTGAGACTCACGCTTCCCGAGTGCTAGCACTGGCAGTGACGGGGTTCGTGCATAGGGAACAAGGAACTCACCCCGTGCAGGAAAGCGGGTTGAGCAGCGAGCACGGACACCCACTAGCAAGGTCCTCTCTGATATGCAGGTACCAGACCCTGAAGGCAGCGCTACACCAAGGCAAAGGGACTTTTTTAGTAGATCGTAATTTTCAAACTTCCAAAATGCTACTCGAAAACCAAGTGCAGGGCACCAGCTTATTGACGAGCGCTACGTCGAATCAAAGAAGTTGTCCACCGATTGGGATGAATCTCTGGAGTCTCTGCAATATATATATATATATATATATATATATACGCCTATACTCTGTAGGCCTTAACAGCTTGCATTAGGTTGTAGACGATACTTTCGCTAGCTTAGTTAGTCGTGTTGTTGTTCGGGGCTTGTGTTTTTTTGCGAATTCATAGACTTCGACTAGCAAGGAGATTCATTAGTCGATGTATGATTCGTCCTCGCTTGGTTGCACGTGATCACACGTCTACGTTTGTTTACTCGATGAAGAACAGCTGGAGGTCATTGTCACCATGGACATCATCACTAGCGGTGACATTCGTTGGCTACAGAGGCTGACATTGTTGCATCAGCTTAGCCTTTATTTCTGAAGATCACCAGGAATCTGATTACGTCTCCCGCTCTAATTGCCAGCTCGTATTTCTTGACCGCACGCCCCCTCCTGGCATCACGTAGACCCAAAGACCTTGCTCTGCAGTTTGAGTCACGTCACAATTAGAAAGCCTAGGCCCTAGGTGAAAGTTAATAGCCTATAAAAGTTGTACCTGTAGCAAGACGCCCAATTAAATGTCGTTGGGGATTGCGCCTATGTGCGGCTCCCAGGCTCTTCTCGGATTGTTGCACACATAATTAGACCTATTAACATCGATTGGTATATCAAGCAACAATTAGATTACGAAGTTATCACCTGCTAGAAACATAAGTTATAATTACAAACTGCGGTCTTCGCTTGAATCGAAAGCCTTGTGCATTGTGAAAAGGTCGCAACAGAAGTTGTCATTATATGAGGTAAGAAACTTGATCCTCCCCAGATACTCTTGAAACTCGGACTCCGACTACCCTTTGGACAACCCCTCTGATTCGACGTGGCGTTCGTGAATAAGCTGCCTGCGCTGGGCTTTTGAGTGGCGCTTTAGAAGTTATAGATAACGATTACGATCTATCCAATCTCTTTGCATTGGGGTAGCGCTGCCCTCCGGGCCTGGTCCCTGCATATCTGAGAGAGAGCCTTGCTTGTGGCTATGAAATTACGATTGCGATTACAATTACGATTGATACGTCGAGTCAAGTATGAAGTTTGAAGAGACCTTCCAGTGGACCGGAACGTGCGGCGTCTACCAGGTTTGCATCTACGCCTGCTTCTTTACGATAAGCTTCACTTTGAACGATGCGCTCACTCTGATTTTCCCCGTCGCCCGCATGCCTCACTTCTGCCGGGTTCCCGAGCTGGCAAGCCTCCCTCAAGCCCTCCAGAAGTACATAGCCATTCCAGGGAGCGGTCAAGGAGAGGAACGGGAGGGAGGATCATACAGCCAGTGCGAGGTGTTTGCATTCAACTATAGCGCTTTCCAGATGGAGGACTTCCACAATTGGAATCGATCGGAAAGACTGGAAGAGGAACCGGAGGTCGTTCAGTGCAATCAGTGGACCTACGAACAGACGATGTTTACTGTCACGGCAGTGAGCAGGGTAATAATAATAATAATAATAATGATAATAATAATAATAATAGTAATAATAATAATAATTACAAATAATAATAATTAATAATAATAATATTAATAATAATGATGATAATGATGATGATAATAATAAAGCGGTGCTATATAAAGTTTTCCAGTAAATAAGCATGTACATCAATATGACGAAACAGCTGACGAGTACGATAAGGATAATAATATTATTGTGGTGACATTACGATGACGAAGATATTGATGATAAATTCGATAAAAATGGCAAGGATGAGGAAGAGGTGAAAAGACGGAAGAAGTGGAAGAAGAGGAGGAGGAGGAGTAAAAGATTGATTACATCATGATGATGCAAAAATTTCTGGCAACGATTATGACGACAACGAAACAAGTTCATCAATTATTAAAATCCTGAGGACGACGGTGATATTGATGATGATGATGGTGGTGGTGGTGGTGGTTGTGGTGGTGGTGGTTGTGGTGGTGGTTGTGGTGGTGGTGGTAGTGGTGGTTGTGGTGGTGGTTGTGGTGGTGGTGGTGGTTGTGGTGGTGGTTGTGGTGGTGGTGGTTGTGGTGGTGGTTGTGGTGGTGGTGGTGGTTGTGGTGGTGGTGGTGGTTGTGGTGGTGGTGGTGAGGATGATGATGATGATAATTATAATGGTGATGAGGAGGAGGAAGAGGGGGAAGAGGAAGAGGAGGAGGATATGAGGGGAAGGATGAAGGGCTGTCATTACTCAGCAAATCATTAGATCGATCAGATTCCCGGGAAACGTGACGAAAATAGGATAATTTAAACAACGTGTCGGACACGACCTTGATAAGGGCACCTGTTACGCCAAAAAGGTCATCTGCAACATCATCAAACGATCAGCGTTTGAACAAAGACTTCCAGTATTAGAAGTTACGGACATCAGACTCTGGTCAACATTATATTACCAATGGCGTCTAACTTACCGAATCGTTAATTAACCAAAGCTAACTATGTCGTAGAATGGGTACAGAGTCTAACGACATCTTGTGGCAACATAGGCCATTGTAATCGACAGAAATAATTATTCTAAAGGTTCAGGGCTATGTATACTTGTTAAGACCCAAATCTAAAGATTAACAGTGTCTGGGACTTTCGATCACGAACACTCGCTTTGAAAAACCATAAATTAGATGTACGAACCGCTAATTAGAGGCGTTTCTTTTTGCAACCGTTATTCGATATGTGATACCGCCTTATAGCGACCGGTGACCCAATTATCATACTCCTACATAATATAAAGCGTCTTTGTTTTAAGATAAATGTTGCGTAATCGACTTGGAAAGTGTAGAACCTCCATTTACGATGTCAAGGTTGCTTCGTCTGTATTCGTGATGACGCAATGCATAGATTTGTTGAATTATAGTTCGACCTCGTCTGTTCCCGCGAATACCTGGTTCCGTTAATCGCCACTTCCTACATGTGCGGTCTTTTAGTCGGTGGCGCCATCTCGGGAACAATTGCAGACAGGTATGACGAAAACCACTATGTTCTTACTCATCTAGCAAATTGATGTAGTGCTGTGAAGCTGTTATGGAAACTTGAATTTGAATTCTGAAATTTGATATCGCCCTTCTTCCAACATCTTTTGCTCAGAAGTGCACACGCATCGACGGCGCAATTGCAGTTGTACTGCAGAGCAATTCGAAGTTCGAAGAACTTGCTCAAGGTCCTTGCACAGTGACATCCCAGACGAGGGTCGAACCCGCTAACTCAGCGCACACTGAGGGTTACGGGCCCACCGCTCTAACCAATCGGCCACCGTGCCACACTTGTGGTAGACCTACCATGGGAGTGTAGAACGTAGTAGCGCCGTGTTTACCACTAGGCAGGCCGCGGCCTAGGGCTGCACATTTCCAGGGATGGCATAAGTTGGATTCAAAAATGTTTATATATAAAAAGTAAGTATTAGCAAGCAAGTGGACTAAGGAAGGAATGTTTGATCACTGTGTTGTACTGTTTTATTAAAGTTTAAACTCATGTACTCACTCAGAGGCGTCTATCACCTCTAAGTCATTGGAGCAATTTCCTACCCCAATTTTGACTGACTATATTATTATTCATGGATGAATAGTAGATGAAGCCAAGTTAATGACACTGCAGAATAGAACAGAATGGCTCGACTGTAAATAATACAAGATTTTAATGGTGTAATACTTATACAATTAACTTCCCTAAGTTCGCAATGAGGTCTTCCCTCTGATGCCTACTTTTTGGTTGTAACATTTGCTCCAAGGTTTCTATGGTGTAGACGCCTCTGCACTCGCTAAGTTAATACACTTTATTTATTTTCATCTTTTTAATAGAAGCAGTGCTGGTTTCTCTCCCTGCTATGGCAGGGAGAGAAAATTGTGGTTTTCAGCATGTAATTTAAAATTTGGAAGGGCGGCATAGAAATCTAGGCCTAGGGGAGGAAAACTGTTATATCCGCACCTGGGACGTAGCAGAACTCGTAGTAATGAATGCATTGCATAGCGACTAGTTCGCCTCATATCTGCTGACAGTCTTCTATATCTACCGTCCATCTGCCTACTCCACCAAACCCTTTGTCTTACTTGGTGGATGTGGATTTTTCCTCTCGCTCGCTTTCTCTACTATCAAAATATTCTTACTCGTAGACGGCTACAATAATCATGTTGACAATTCCTCTAAACTCTTGCACCTCTGTCAATCTCCTCCCACCTGTCAGTCTACTCCTATATGTCAATCTCGTACAAAACGTAAACATTCGGACACATATCAAGAACCAGACATTCGACCTTGTAATCACTTCTGCCGCCTTCTCCCTTTTATTTCCGAGATTACCATATTCGGTTGAGTATGTTCTAAACATCACTGACCACTACCTAGTCATGATTGACCTCGAAATTAAGCCCTTTCCTTCTACCCTCCCTTAATTCACTCACTCATTCCATCCCGTTGGGTCCATTGAACCTCAGGCCTTCATCAAAGGTACACATCCGTAACTCATAATTTGTTCTCAACCCTCTTTCCTTACTAAATGACCTTGTATCTTGCTATAATTCCACTCAATCGTGATAATCTCGACATTCATGCATCACTCATTATCACACACCTCATATATTAGTAGCGTTGGTTCAATTCTTTCCTTCAAGCAATTAAAACCTTCCGAAGGCGCCTTGAGAACGCTTATCAGCGGACCAATGACCTCACCTCTGTAACAAAAGACCTAACTACCCTCAAACCAGCCACACGCGTGGCAGGGTGACCGATTGGTTAGAGCGGACGGCCCGTAACGCTCAGTGTGAGCAGAGTGAGCGGGTTCGACCCTCGTCGGAGGCGTCAGTCACTGTATAGGGACCTTGAGCAAGTCCTTCGCGCACAATTGTTCCTCTGCAGTACAACTTAAATTGCGCCGTCGAGGCGTGTGCATGCACTTCTGAGCAAAAGATGTTGGAAGAAGGGCGGTATCAAATTTAAGAATAAAATAAAATGAAAATATTGACTCAAGTAGGTCTACATAGTTTCCACAGTCGGGTACATTGAAATCAAAACCCAAAACATGGTCGCCCTAGTTAAACATAAATCATTAATGATAGTTGATAGTCATCGAATGATTCCATGAAAACACTACTCCTCACTCATCTGCATAATGCTGTAGATTCTCTAGTCCAAGACACCTACGGGAGCTGTCAATTTTTTTCATTTGCATAACTAGCTCGCAAGCAATGTTTCCTCTAGGCTGTGTGCATGTGTGTGCGCGCGCGGGCAGCTGCGCCACAGCGCATACAAGAATATGATGTGCGCACACAATTTTTTTAAATTAAATCACGTATACCGAGTCTCCTCGCGGGCTGCTGCCTGCCTTACTCCAGAAACTTTGGCTCCTCGGCTAATACTCCCCCTTACTTTTCTTACTTCTCCTTATTTATCTTTAGACAAGGGACTCTTCTCAGGTTATCAGAACTTACCACCATGGCATCTAAATATTCTCATTATTTAACTATCATCGTCTTCAGCTCGGACCTGCGCACAAAAGTGGGCTCCATTAGTTTATTTCACAAAATTACCTGCTCACACCACTTTAAAAAAAATTAGAGGAACATTGTTCGCAGGTGTTGTATGCTCGAAAGCGGATGGTTAGTTCACTATGTATCTGGTGATTTTTTTAGGTTTGGTCGCAAAAAGGCGGTGGCCACCTTCATGTTTATTCGTCTTGTGGGGTTGACATTGTCGACGATTAATCCCAGTTATGCCATCACAGTCTTCGGGCGATTCCTAATCGGTGTTGGCTTCTCTGGAATCTTCCTATCTTCGGCTGTCCTCTGTGAGTCCGTTGTCTTTTGTCCTGTAACTCGAATGATTGACTAACGTTTGAGGGCAGCAATTATTCTATATGTTGATTTTTGTTTAAAATAAAACAAAGTTAAGATAAATTAAACACTTGCCTTGTGTAATTAACTATTAATTAATTAACTGTTGTATATGACACAGTTTTTACGCGTCATATTCACTCCTACCATGATATTGCCTTCGTACCAGGATAAGTGGTGGTAGTTGCAGTTTACGATACTGTGTGATAACATAAATCATTAGCGTCGCCCTCCTCCTTTATCCAGGCTTGGGACTGGCACTGGCCGAGTACTACCTGTGGCGGAGTTATCAGGATAAACTGAAACTGAGTAGGCACACGTGGAGGGGCGATATATAAATTAGCCATAGCAACAATAATCCTAATCCTAATCCTAATCCTAATCCTAATCCTAATCCTAATCCTAATCCTAATCCTAATCCTAATCCTAATCCTAATCCTAATCCTAATCCTAATCCTAATCCTAATCCTAATCCTAATCCTAATCCTAATCCTAATCCTAATCCTAATCCTAATCCTAATCCTAATCCTAATCCTAATCCTAATCCTAATCCTAATCCTAATCCTAATCCTAATCCTAATCCTAATCCTAATCCTAATCCTAATCCTAATCCTAATCCTAATCCTAATCCTAATCCTAATCCTAATCCTAATCCTAATCCTAATCCTAATCCTAATCCTAATCCTAATCCTAATCCTAATCCTAATCCTAATCCTAATCCTAATCCTAATCCTAATCCTAATCCTAATAATAACAATGATAATAATAATATTAGCAATGATAATAGTAATAATATAATAATAATAATATTATTGAAAATAATAATAACAATAATAATAATAATAATAATAATCATAATAATAATAATAATAAAACAAAAATATAATAAATATCATAAAAATTGATAAATACAATATAAAGTAAATGTTCGAAGTTTTTCAACTCCACGCAAAAGCTTCGTCAGAGATTCCACCTTAAACACCGGGCCCGACGCTATAATATAAAATCAAGTTCGCAATAGCGAGGCCGCTTCTTTTTACCTTAACCTTGAATTAACATTGCATCGATATGACCGGACATCAATATAATGTTTGTCAGGTGTTGAGTTGGTTCCGCTTAAGCAGAGAGCCATCATAATCGTCGGCTCAACGATCGCTCGCAGCGCTGGATTCGTCGCGCTTACATTCGTCGCTTACTTCGTACGTGATGACATCCGATACCTGCTCGTCTCCATGCTGCCAAGCGTATTTCTATTCCTATTTCTCTTGTACGTGTATCTCTCACTCTATGTATGTTTATGAGTTTGTTGGTGTAACACTGTCTGTTAATTTTTAGTTGTTATAATCGCTGTGTCATTTGGCGCGGGTCCAGTACACTTATTTTTCGCAAGCTCATTATTCTACATTCACTATTTCTTGAAATACCATTGTCCCTTGTGTGTTGATTTTTTAACGACACCGTTCCATACCGAAGGTCATTTGGTGTCACCCCCCTTCTTTCTCCAGGCTTGGGACTGGCACTGTCAAAGTCCAAACAGTAGCGGAGTTAGCATTGTCCAACGCGGGATATCCTTTATATATCAGACGCTTATGAACCCGTGTGACGATCTTCTCATGTGAGCCTCTTAATTGATTATACGAGGAGGTGGGACACAGGGTTATACATGCCCGACCTCTGGCCCCACATATAGACAATCTACCCCCATAAGCCTCATAATTATATGATTAGGTGGGTCATACGCATGCATTCCCCACCTCTGGACCCCCATGTAGAACCCAAGAAGCCAAATATATCGCACAGGCCTAACACTAACAATCCCAGTGAAAGGACACCATCGTAATAATATGATGGTGTCCTTTAATTCACTGTGAATATCAGGATGATGCATGGTAGGCCATATCATGCCCTGTTATATCGCCAGATTCTTAGACATATGATTAGGGGGCCTACCCCATTGCGTACTATCTACCAACTCTCTAACAGCACCGGAAACGTCTGTTTTGTAACTGCTCATTTTAATTGTTTTCTGACTGTAGCCTGTAGGCTACTTAATTCTTTGATTGTTCATATCTGACGCTCTCGCGATTTGTATGCAGGCGGTTCTATGTACGTGATTACTTAATTACCTATGACGCCGCTGTTAATTAGTGTCGTGTTTTAGTAGCTTCAGTTTAGCGGCTTGAAGGGCGTCAGTTCGCTTACCTTCTATTAGTCTGTGATGGAAGGTCTAAAACAAGAAGATAAGATGTGTGATAACATTGCCAATCAATGTCGCCCTCCTACTTCGTTAAGGTTTGGAACTGGCATGCCAGAGTGCAAGCAGTGTGCAAGGAGTTAAGTGTTATGTCCATCTAATCAAATTATTAATAGACCCATAAAATTTAATGTGCGCAAGTGTGTTTGTATGTGCTTATAATGTGTGCTTGGTATTCTTAGTATACTACCGGAGTCTCTTCGATGGTTGATCTTAAAGGGGAGGCACGATGAGGCGAGGTCTGTCATTCGCCGCTACATGACCGTCAACGGACGGTCCGTTTCTTCTGCAAGCCTTGTCGACACAAGAGTCATCGAATTGGTATAATATTATATGCTTAAACGGTGGATAGGCCTAATTGTGTGGTTCGTCCATCCCCAATTCGATGCTACCTGTAGAAATAGAAGGCTGGGCCCTTTCTCTAATGAGACTGATGTTACCCTCGCTTCCGGTATTATGCGTTCAGATCGAAACATCGCTGTCAAAACTGGCCATGAAAACGACTGTTCTAATCTTCCCATAATCTGTAGCCTGTGCGTGATCGGTCTTTACGCGCTCACTACTTCTGAGTCATTAGTCATTCATTCATTCATTCATTCATTCATTCATTCATTCATTCATTCATTCATTCATTCATTCGGTCAGTCAGTCAGTCAGTCAATCAGTCAATCAGTCAATCAGTCAGTTAGTAAGTCAGTCAATTGGTCAGTCAGTTGGTCGGTAGGTCGGTCAGTCAGTCAGTCAATCAATCAGTCAGTCAGTTAGTAGGTTAGTCAGTCAGTCAATCAATAAGTTAGTTAGTCAGTAAGTCAATCAGTCAGTCAGTCAGTCAATCAGTAAGTTAGTTAGTCAGTAAGTCAATCAGTCAGTCAGTCAGTCAGTCTATCAGTCAATCGGTCGGTCAATAAATCAGTCAGTTATTCAATCGGTCGGTCGGGGCAATGGCTTCCAGAGCAGACCTTATTCTCTTCTGGGAGGTGTCTAGCGGGATTAGCGATGTAACGGTTGAGTACAAGGCACCTGGATGACTAGACTGCGTATTTTCAAAGGAAGAGCAGATCTCTTCGCATTTCTACTTTGCTCAACGCTACTTTGTTGAAGTCAGTCGATGGATAGCATGTATGCATGCATGCATGTATGTGTTTGGTCATTATATAGCGCTTTATTAGAATCTCCTCACAAAGGCGCTTTAAGACAACTTTATTAATTGTATGTGAGACGCCCTTGTTGCGGTATGGCCGCGTTACGGCGCCACGTAAATCGTCTTTATAATTATAATTATCATTATTATCATTATTATTATTATTATTATTATTATTATTATTATTATTATTATTATTATTATTATTATTATTATTATTATTATTATTATTTAGGCGCTAACAAGTGACAGGAATATGTTACTGGAACACAGAACTTTCTCTGAGTATCTGATAATTAGGTGTTCCGTTTTAACTTTGTTTCAAGGCGTCAAAAAAGACGGAAGCGAAGGAGACAACTGGCCAAGTGGAAAGCACTGGTGGCTTATCATTGCTCGTGCGTAGGCCACAGATGAGGACTCGAACCCTGATATTGAATTTCACATGGTAAACGGATAATTATATTCAATTCTATCGTTTCCTTTCTTTTCCAGTTCTTCCACCCAATTGCATGGAGGCGAATCGAAATTAAATAAATTTTAACGTGTTAAATACACCGTGTATATTGCGCCACCTTGCGAATGGAATTCAACTAAATTTTATCGTGTCAAATAAACACCATGTTCATTGCGCCACCTGGCGAATGGAAATGAACTAAATGTACTGTATTAAATTAACACCCGTGTATATTGCGCCATCTCGCAGATCGAAGGGAACTAAATGTGGACGTTTACATGAAAAGGGACCAGATCGTCGGTTCTAGTTTAAGAGAAAACAGGGCTTATAGTGATTTGGGCTAAAATTTTCGATTTTGTGTTTTTTTGTCTAGTTGCATTCTTCTATGAATGTACTACAGCTATAAATGTCGATTTCAATTAAATAAAAGAATTTTATCAAAAAATTTATGTTTCCTTTTGGCTGTATAAAAAGGACCAAATGGTTGGTATTACTTTTGAAGCCATTCAGCTGGCCGGAGGGAGCTCAAATTGCCTAAAAACCACTATAAATGATGACGTGAGAGGCGTATTAATACATTGATTTCGGTTTCTGAATTACAGGTATGCTAGCAGTTGTATTTACAAAGTGCGGTAAAGGTTGATGAATCCTTCACTTAATGTTACTGTACGCGTTAATTGCAAATTACTCAAAATGAGTACTTTAGGGTTGTTGTGCCCACCAGTCTCTACAATAACGAGATATGTGCTGAATAATATGCGGATGGACTCTTTATTTCACTCACATTCTGAATATTTTAGAAGTGCCAGTAACTCCATATCGACAATGTGGTCCCTTTTCATATAAAGGTCCACAAAATTTAACGTGCTTAATAAACATCGCGTATTTTGCGATACCTAGCGAATCGAAATGAACTAAATTTTATCGTGTTAGACAAAGACCATGTAAAGTGCGCCACCTAGAGAATGAAAATGAACTAAATGTATTGTATAAATAAACACCACGTATATTACGCCATCTAGCGAATCAAGATGAACTAAGAAGGAGGGAATAGAGGTTGAGGGGAAAATGAAGGAAAGGGAGGTAGATTGCAAAACCTCACCCTCTCTTTCCCCATTTCTCCTCACTCTCATTTTCCTCCATTTGCTCTCAACTTCCCATTCCCCATTTTTCCCTCAGCCTTCATTTCCTTCATTTGCTGTTAACCTCCCATTCCTCCATTTCTCCCTCAACCTCCCATTTCTTCATTTTTTCTTGACCTCTAATTCCTCCATTTCGCCCTCACCTTCCCTTTCCTCCATTTGCTCTCAACCTCCCATTCCTGTATTTTGCCCTCATCTTCAATTTCCTCCATTTGTCCTCAACCTTTCTTATTATATTACAATGTTTAATAATAAGAGTATCCAAAAAAGTGCTGGGGCGAACATATACCCTCTCCTCATTATCCCTGTTGCCTCTGTGGAGTTGGCGACTATGCTCAATGCCGTTCCAGTACATTCTGCTTTAATCTATTCCATCATATTCAATTCCATCCTATTCCATTCCACCCTATTCCATTCCATCCTATTCAATTCCACCTTATTGCATTCCACCCTATTCCATTCCATCCTATTCAATTCCATCCTATTCTATTCCATCCTATTCCATTTCACCCTATTCCCTTCCACCCTATTCCATTCCATCTTATTCAATTCCATCCTATTCCATTCCATCCCATTAAATTCCACCCGATTCCATTCCACCCCATTCCATTCCATTTTATTCAATTCCATCCTATTCAATTCCACCCTATTCCATTCCATCTTATTCAATTCCATCCTATTCCATTCCATTTTATTCAATTCCATCCTATTCTATTCCATCCTATTCCATTCCACCCTATTCCATTTCAACCTATTCCATTCCACCCCATTCCATTCCATCTTATTCAATTCCATCCTATTCTATTCCATCCTATTCCAATCCACCCTATTCCATTCCACCCTATTCCATTCCACCCCATTCCAATCCATCTTTTTCGATTTCATCCTATTCCATTCCACCCTATTCCATTCCATCTTATTCAATTCCACCCTATTCCATTCCATCTTATTCAATTCCACCCTATTCCATTCCATTTTATTCAATTCCATCCTATTCTATTCCATCCTATTCCATTCCACCCTATTCCATTTCAACCTATTCCATTCCACTCCATTCCATTCCATCTTATTCAATTCCATCCTATTCTATTCCATCCTATTCCATTCCACCCTATTCCATTCCATCTTATTCAATTCCATCCTATTCTATTCCATCCTATTCCATTCCACCCTATTCCATTCCACCCTATTCCATTCCACCCCATTCAAATCCATCTTTTTCGATTTCATCCTATTCCATTCCACCCTATTCCATTCCATCTTATTCAATTCCACCCTTTTCCATTCCATCTTATTCAATTCCACCCTATTCCATTCCATCTTATTCAATTCCATCCTATTCTATTCCATCCTATTCCATTCCACCCTATTCAATTTCACCCTATTCCATTCCATCTGATTCAATTCCATCCTATTCCATTCCATTCCACCCTTTCCATTCCAGCCTATTCCATTCCACCCTATTCCATTCCATCCTATTCAATTCCATCCTATTCCATTCCATCCCATTCCATTCCACCCGATTCCATTCCACCCCATTCCATTCCATTTTATTCAATTCCATCCTATTCCATTCCATCCTATTCCATTCCACCCTATTCCATTCCATCTTTTTCGATTTCATCCTATTCCATTCCATCTTATTCAATTCCATCCTATTCCATTCCATTCCACCCCATTCCATTCCACCCCATTCCATTCCACCCCATTCCATTCCACCCCATTCCATTTCATCTTATTCAATTCCATCCTATTCTATTCCTCCCTATTGCATTCCACCTTATTCCATTCCATCTTATTCAATTTCATCCTATTCCATTCCATCCCATTCCATTCCACCCCATTCCATTCCACCCCATTCTATTCCATCTTATTCAATTCCATCTTATTCAATTTCATCCTATTCCATCCCATTCCATTCCACCCCATTCCATTCCACCCCATTCCATTCCATCTTATTCAATTCCATCCTATTCCATTCCACCCCATTCCATTCCACCCCATTCCATTCCATCTTATTCAATTCCATCCTATTCCATTCCACCCTATTGCATTCCACCCTATTCCATTCCATCTTTTTCGATTTCATCCTATTCCATTCCATCCTATTCCATTCCACCCTATTCCATTCCATCTTTTTCGATTTCATCCTATTCCATTCCATCCTATTCAATTCCATCCTATTCCATTCCATCCCATTCCATTCCACCCGATTCCATTCCACCCCATTCCATTCCATTTTATTCAATTCCATCCTATTCCATTCCATCCTATTCCATTCCACCCTATTCCATTCCATCTTTTTCGATTTCATCCTATTCCATTCCATCTTATTCAATTCCATCCTATTCCATTCCATTCCACCCCATTCCATTCCACCCCATTCCATTCCACCCCATTCCATTCCACCCCATTCCATTTCATCTTATTCAATTCCATCCTATTCTATTCCTCCCTATTGCATTCCACCTTATTCCATTCCATCTTATTCAATTTCATCCTATTCCATTCCATCCCATTCCATTCCACCCCATTCCATTCCACCCCATTCTATTCCATCTTATTCAATTCCATCTTATTCAATTTCATCCTATTCCATCCCATTCCATTCCACCCCATTCCATTCCACCCCATTCCATTCCATCTTATTCAATTCCATCCTATTCCATTCCACCCCATTCCATTCCACCCCATTCCATTCCATCTTATTCAATTCCATCCTATTCCATTCCACCCTATTGCATTCCACCCTATTCCATTCCATCTTTTTCGATTTCATCCTATTCCATTCCATCCTATTCCATTCCACCCTATTCCATTCCATCTTTTTCGATTTCATCCTATTCCATTCCATCCTATTCAATTCCATCCTATTCCATTCCATCCCATTCCATTCCACCCGATTCCATTCCACCCCATTCCATTCCATTTTATTCAATTCCATCCTATTCCATTCCATCCTATTCCATTCCACCCTATTCCATTCCATCTTTTTCGATTTCATCCTATTCCATTCCATCTTATTCAATTCCATCCTATTCCATTCCATTCCACCCCATTCCATTCCACCCCATTCCATTCCACCCCATTCCATTCCACCCCATTCCATTTCATCTTATTCAATTCCATCCTATTCTATTCCTCCCTATTGCATTCCACCTTATTCCATTCCATCTTATTCAATTTCATCCTATTCCATTCCATCCCATTCCATTCCACCCCATTCCATTCCACCCCATTCTATTCCATCTTATTCAATTCCATCTTATTCAATTTCATCCTATTCCATCCCATTCCATTCCACCCCATTCCATTCCACCCCATTCCATTCCATCTTATTCAATTCCATCCTATTCCATTCCACCCCATTCCATTCCACCCCATTCCATTCCATCTTATTCAATTCCATCCTATTCCATTCCACCCTATTGCATTCCACCCTATTCCATTCCATCTTTTTCGATTTCATCCTATTCCATTCCATCCTATTCCATTCCACCCTATTCCATTCCATCTTTTTCGATTTCATCCTATTCCATTCCATCCTATTCCATTCCATCCTATTCCATTCCATCTTATTCAATACCACCCTATTCCATTCAATCCTATTCCATTCCATCTTATTCCATTCCACCCTAGTCCATTCCATCTTTTTCGATTTCATCCTATTCAATTCCATCCTGTTTCCTTCCATCGTATTCCCTTCGATCCTATTCCATTCCATCCTATTCCACGCTACCTATTATATTCCATCTTATTATATTCCATCCAATTCTATTCCATCCTATTCCATTCCATCTTATTTTTGTGCATCCTACTTTATTCCATCTTATTATATTCCATCCTACTATATTCCATCTTTGTATTTGTATCCTATTCTATTCTGTCCCGCTTTATTGCATCATATTCTATTCCATCCTGTTCCATTCCACTATATTCTACTTATGCTATTCCATTCCATTTTATTTCATCCTATTCTATTATATTTCATAGTGACCCACACCATCAATTCTAGTTGTCTACTCTATTAAAAACTGTTTAATTGCATCATGTTCCATACCATTCCGTTCAATTCTATTCCGTTCAATGCTATTCCGTTCAATTCTATTCCGTTCAATTCTATTCCGTTCTATTCTATTTCGTTCTATGCTACTCCACGCCATACTGCTGCCTATAAACCTTTTTTACATTTATTGATAGGCGCACAGCGTTCTAGTTTTTAATTGAGAATTGTGGCTTTGCATAGGTTTACGACTAGCATGATGTACTTCGCTCTCTTATTGAACGTTGGAACATTTGCTGGCGACATCTATATCAATACGATGATTTCCGGTGCCCTTGAAATTCCAGCGAGAACCATCTCCATCTTTTTGGTAGACTCTCGGCTTCTAGGAAGACGTCTGACTAATGTTGGTCTACTACTGTTCATTGCTGTCTCTAGTGCCATTGGTATAGCGCTTATATTAACAGGTACGATAGACTAAACTAACTTTATTGTATTCTATTGTATTGCTTTTTTACAGATTTATATAGCGTCTTTCCCTGTACAACCTAATCAGTGGTGTACTTAACAGATTGCTATATACGATCTCTGAACTTCGATAATGCTTTCACCTGAGTGTAATTCCCCCGAGAGAAAAATGCACAAACGATAAATAATCATTCTCAGGTAGCGTACATCGCACACCAGTCTCTTCTTTCGAACCAGAAATCTTTGTCTTAGATCCATCGTATTTCGATCGCACCTGGCAAAGATTTTAAGCCAGTCTAGCGGGTTCGCTAGAGTCTACAGTCATTCCTGTGTGTGACGTGGTAAGTAGAACAGAAAGACGTGTCTTCGATGCCCATTTGCTCCATTAGGTTGGCTCAGCCTTCCATTCCCTAGGGGAGATGGTAAAATGAGTACGACGAATCTGAGTCTAACAGTCTGTCGTACAGTTACAAAATTGATTTTCGTTTAACTTATTATTGTGTGTTAATACTATTTCATTTAATCATATTGCGGTTTGTTGGCTTTAGTTTAGGCCTAATGAACGGCTATTTTTATTACTATTATTATTATTATCCCCATCGTCATCGTCATCGTCATCGTCATCATCATCATCATCATCATCATCATTATTTGTTTTGATAAACAAAATTGGGGACCTTGTTCTGGATGGCTGGTCTTTGCATGTGGTTTTGCTGATGGAATGATGAGATCGGATGTCAATGGATTAACACAGTCCATGACGGCAGAAGAAGAGATATAATTCAAAAGAACCTGATAATTCTAAAATGGAAAAGGAAGACACTGATGACAGACTTAATTGGAGAAGACGGATCCGTGTGGCTGACCCCTCCCCTAAGAATGATTAATTCAAGCCTGAAAGAGATATAATATATCTCTTTCACGCTTAACATACTATAGCATATTATGTTAGATTTATAGTTCTGATAATTATGATCTTAAGAGTTGAATAAATAATTGTCTGTTATTGTGTTGTTGAGGCATTGGATCCGCTTCTACGGTCGTTTCTCTCGTTGGAAAGACTCTGGCGACGATGTCCTTCAGCGTCCTCTTCATCTACACAGCTGAACTCTACCCAACGCAGATCAGAAGCATCGCTTTAGGAACGACGTCAGTCAGTTCACGAATCGGAGGAATGGTTGCACCTTACATGGGGACACCTATGGTCAGTCGATCGGTCAATCAGTCGGTCGGTCAATCGGACAATTGGTCGGTCGGTCAATCGGACAATCGGTCAGTCGGTCAATCGGACAATCGGTCGGTCGGTCAATCGGTCGGTCAATCGGACAATCGGTCGGTCGGTCAATCGCTCGGTCGATCTGTTGGTTGGTTGGTGGGTCGATCGATCATTCGATCATACGAACTTACACATTTGGTGGTAGACCACTCGCACATACATTCCTAATAATTCGTGCTGATTTTGCAAGCTATGGCGTTTTAGTTTCAATTATATTTGTTAAGAAATTCCAATGTCTTGTTTTTATATAAGAACGGGGAGTGAACCCGTAGGGATTTATTCTAGGGATTAGGGGAGGGAGAGAGGTAGGCACGACTCATCACACACATACATATTCGTCAATGTTTGTCTTTAATGTGTTTGGGTTGAGGCGTGGCTGTCTGATTGTGTGTTTAAATTGAAATCAACGAACCGGGACATGATAGGAGTGGTTCCCTAGCCCAACGAACCTCACACAGCCACGCCTATCTCTGGAAGGGATGGTGCAGTTCAGAAGGTCATCTGTAACAGATGCACGAGCACCTGCCTGTATTCGGTTCAATAGAAACAATCCTTTCACTTAAGACAGTAGACATTGAGGATATGGTCGGGTCAGCTGAATTGTTGTTTCGTACATTGCACACCAGCATGTTGGTAGGAGTTTGATACCAAGTGTCCTACGGAGATTTTGTGAAACACTGCGGAGAATGCAGTAAGAGCTCTTTATCGAAGAAGGGTCGACGAACGTTCCTTGGATATTTTACGGGCTGTGCATATTTGTCGAGTGAGTTCAGGTCCCGAACAAATGCCTAATTGCCAGCATACAACGTTGGTTGCAGTCCTGTTGTATGTTGGCCAGTTGTCCTTCGGGATCTGATATCACTTGACTGACATACACCGTTCGTCAAACCGACAAGGAGCGTTTCTCCAGCGAGGTTTGCTCGACTTTGCTTCTTCGATGAAAGCCCTCCCATCAAAGCCCTCCCATCAAAGCCCTCCCATCAAAGCCCTCCCATCACACACTTCGTCTCCGCAAAATGTCCACAAAATCTCCGTCGAATACGAGATATCGAACTCCAATTAAACAACGAAAGACCGAAGGCCGAAGGCCGAGAGATCAAACTGGAACGAGCATATTGTCAGGCAGAGGTGAACCTGCTACTCATACGACCACCATGTAAATTAGTCAAAACAAAGTACACTCACAATAACGGCATTTTCACTTAATTAGATCCAAAGATCCAGCATCATACCAGTGTCAAATGATTAAAAAAGTTACTTACTTACTTAAAAGTTAAAAATCGACCATATATCTGATCTTTGGATCTCCTTACTATGTTCATTACGTCGAATTTTGATCAAATGCAGCCCTGGATACCCCTGGATTTGCAATGTACGGAAGACAAAATGAGCAAAAATACGAATGCCGATTCTTGACTTTTGAAATTCCCTACGAACCTACACATTTTGTGGTGGAACCCACACGCGCACACATACACGTGGATGTGTGTACATGTGGGTTCCACCACAAAATGTGTAGGTTCGTAGGGAATTTCAAAAGTCAAGAATCGGCATTCGTATTTTTGCTCATTTTGTCTTCCGTACATTGCAAATCCAGGGTTATCCAGGGCTGCATTTGACCAAAATTCGACGTAATGAACATAGTAAGGAGATCCAAAGATCAGATATATGGTCGATTTTTGACTTTTAAGTATGTAAGTAAGTAACCCTTTTATTTGCATTTGACACTGAAATGCTGTTGGTCTTGTCTAATTAAGTGAAAATGCCGTAGGCGTGGGTGTATTTTTGTATCGCTTTTGAGTGAATGATTGGAGGTTTGTCAATTGTCACGGTGCTGCTGTGTGGGTAGCAGGTTCACCTCTGCCTGAAAATTCGTTCGGGTCCAGTTTAATCTTTCGTCCTTCCCTTTTCGTTGCTTAATATCTCTTGTTTGATGGAGATTTTGTGGAGACTTTACAGAGACTTAGTATGTGATGGGAGGGCTTTATCGAAGAAGCAAAGTCTAGCAAACTTCGCTGGAGAAACGCAGGATTTGACAGAATCTCCGTAGGACATTTGATATCGAACTCCTATCAAAAATGCTTTATGAAACGACAATTCAGCTGAACCGACCATATCCTCAATGTCTACTGTCTGAAGCGAAGGGATTGTTTCTATTTAACCGCAAACAGGCAGGTGCTCGTACACCTGCTACAGAACGAACATGAGTGCAGACTCATCCCTTCCATAGACCGGCCTCATTATGTTAGGGTCGTTGGGCTAGGGAGCCACTCCTATGTCTCGGTTCGTTGATTACAGTTCACGCACACACGCAGCCAGGCAGCCACACACACACACACATAGAAGATCAACATTGGCAAATAAGTATGTAGATTTATATGTGTGTCGATTCCTCCATTCCTCGGTCTCTAGAACAAATCCATCCACGTTCATTTCCCGCTCTTATAAAGCAAGACACTGGAACGCCGTAAAACATATAATTAAAAGTATAACGCCATAACATTCGAAGTCATACTAATGATAATGGAGTAATAGGTATTAATTAATTAGCTTTAGGAAGTCAATTAAAATCACTTGTTTCGAGGAATTGTACAGAGCAGATCTTTCAGCTGTGATGTCACAAAATCAAGTCATTAAAATTATATTATAATCCAAATATCCCAGTAGGCCCTACAAGGCGAACTCTGTAGCGAATTGGCAGCTGTAATCTTAAATCGCCAGACAAACATTGTAGAGGTTATCTGATTGCAGACAACCGCCTAAGAGTCTATTGATAAGCAGACAAACGGTGTCTACAATTGTGTGTTCATTTCTGTTAGTTAGATCTACACGAGAATATGGGTCTAATGGGTTATTTTTATAGCGCCATCAATTCTCTGTAAAGAAATTTGCTTAAGATGAACGTTTTCGAAGTATCCTGAAAGTTCTTCAAGACCGGGTGAAAATAACAGCAGTCATCGATTAATCAACCAATCAATCAATCAAACAATCAATAAATCAACCCATCGATCGATTAATAATATATCAGTGGTTCTTCATGAATTTGGAAATTACGAATCCACCGTTGCGCATGTTCCCTCTCCAAAACGCGAACCTCTCGAAGTAATGAGTTCGTAATCGTAGTCGTAATCTCCAAACTTCTCAGGCGCCACTCGTAAGCCGAGCGCAGGTTACTAGCTTATTCACGAGCGCTGACCATCGTTGAGTTCCGACATTATGTCGGTCGGTAAGTCGTTCGGGAAGCCAGTCTATCAATCGGTGGATCGGAGCAGCGGTCAGGCACAGCGCATATGGGCCGCGGGTCAGTTTATACAAATCAACGCATAGTTATTGTATAGTTATTGTATAGTTATTGTATACACCTGTACAAACAAGTTCCCATGGATAACATACACGTGTTTATGTCAGGTTGCCATGGTGACTGCGAGTCTGCGCGTTCAGTCTGCCCGTTAATTGGTCCGTCGTGCAATATGGGAATACTTGAATGATTTTCTGGAAGATATGAAGTTGTGGTGTTCGTTATAGATTCGTCTGTGGAAGCCTCTTCCGTTTCTCGTCTATGGGATCCTTGGGATTTTCGCTTCCATTCTGGGTCTCCTACTTCCGGAAACTCTCGGTCAGTCGCTCATGGACACCGTGGAACAGACGGAGTCCGCATTCAACGGGTAACATTCAAGTTTCTAAAAGATGCTCTATATGTAAAGAGAGCCAGTTCATACAAATATACTTGTAATGTAATGAAGCACTTATGTAGCGCCATTCGATATCAGAGGCGCTCACGATTCAACACATAGCTAAACGAAGAACAGGAAAGTCTGCAGGCGCCTCTGAAAGGTAGCAGGGAGAGAGGGATCAGCTCCTCCCAGCTGGTGGGACCCACGTAGACGAAGCTCCTGGATTAGGCCGTGGCAGAGCGCATGCGGGGGACCACCAGAAATCCATGTACATACATATATACACTAAATACGCTACATAGGCCTACATTAATATATTATAATATGCATACATTATTACAGATGAGATATATATATGAGATATATAATCATGCATACATGCATATGGATACATAGGATACATGGTTATGGTCATATTCTTAGCCTTGGCAGACGGAGACAGTTTTTTCTTTTCGACATTCAAATCTCTCCTCGACAGCGTGTTGTTGGTTTACTCAGCTGTGGCTTAGAAGCAGTTGAAACACTGAACCTCTTCTGTGGCAGGAATTGAACCTATGACCTGGCTCTATCAGTCCAGTAGGCTACCGGGCAAGACTAACTCACATCCTTTGCTGAATCGTCACCTATATTTTGTTTTATATGCATAGCAAGCGTTCCAGGAATGGTCAAGTAGGCACAACTGGGATGGATCTCGTCTTGCCCATCGAAGGACAACCTGCCTCAGCATCTGAAACAGCAGCAGCAGCAGCAGGTCAAAGGCCGGAGTCATCAGTGACGTCACCTGCCTTTACGAAGTCTGGCGACTCAACAGCGACCTCTGACAACTCGATTAAATTGGCAGACGACGTGTTGAACTCAGTAAATGGTAACTCTGACAAGGCATCGGTACTTTCAGTAGCTAGAGAGAAGTCAGGAGGAGTGTCTTATGCCAGAGACAAGACGTCAGGAGTATCCCACGTCACCATTAATCATCTAGGAAACGGTTTGCTTCCGGATGTTTATGGGTGTGACAACCTTTCTGGTCCTTTGCAGAAAACAGATATCACGTCGAACTCCTCCGCTGGAAGAACCGGTTTGAAAGAGAACGATGTGGAGACGCAAGGGTCATCTGGGTTCACATGTATTTTGGTCAAGAATGAGGTCAACATGACGTTAGCTGCGGATGACCTTGATAGCGACAACTTCGTCTGCCATTTCTAACGTCTGTCTTTGGCAGATGTTATCATCATCATCATCAGCAACATCGTCGGCTTCATCAACATCGTCGTCGTATTCATCATCATCGTCGTCTTCATCATCATCATCATCGTCTTCATCATCATCATCATTAACATCATCGTCACGATAGTAGATGTTGACATATGGACGTTTCTTTGAAGATCCCTACACCAGAAAATCGTTGCAACAATATCACGTGTTAATGAGGATATGTAATAAAGAGATCAGGTCACAAAGGTCAGGTCTATTGTATCAGAATTTGTGTCATGTTGAAGCACATGATAAGAGAGTTTTGATGTACTTGTGTTGACCTACTATGTGTAGACGCAAGTAGGTAGAAAACTATACTAACAGATCGCTTATAATACTTTACAAATTGTTGTCTGACTGTTGCGATATTAGGTAAGCTAGAGTATGTATTTATCAGAAAAAATAATAATCAAATAATTCATCTCTGTCCTAAAAATTGCTCAAAATCATAGATAAATCAGTTCCAGCTTTTTCTCTATGGGTTCCTTAACAAAGGAATTCAGCACACATAAAAATGATTTAAAATATCAAACAGTAAGAACAAAATTAAAAAAATGAAATTATAGCAAATACTAATGGGTTATCAAAAGCAACACAACTACATATTATTATTAATATTATTATTAATATAACTAGAAAAGAAAATTAACTAGAAAATTGTTGATTCCACAGGTTCAATGAGAATGCAGAAGGTCCTCCTCATCTGGGACGAAAACTATTATTACTATCTTTACTATTATTAATTATTATTTTATTATTATTACTATTATTATTATTATTATCATTAAATTATCATTTATAATGCGCCTAAACGAAATGAATCTGGCACAAAAGAAAAGTCTAGCCATAAATAAAAAATTCTGAACAAATATGTCTTATTGCTAATTTTGAAGAGCGATAATGTTGAAGATTTGAGAATAAAGTCTGGCAATTTATTCCATTAAGTAGGACCAAAGTAGTAGGCTAAATACATTCCCTCTTTAAAACACTCCCGGATCTATTTGTTGTAGGATATATTGACTGGTGCATAAATTGTACTGGGAGTTAATTCTTCAAAGGAAAAAATGAATCGGGGAGTTAATACTTATTAGAATAAACTATTTCGGGGTAATGGAGGGTGTCAATGGATGGGGTAAATGGAGGGTGTCAGAAGAGGGTGTCGATGGAGGGTGTAAATGGAGGGTGTCAAAAGAGGGTGTCAATGAAAGGTGTCAATGGGTGATGTTAATGGCTGGTATCAAAAGAGGTTGTCAAAAGAGGGTGTCAAGAGAGGGTACAAAAAGAGTGTAAATGGATGGCATCATTGGAGAGTGACAAAAGATGGTGTTAAAAGAGGGTGTAAAAAAAGTGACAATGAATTGTGTCAATTAATGAAGTGTGTCGATGGAGGGTGTCAATGGAGGTGTCAAAAGATGGTGTTAATTTTGGGTGTAACAGAGGGTGTCAATGGAAGGAGCGGATGTAAGGTGTCAAACGAGGGTGCCAGTGGCGGCGTCAAAGCAGAGTCAACGGATGAATGAATGGTGCCAAAAGAGTGAGTCCATGGATGGCATACATAGAGGATGTTAAAAAAGATGTCAAAAGATTATGTCAATGAAGAGTGTCGAAGGAGAATATCAATGGATGATGTCAATAGAGGGTGTCAATGGATGGTGTCAAAAGAGGGTGTCAATAGATGCTGTCATTGCATGGTGCCAATGAGAAACAAAGAGAGGGTCAATGGATGCTGCCAAAAGAGGGTGTAAAAAAAGGTTGACAATGGAGGGTGTCAAAAGAGGGTGCCAATGGAGGGTGTTAACAGAGGATGTCAATGGAAGGAGTGAATGGAGGGTGTCAAGCGAGGGTGCCATTTAAGGCATCAAAGCAGGGTCAATGGACGAATGAATGCTGCCAAAAGAGGGCGTCACTGGATGGCGTAGATAGAGAATGTTAAAAAAGATATTCAAAAGATGATGTCAATGAAGAGTGTCAAAGGAGAATGTCAATGGATGATGTCAATAGAGGATGTCAATGGATGGTGTCAAAATAGGATATCAATGTAGGGTGTCAATGGATGGTGTCAATGTAGGGTTTCAATGGATGGTGTCAATGGATGGTGTCAATGTAGGGTGTCAATGGATGGTGTCAAAAGAGGGTGTCGATGGAAGGTGGCAATGTAGGGTGTGGATGGAGGGTGTCAACAGAGCGCGTCAATGGATGATGTCACTAGAGGGTGTCAATGGATGGTGTCACATAAGGAGGTCAAAAGACAGTGTCAATGGATGGTGTAAATGGCGGATGTCAATGGATGGTGTCAATGGAGGGTGTCGAAAAAAAATGTCATAACAGTGTGTTAATGGAGGTTCTCAATGGATGGTGTGAAAAAATGTTGTCAATGGCTGGTGTCAATGGATGGTCTCAAAAGACAATGCCAATGGAGGGCGTCAAAAGAGGGTGTCAATAGAAAGCGTCAACTAATGATATCAGAAGGAGGTGTCAAAAGAGGGTCTAAATGGTGGGTGTCAATAGAGGGTGTCAATGGATAGTGTCAATGGATAGCGTCAATGAAGGGTGTCAAAAGAGGGTAACAGTGGTGGGTTTCAATGGACGGAGTCAAAAGAGGGTCACAAAAGAGGGTGTTATTGTAGGGCATCAAAAGAGGGTGTCAATGGAGGGTTTCAAAAATGGATGTCATAAGAGTGTGTTAATGGATGTTGTCAATGAAGGGTGTCAAAAGATGGTGTCAATGAACGGTATCAATGTAGGGAGTCAATGTATGGTGTCAATTGAGGTTGTCAATGGAGGTTGTCAAAAACGGGCATCAATGGATGGTGTCAATGATCAGTGGAGGGTGTCAAAAGTTGGTGTCAATGGAGGATGTCAATGGAGGGTGTCAATGGAGGGTGTCATTGGAAAGTGTCAAAAGGGAGGGTGACAAGACAGAGTGTCTATGAATGGCGTCGAAGGATGGTGTCAAAAGATGGTGTCAAAAGAGGGTGTCAAAAGATGTGTCAATGGATAGTGTCAAAAGAGGGTGTCTCAACAGGGTATCATTGGAGGATTTCAATGGATGGAGTCAAAAGATGGTCACAGAAGAGGGTGTTATTAGAGTGCTTAGGGTGCTCAACTTAGGGTGTCAATGGATAGTCTCAATGAAGGGTGTCAAATGAGGGTGTCAATAGAGGGTGTCAAAATAGGGTGGCAATGGAAGGTGTCAATGACAATAGATGGTGCCAATGAAGGGTATCAAAAGAGGGTGTCAATGGAGAGTGTAAAAGGAGAGCATAAACAGATGGTCTCAATGGAGGGTGTCAATAGAGGGCATAAAAAGATGGTGTCAAATAAGGGTGTCAAAACTTGGTGTCAATGGATGGTGTCAATGGATCGTGTCAAAAAAGAATGTCATGAAAGTGCGTTAATTGAGGTTATCAATGGACTGTGTGAAAAAAGGTTGTCAATGGTTGGTGTCAATAAATGGTTTCAAAAGACGGCGCCAATACAGGGCGTCAAAAGAGGGTGCAAATGGTGGGAGTCAATAGAGAGTGCTAATGGATAGTGTCAATGGTGAGTGTCAAAAGAGGGTGTCTTTAGAGCGTTACAACATTACAACAGATGGTGTCAAATGAGGGTGTCAATGGTGGTGTCAATGGAAGGTGGCAATGGATGGCTTCAAAAGAGGATGTCAATTGAGGATGGTTTCAATGGAGGAGGTCAATGAATTGTGTCAAAGGATGGTGTCAATGGAAGGTGTCAAAAGAGGGTGATGGAGAAGATGATGGAGGTAGTCATGGACTGTGTAAAAAAAGGTTGTCAATTGTTGGCGTCAATGAATGCTTTCAAAAGATGGTGCCAATGGAGGGCCTCAAACGAGGGCGTCAATAGATAGCGTCGATTAATGATGTCAAAAGAGGGTGTCAAAAGAGTGTGTAAATGGTGGGTGTCAATAGAGAGTGTCAAGAGCTAGTGTCAGTGGAGAGTGTCAAAAGAGGGTGTCTTTGGAGCGTTTCAATAGAAGGTGCTAAATGAGGGTGTCAATGGTGGTGTCAATGGTGGTGTCAATGGAGGGTGGCAATGGATGGTTTCAAAAGAGGTTGTCAATGGAGGTTGTCAAAAGAGGGCTTCAATCGAGGGTGTCAAGGTAGAGTGGCAATGGATGGTTTAAAAAGAGGGTGTCAAAAGAGGGTGTCAATGGAGGGTGTCACAAGAGAGTGGCAAAAAGAGGGTGCCAATGCAGGGTGGCAATGGAGGGTGCTTGTGTAGGGTGTCAAATAAGGATGCTAAAAGAGGGTGTCAATGGATGATGTCAATAGAGGGTGTCAATGGAGGGTGTCAAAAGTGGGTACCAATTCAGGGTGGCATGCCATTATTGAGCCAGATATAGCTGGTGTCACGTGGCCAGTTACTTTAAGCCCATAGACTGACGTATATGAATTTTTTTTCATTTGCGACTGAAGCATGTGAATATTAATGATATCCTTGTACAACAGTGGAAATCGTAAAGACGCGAGCGGGAGATCACCCATACGGCTTTCCATACCGAATATTCAATAATTAATTATCCGAATGTTACTATCAAACCAACTTGACGGAGATGTTGATACTCACAGTTCAAAATATCCAGCATTAAGGATCGGCGATAATATAAGCCGCAAGCGCATATGGTTTTAAACTGGATGATAAATTACGCAAAGGTGAAAATACATATTATAAATAAAAGTCTCACATGAAGAGAAGAATTATACACACAGAGGTGTGCACCAACTTATATATATATACACGATATAAGGCAAATAACAACACTCGCGAGATACTCAGATATCGACTATTTTCAGCTTGCACTTAAACACGCAGATGACAAAAATAATGCAATTGCTACGGAAACCCTACTGTCCCATCTGCTAGCCGACATGTTTGGAGTTATTGACTCTGGCAAAGCGACTCTTTGGCGCTCTCCGATATAAGTGAGGCCTTCGACACTGTCGATCACTCGATCTAACCTCCTTGACCATCTACTTCCATTTGTATCTCTGATGGAGTGCTCCTCTGGCTGCACTCGTTTCTCTCAGACTCTCTGTGGTTATTGGTTCAACCTCCACTGGTTGGGCCCCCTTCCTTATGGTCTCCCTCAAAGATCGGTCATGGCCCTCCTTCTGTTTATTCTGTACGCCTTTGCTCTAGACAGCATCCTTCCTCCTCTTGGCATTGCGGCCATTGCCTCCCACCAGTATGCTGATGACACGAGGCTTATCTGCATGGGCCCCTTCCTCGACTCTGCAGGCGTCCACTGTTCTGGGCTCTCTTCTAATCACCTCTCCCAGAACCTTAGTAGAACCAAGTACATCTGGCTTGGGGGCCGAGGCCCCGGCTGGGCATGATTGACCTGGAGTGCTGGATATGGTCAAGCGAGTGGCCGTCGTTAAAATTCCCGTCAGGGTAGAAATTTGAACAGAGATTTATGCGCCTCCTAGCCAGCTCGTCTGAAATAAATAAATGACCGTACACAGTCGGGTGGATGATACACGGCAGGGGAGAGGAATGGTCACCCGCTTTCGTATGCCGAGGCTAAGAAAATGAAGTCACTAACACTTTTTATCCAGGGTTGGCACTGAAGACTGCAATTCTTCTTTCATCCAGGGCGGCGTCTCCGATACAGGGCAATGTGCCAAGCAGGGTATATCAGACGCTTATAAAACCCATTTGATAATCTTCCTCCACGAGCCTCATGTATGAGTATAGGAGCTGCAGGTAAGTCATATACATACATTTCCTATGTCTGAACCCACATATAGAACATATGCAACCCATATGGAAGGGTGTCCTACAGGTCTAAAACGGACTTTCAGAGGTTAAGCAGATTTGAAAAATGAAAATTATTATAGCGCTGAAGGCAACAGATTTCAAGGTATATCTTCCTCCTGATCTGTAATCTGAAAAATGCTTTTGCCGAGACACTATGACGCCTATGGCCAGCGTAAATGAGCGGGAAAAGACCTGCAAGTAACAGGTATATATCGACGTCAATAGTGTCTCAGTATCAACATGTCGCCCTCCTCTTTTATCTAGACTTCAGACTGGCACTGCTTAAGTAATTGGACCTGGTTAGTTGCAGTTTGGCAACATTGGGTGATTACAAGGATCATTAGCAGCTCCAACCTATCCACATGAAATTTTGGAGGGAACCATTCCCTCCTGTCCTCCCCTTAGGTCTCGACCCCTCTCTAGACATAAATGGTCTTGTTCAAGAGGAAACTGGCCCTGAATAAAGACAGTCAATTAAAACAATATGGTTTTATCTAGTTACGAACTATTTTGATCGACATATTTTCGTTACTGTATCAAAACTGTTTGATGGATCATGATTGTAGTCATCAGAGATACAATACAATACAATACAATATTCATCTAATTCCAAAATACACAGCTGATAAAGCCACAGCTAGATTAGTATTAATTAATGCACATTTTGAAACAATCATTGCCTGGAGTATATATAATATTAAGTTTTCAATTTAGCGGCAGCTGTTTGGTACAACATATTAGTTGTTAATTGTGTAAATCGTAATTATAAAAATTCATATTTATCAAGCAAAATGGTCAATGTGGTAGGATAGATTGAGCAATCTTTAACCAACAACTTGTCAATAACAGACGAACCTTGAATGCGTTGTATAATCTTTAATCATGCGCAATGAACTTGAACACGGACTTTTTTGATTTTCTCAGCAATAGTTCATTCCTGATACAACTATGACCACACTTTTGACCATGTTTTACCTGCATCAACATGACCACAGCAGGTGACCATATGTGACACCACAGACAGTTTTCAGTCTCATGTCGAAAATTTGACATTTAGGTTTTTATATTACATTGGAAAGAGGATACCTTCCGCTTCAAAAAACGACACCAGAATTATTGCTTTAGCATGTTCCTAGACAAAGTAAATGTTTAAAAAGTACCTTCTGATTAGTACCATTAAGTACCATCTAAGTATCATTAAATCATGCAAAACTAAATCAATACTTTTACAAAAGCACGAAAATCCTATTAAATGATAAAAAAAGTTAGAAATCCACCAGTCACAAACTGTTGTAAAGGTATTTTATAACTGCTTTTTGTGAAAATCATATATATTGTTTTGAATTATATTTTGGTGTGTTATTCGATAACTCGAATTGCGACACACAACTGATTTTGGTCTGTGATGCTACATATGATCATCCCGGCTCTATGACTAACATTCACATACAAACACAGAGGATTTGCTTGACCAGAGAACATCTTGATAAGGTAACAGAAATGAGGAATGTCACTATGGAGCCATGTTATGTCGGTAACAGTCTCTTCAATAATAATAACCCGATCTATGCCAAACACTTTTGTGACCCTATGTCTTAACACAAAAGATGTTTGTCAATCTATGGTGGTTTCAAAACAAAACAATGTCAGATAGAAATAAGAAAAACTGTTCTGATTCATCGTAAGCCATAATCCAACAATGACCAAGTGTGATTATTACGAGTTACGATTCGGACAACAGACATAAACCTTCTGAAATGCATGAAATATTACAACATATGACAATGATTTTAAACTACAGTGTTCCGTTTGCACAGGTACATGTTGGAGGCTTTAATGCCATCAGAAATCAGCTCGATGACACCTAGGATATTCATTATGACCCTGGTAAATAGCTGCAAAGCAATTCGTACTCTGACTTCATTTGAAGTGTAGAGAGCTTAAAAGCATAAAAAGAACAGATTCTTGGAATGGTTTTTATGTAGATGTAATCAAATGTAGGAAGCATCAAATCTCAAGTCGAAACTGCATGTTGCCAAGGCGACCAACGACCAATCAGTATAGGATTATGCAAGCACACATGCACTAGCTTTAATACCAGAGGAACAACTGCCCGTCCAAGCCTGGATAAAAGAGGCGGGTGATACTAATGACCTTTGTTATCACAGTGTCATTAAACTGAAACTATCTTTAATCAGAGGAGCAGTTCTGTAATCTAGCCTTGAGGCAGCCATGGATACGAAGTGCCAGCGACGTCATTTTCTTGGCCTTGGCATATAAGGGTGGGTGACCAGTGAACACATTCTATAGTTTCCTCCTGACTAAACGTCTGCGGAAAACCAGTCACAACGACCAATTGGAACTAAAGCATGCATTTTGCAAATAGTGCATCATTGCGCTTTAACTCAATTCAAGATTTTTTTTGCAGACCTATGACACGCAATTCATGATCATGAATTTATATAGCACCTCTTCAAATTAAACTCCTCACAGGCACTCCCGCCCTTACAACACCAAAATACGATTGAAGAGAATGGTTTTCAAATGCTTGTGAAAAGGGCAAAGAAAGATCAAAAGTTTATTACAAATGTAGCTAGGTAACCTATTCGAGAAAGATGGAGCATTTATGTTTGAGTCAGAGGGACAATTAGGTCGCCTTTTGTGGCAGAGTAACAATATCCAGATATATTTTACAAGAAGGTACAACAAGGCCACATTATTCAGATAACATAAAACAACATACAGATCATGTATATACTAAGACTTGCATCAGAAATGCAACAACAAAGGTAGTGAGCTGCATAACTGTACAAATTAAAACTGTTTATCGTCATTATTATCTTCGTAGCAAAACTGGAAAACTAGTATAAAATGGACAGCATTTAAAATTACCAAACGATACAAACGTAGACAACAGTCCGTTTGGACAACGAGCTGCATTGTCCCATTGCGCTACTTCGTTGCTTCCCTGGCCGCAAGAACATTCTGCTTCAGTGACTCCAGGTTCTCCGCTTTCTTTAGGAATGGATGGTCAAGCAGTTCCTCGGCCGTCGCTCGTTTCTCCACGTCCACTTCCAAGCAACGGTCGAGGAACGAAATGATCTCTGGACCAAGCTTGTTCTTGTTCTTCACCTCGGGCTTTCCGTTGGAAGCGATGAGGTAGAGGGCTCGTAGCGGCGTTTCGTTGAGGTATGGGGGCTCCCCTTCAATCATCTCAATGACCATGATACCGAGGCTCCATACGTCTACCTTGTAGCTATAGTTCTTCCTGTATCATAAGAAGTTGTGTACAGTTAAAAGCAGTTCATTGACTCAGTACTTTATGTCATTACACTTATTACATGACTAGAGTCTGCAAGTATCTGAATAATTAATATTTTAATAATTATTTTACTTCAATTTAGTAATTATTTTATGTTGTTATCAATCAATCAATGTGAACTTAATATAACGCCCCTTCAAGATATCTACTGAGAGGCAGGCGCTCCTGGTCTGACCACGACTGAAAAATATTGATTTCAATGAAGAGCAAAATGCAGGTGAGAAATTTCTAGGCAGGAGGCATGTTATATTATACAATTATTATAAGCCTAGAGTCAGTAAGAATCTGAATTATTTTACTTCAAGTTAATTATTTTATTACATTGTTATTAGACACTTGTTACTGATGTACAGTCATAAAGTATTATTATGATTATTATAAAGTTAATTATTTTATTTCAATTTAATTATTTTGCAACTGTGACTTGTGTAAAGTCAGTATCCTAATCCAGATCTAGAACTGAGTCGAGCAAAGGCTAGAGTAAAAATGTCACCATGTTTACCAAGGGTCTCTAGTGTACGCTGTAATAATTCCATTCATAACACCAACAATGTAAATTATTATACAATACAACTGAAATTTGATATTGTCCTTCTTACAGTAAGCTCAGAAGTATACACATGCCTCAACAGCACAACTGCAATTGCAGTTGTACTGCAGAGCAATTGTGCGCAAAGGACTTGCTCAAGGTGCCTACACAGTGACGCCTCGGACGAGGGTCGAACTCGCTCACTCTGCACACACTGAGCGTTACAGGCCGACCGCTCTAACCAGTCAGTCATCGTTATATCAAGGAGGGTGTCGAAAACTTCTCTATGAATGAGACTGTATATCTGGGAAGGCTAGTCTCCTCAAATGTACCCAAGACATCAATACCATCTTGAAAATGTTGAACTCCTGTAGCTACACATTGGAACACAAGTCTTTCTTGGGTCTCCAGAAGCCTTGGTGACCCAGGTTGGCTGTGAATTCCTAAGCGGATTGATTCTTTCATTCTGGAAATCTTATAGTAACAGCTTTACGATAACAAGTTAATGTGCTGTGAGAAGCTAAGTTCTAGTTCAAGAGTTTCTACAAAGTCATGAACTGTAATGGAGAAGACAGGAGGTCCTTCACTCAACAGGTGTATATCCACACCTGCCAATTTCCTCTAACCACCAAGCCAAAAGACCTGAGTTTTGCATGGATTCAAAAGCAAAAGATTTGAAGCCATTCAACAATACACACTAGCATGGCAAACAAGCCCAACAAAGTCCACTGCATGAACAGCATTGAACATATAAGACCTGTATGTCATCAGACTGAATCATATAACAGTCTTGGCCTTGTTCAATGTTTTGGACTGTCTCTTGGTCTTTTTTTTAGGCCTTGTACATAACTCTACCTCCATCACTAAGAGCTAAACTAATGACTGGCTCCTCTCCATCGGCCTATACCTCTTTAAAGGCCCTGGGATTCTGTGCTGAGAACAGTTATTCTGCTTCTGGCACTACATAAATCAACAATTACGATACAACACTGTTACTGTGCACCTCGCACAAAATCCATTCAAACAGCTGTTTATAGGTCCATGTTTTCTAGTTCTGCCCAGTTTAATTCCCAATGTTAATTAGCTCGCACAGTGCAGCGCAGACGAACCTTGAGACGACCTCCGGTGCCATCCAGTAGGGAGTGCCGACCATCGTGTTGCGCTTGTCTTTATCCGGCGTCACCTGAGCGCAGAAACCAA
This sequence comes from Bimastos eiseni, assembly GCA_959347315.1. Taxonomy (NCBI): domain Eukaryota; kingdom Metazoa; phylum Annelida; class Clitellata; order Crassiclitellata; family Lumbricidae; genus Bimastos; species Bimastos eiseni. The sequence goes on along the minus strand of OY365822.1, from coordinate 11,129,690 downwards.
AATCGGTGAGTTTCACTTCGCCCTTCATTCCGAGCAGAACGTTGTCGCTCTTTATGTCTCGATGTATGATTTCCTGCTTGTGAAGGTATGCCAACGCGTCAACGCACTTCTGCGTTATCCCCGCTATCTGGCCCTCCGTCAGGACGGTTTCCGTGACGACGTCGGTCAGGGCCCCACCCTCCAGATACTCCATGACGACCCAGAGTTCCTTGCCAACGAGATAGCTCTCGATGTAGTTGACGATGTTCTCGTGTCGATACTCGCGCATCACTTCAATCTCGGTTATGATGAGTTCCTTCTTCGGCTGATTGTCGAGATCCATCTTCTTTATTGCGACGGCTTTGCCGGTGCTCGCGTCAGTCGCTTCACAGACTGTTCCAGAAGCCCTGCAAACACACATGTAATGTAATAGAACATTTATATAGCCCCATGTAGTCTGCACCATAGAGACCTTGGAGCAAATGCTCCATCCGAGAAATGGGAAGGGAGATCTCCTTGAGCAACTACGGGAAGACAGTTTTTATAAAAAAATTACAGCATTTGAAATCTTTTATTTGCAGTTGAGCCATTCTGTTCTATTCTACATTGTCAATCAGTGCACCATTAACTTTTTTCAATCTATTATTCATCCTTAAACATTTTAATGAAGACAGCAACTTTCGATACTACAGATATCCTCGTTAACACCATAACAAGGAAATCCGTGGTATCAAAAGTTGCTGAGAATCACTGGAACGATTTTTGCAAAGAGTGAAGTCTTATTAATTATTACAGATGTAGCACCTAATCACCTCACTTTCTAAATTCTATCAATCCTGGTTTACTTGCAGTAGTAGTATCTTCGTTTATTGAACATCCTGATGTCAAACCGCATCAGGTTACATTGTAAATGTTAAGGGAAAAAATGTTTACTTAATAGATGCTAAATGGGCCCATTTAGGATAATTGGGTGCTTCAGCTAAATCTATGTAAATCTCTGGCGATATAGTTCTTGTGGTCCTTTGGCGGGAGGTTGAAGTCGTGGAATCACAAACATTTGCATCAAAACTAAACGAGGATTCAATTTTTAACTAACCCAGATCCAACACGTTGTTTCATTTGATACTTTGCAATTGGGTCAGTTTTAGTAACCAACTTCCCTAAAAAAAACACAAGAAACATAAATAAGTTTCCTAAAAAGAATCAATGGGCTTATGAACATCGTGATAGTCACTGCAGGACCCAGAGATTTTTATTTCCAGAGAAAGATGTATGCTAAAATGGATGTTAAAGGTATGTGACACCATCCAGTTCTGTATGATTGTTATCCATACTTCATTACAATGCTACTAGAGTAAGCTATGTCCCTATGTTTGGCATTTGAGTGGTGCTTTAAATACTTGGGAGATTAAAATTATAATACATTCAATTCTAATAAACACTGATTTTAGGAGTATGTATATTCCTCTAAGTGTAAATTGAGCACTCTCAGCATTGCATAAAGTCAAATGAAGCTGTAGGCCCTATATTTGTGTACCAAATGACACAAAATCTATGATGAGAACGACTACACTATACTCTTTTGCAGAGATTTATCTGAAATAGACATTTTTCATAAGCGGAATTAAATTGGACGGAATGAGTCAGTCGAAACTGTTTGCAACATTGTTCCTCTACAGAAGGGAGTCTACTAGATATCAAGAAACCTGAATAAGTCTATATTAAAATAAATGGATACAAAGAAGATATCATGGGTGAATTGGGATATCTGATGTCACCATAGAAGTTTGCAATGCATGTGATGGCAGGATTTAAGATCAGAGCAACTGTTAAAATAACGAATAAATATAGATATCAGTTCACTCCTGGCATGTCAGAAGTTCTGGTAGTCAGAAAGAGCTGCTGACTGCAAAGAAGCCGAATGTGAATCAACGAAAGCGATGTTAAAATCTGTCATGATATGCCATAGTGGTCTAACCAATAGCTGTCATGACAGCAAACAACGCCTGACTTTTCACCAGAACCCTTTGGTAACTCAACCGTCACTGACTATAGTAGTTATCCCTTGTTTTGACTCATTTTTGCTTGTGCTTTGCATCTTGTTGTGGTGTGACAACAATAAGTGAATATACAATATGCCAGTGGTTCACAACCTTTTTCGACTTAGGGTCACTTTTACTTATTTGGAGAACATGATGGACCACAAGGTTAATTTCAAATTTTAACAGATTCTTTATTGTAGACTAGAATCAAATTACATGTACACATGAATAAACACGTTTGATGTTACTTATAAATGTCAACAAAATATAATTATGGAGGCGGTCGTTTGAAGATTGTAACTACGGAAATGTGGATATGAAATCAACTGCTCGATCTTCGGCCAACACCTGTCCTGTGCATGGGACTGTCTTGTGGCTGTCTGAGAGTGGCTGCCACCAGAGTTATATTCGAAAGACAATGGATATTCCATCCGCTGTGCTTCAGCATTAGAAGCGTGTTCGAACTGCTGTCCCCATTGAACATAGTTGGGAATCTGTTGGCTGGGTGAACGTGACTACTCCAGCCTGCCACCAGTGACTCTTCTATTTACAAACCGCAAATGTTCTGTCAGCCTGACAAAGTTTTCTCCTAAAAACGACATCTAACTACTGCTGTAATGCACCTTAAAGTAAGACTGCTTTATTAAAGCGCAATATAAGTGTTAGTTGTATTGTATTGCATTGTATACTATAATAATAATTATCTAACCAAGGGCTGCCATGATTTCTTCGTCTGTCATCTTCTTGTTCTGTTTAACAGATCGTTTCCTTAATGATGGCGCTCGTGTCATTCCTTCCTTTCCAGTTTCCTGGTCTTGTTTCGTTGCTTCATCAGATATTACGACGTTCTTTACACCTGTGTTCACGGCATCTTCCTATTTCGGTCCAAAAACAAACGTAAACAAAACTTCCTCCTATCTTGCGACCAACTCTGTGAACAAACACTAAACCTATGAGAGAGTTCGAACAATAGATAAAACCCAACATCAAAAAATAATGTACTACACTAAAAGAGCAGTAACTTATCAGTTAGGGTCTGTGTCTGGGCTCAAGATTAATTAAAACACTCTACACAGGCTAAATAAAATAAAATAATGACAAACCTGATTTCCGTTGTCTGTTGGTTGGTCACTGGTTGTGGAGGCTCCCTCCTCAGTTGAACTTTTCCTCATCTCAGACTCATCTTCCATTGCAACCAAGAATTTCGGATCCTTGTTTGGTTGCCGAATGGAGTCTTCGTACATCTTGAGCGCATCGATGACCGCATTTGGATTCTGTTTCTGCTCCAATGCGCTACAGACAGAGACCACTCAATGTTCTACAATGCCTTCATATTGCATCAGAAACTGATGAGATAGGAATCTAGTATCAACAAAGGTAGTCAGTAGTCGGCATTTGAAATGTACTGTTATAGAATGATGTCGACATTGGACACAAACAGTAACAAACACTGAAGTAAGAAGCAGACCAAACATCAAAGAGAATATGATGCAAGCCATAATCAAACGAAAATTGAGACTATTTGGGCACATTTGTAGAATGGATGGTGAGAGAAAAATAAAGAGTGTAATGACAGGAATTACGGAGGGAACGGGAAGAAGAGGAAGACCTTGCAGAGAATGATTGGATGACATCGAAGACTGGTGTGAAACCGATATACATAACTTATTTCAGCTGACCCAAGACAGAGGAGCATGGAAAACAATGGTCAAATGTGCAGTGGACACCCACAGAGTTTCAGCTCATGGATTAAGATATTGCTGAGTCAGTTATGGCAAAAGCGAACATATTCTATGCTTCAATCAAAAACGGTAATACGCGGGATACAAGAAGCGTACAAACAAAGTAAATTCAGGCACAACAGGCAGCCTTGGATCCAAATTTCAGATGTACTCAGGGTATAAACAAGAAACAATGACATAACACAAACAACTCTACTATATAGACAAAGTTGTTCAATGAGAGCTCTGATGGTTTAGACATGTACAGAGGGAGAATGCCAATTGATTGAATCCCTCACAGTGCACCACATGGAGAAGATTCAAAGGAAAAGGAAACAGAGACAGACCAAGATAACATTGGAAAGATTCAATACGAATGACGATATAACAGCACTTGGACTAACACTAAGGGAGCAATGACCTTGACAATATGACCGACAGAAATGGAGATCATCTATTCATACCCATCACTGCCAAATGGCAGGCATCAGGATCTGATGATGATGATGACTGGGTATTGGTCAATACTGTACATGCATGATATTAGGGAAGAAGATTCATATTATACACAGTAATGGTTCATCTCTTTCTCGTCTATTGCCAAGCCGTTAGCTGGTCAAACGGTTGAGTAGCATAATGAATTGGACATTACAAAATATCAAGATGACAAGATGAACTAAAATATATGACTCAACAGGAGCAAGAAGAAGACTGAAGCGATTGTAAATCAGAGCTAGCTATCACGGCATTCAAGGGTCAGCCTTTATTGTGTTTAGGAAGGTTAATGAGCACGCTGAACTGTCTCAACATATACCATGAAATGTTGAAGAGTGACTAGATGCATCAAGATGAATATCAAAGGCACTTGAGACGAATAGCACATCTATGTCGAGGGTAGAAATCAGCAGTTTAGTCGATTGATGAATTATTAGTTATGTCTAGTTGTGCACGAATGACTTCAGTATCTGCAACTGTATATTTTTAAAATGGCTGCAGTCGTTGCATACAATGCAATGCGTTTGTGCTTGCCAGATGCAAGCATCGGCTACTTACTTACTTACGTTATCCTTGTCTCATGCCAACTCCCAAGACTTGCCTCAATTACTCAACCGGACTCCCTTGCTCAACCGAATCATCGACTGTATGCCGATGCTGGTCCAAGACTTTGGAGAGTCAAGCAAAGAACAGCTCTGCAGACTATTAACCTCAACATCAAGGCTGAAAAACCCATGACTCCCAAGTACTGTCATTGGGTCTGTATAAACGATACTTTATTGTTCTAAGATGATACAGTCTGCATTTACCTGATATTGGAGTTGACAAGCCATTTAGTCCATGCTTCGGGCATGCCTGTGAACCTACCAGTGTCACTGTCTTGACCAACATGGACTATCTGCCTAAACTCGGTTGGACCTGAGATTTCTCGGCCAGAACTCTCTCGGCTAGCATTAAACTTTTTTGGCCGCTTTAAGCTTCTAATAAATTCCTTTGCCATTTTTGGCGTCACTTTATAAGCGGTTGCGTGTCCTGCCAAAAGAAAATATTTTAATTCAATTCTTAAGTGTGAACAAACTAAACCTGGTTAGAAGCAACGAAAGAATTTGTTATCCCAAGGGAACCAGAAGGCAGAGAAGCATCTGAAACATAAATATTCTGGTACTGGCTTTGGTTTTACATGGGAAAAATTTTCCTTTGCCTAGGATATGTCAACACCTGAGTCACACAAAAAAACCAGTTTGAACATTACCATAGTAAAGGCAATGAAATTCTTCAAAAGGTTTTTTGTGCAGTAATGATAAGCCCCTAATCAACTCAATTTAGATGCTTAGTACAATGCAGTGTAGATAATGCAAGATTATCTCTATAGTAGTTTAGATAAATCACGAACCTTTTAAGCGATATTCTGGTCAAAAAGAGACCAAATGTAGGATAGTAATTACTAAGGCATTCGGTTTTGGCACAAGGGGAAAAACCCACACAGAATATCAGCTGGCATATGGTTCAAGCATGTAAATGCTGTGACAAATATGCTAGCCAGTAGCCAACAACAGAAGCAATAGAAAAGTGTACAATCCCTGCACATGAACCTGGTATTGTGATTTGAAATGCAAGAATGACACTCTAAAAGAGGCTTCATGAATATTTTAACAAAGATCAACAGCATAATGTGTCAGTCTTCAAAGCACTGCAAGCAGCATAATTAATTACATCAGCAAGCTGTTTGAACACAGCCTCCTCTTTCTCTGGGATAAACACTCAAGGCTCAAGGTGACTAGATAGAGACCTAGGCATTGACAGACAAACCAAGGTAGACAAGAGAATGTGGCGTCCAATCCTTAATGGCAACTTTCCCGAATCTTTAAAGTTTGTAGCCACTTGGTAATGGCAAGGTAATGTCTGAAGACACGAATTCTTGAAGGGTACACTAACCACTCTGACCCCAATAAAAAAAAGAGCCTTTCCTCTAACCGAAAATTTAGATTTCCCATGAGTCAACCAAAGCCAGCCATAAACAAATTGAACCGAAGTAAAACAAGAGCTGAGTTGATGATGATGATAATGATCACCTGATCTGGGACTGTTGGAGCCATGCCGCCCAGGCTGGTGGCATGCCACTGAACTCTCCGTTCTGGTACCCCACGTGCCACTCGTGCTTCACATTCGATGGGGCAGAGATCTCAAGGTCGCCCGCCTCACCGGAAGCTGCGGAATTTAACCGCCCGACACCCGACTTTCCAAGACCCGGTCGTTTCAGTTTTTCAAAAAACGATGTGAGCTTAGACATTGTCGCGATATAAACAGCGGATTATATCAGCCTATGGTTAGTCACACACCCTGGAAAGGAAAACACCCACTAGAACTGACAGAATCCACATAAGCTGAACAGTTAGTAAGTCAGGATTTAATTATTGTAGTGCAACATAACATAAGTATCAAGCAAAAGCAAAATATCAGTTACATCTTTACATCTTTTACATAGTTACTCCGTAAGAGGTGCTATATAAATGTAAAAATATGATACAATCTTAATCCAATTTGGTTATAACGTTATATTCAATTTATTCTCTATTAATGTTTCCTAAAAGTACTTTTATAAACCACTGTAGTTTCAGTAGGGTGTCCTCTCTTTCCTAATCCATAACATTCCATAGTTGGACTGAATGTAAGCTGGACAGCTTATGTGCCTGAAATGTCAGCAGAACCTAGGTTCTAGCATAACTCAGCCCTTGTGAATAAGCATATGCCCTTCACTTAGCTTTAGAATATAATATCTTAGAAATTTTTACTTCACAGTAATGAATGTCATGAAGAGAACATTTTTTCACAAATCACACAAATAACTCATTATAGGTTAGTAATAGTATATTAAAATACAACGTTTAAAACAGTTTGTAACATAGCATTGGTTTTTAATGCTCCCAAAAGCACAAAATGCAATAAAAAATCATCAGATTTCATATTAATACCAATTTGGTATATAAAAACAGGAACTAAATGGACCAGTGTCCTATTGAACACTCATGTACCAGTACTGTTAGGAGGTGGATGTTAACATGATCAGATGTGGGTGCGGTTCAAATTTCAGCTGAAACAATAGCAGAATTAGCATTGTCCAGTCAGCATTAGACAGTTTAAATAAACAAACAAAGGCTAAGAAAGAGCTTTGCATTCTGACTAAGCAAGTGGTCACCACATGGTTCTTTAAACAGGAGATGAGATGGATATCAGCAGATTGTTCCAAAAAGTGGAACCAGTTATGGACGTGTGTATGTATGTATGTATGTAACTCGCTATTTATATAGCACCTTATAAGAACCTTTTCAAAGGCACTGCCACCATGCCACACGAATGGCGTGAAGTAATAAGTCATATTGGCGTGAATGGTTATCTTAATAGAGAATTTACTGGTGTTAGTGCGAGCAAAGATCATTCTAATATTGGACGCCAAGCCAGTGCTAAAACAACCAGTAATTTCTTTTTTCTGAAATTTCATATCGCCTTTCTTCCAAATTTGTTTGCTCAGAAGTTCAAACGCCTCAATGGCGCAATTGCAATTGTACTGCAGAGCAATCGTGCACGAAGGACTTGCTTAAGGTCCTTACACAGTGACTGATGCCACAGACGATGGTCGAACCAGCTCACTCAGTGCACACTGAGTATTACGGGCCGACCACTCTGACCAAATCGGCCACACAAATGGAGTGAAGTAATAAGTCATATTGGTGTGAAGTAATAGGTCATATTTATAGTGAAACATGAATTCACCAGTCTGCAATATTATTATCTCATCCAACAGCAAGATACGGTGGAGGAGAAAAATTTGAGCAGAACGACATTTGTATTATGATTTAGTAATAAGTCAAGTGGTTCTTTTGTGCAAGATAATTATGACGTGCAAGTTGCGAGATATAATTCAAGACCCAAATTATATCAAGATACAGCTGAATTAATGAGTAATATATGTTGGCTAAAATGTGGACTGGTTATTCATATGAGATTCATTATAAGATATCCATGTCTTTGGCCAATTTAATCAATATTTGAGTTAGATGTACCTTTCAGGTCAGATTTTGACCTATAACGACACCAAGGAGGATGTTTGCCATAGTAACTGGAGGAATTAGTACATGCTAATTAACTAATGGGTGGTGCGCAAGCCAGCTATCGGAGAAATTACTTCTGCGGCCAAAGGCTTATTGCATATATCAGAAAACGAAACTAACCCGTACCCTAATTTGTAGCGCGTGACATGATCCTAACAGCCCCATCATGTCTAACCTGACTCTAACCGACCCTCAAGACGCACGTTAAACCCAACTCTGGTGTTTTAACAGCGCACATGCGCCGAAGGTTGTCATGTGCACAGGTCTTCACCCACGGAATTTTTATGGTTTCGGCCGCAGAAGTAACATTATCGTTCATATTGCGACCGAATATTTGGCCACAGAAGAGTTGTCCGTAATGAAATCAGAATGGACCCGGTAGTTCGCTAGACAAAGGTTCGTTTACCCAGAACAGTGTTAACTAACTTAACTTACTTCTGGGAGAACACGAGTCGGGCAGAACGACGATTGAATTGGTTGAATAAATTCACATGGGTATTCCAGATTGACTAACTATTGTGGCTATAACGCAAAGAGTCTCGTACTAGGGATTCGACCATAAAACTACTGTACTGCAATAGGATCTTTAAAAGAACATGAACTTAAACAAATTGTCGGCGGTTAGCGAGCGCTCGTGATCAGAAGCTTAAGCAGTAAACTGCGTCAGACTTACTGTAATCGTGAATAGACAACAATAAAGTTCTGCACCACGATCGTTCGTGTGTCAGTGACGAAGGCAACACCAATGCTTGATGGGTATATTATGTCCCCCAACTTTGAGGAAATTATCTAACTCTTTCACTCCCACGAACACAACTTATAACCAGGAAGTAAATACCCAGTCTGTCGTCGCCGCACGGATAACAAGCGGGCTTTGCCTAGGCATCTATATTTGGCAGAATGGTAACTCGTTGACAAAGTTAAGCAAACAGCTGCATCCTTGCCAAAAGATGTCGCCCGCTTCGATTTTACGTCCAACATTTATTTACGAGAATTTAAATTGCTATGCGCGTTGTGTAACCTTACAAATGTAATAATTCGTTCATTTTCCTCGACATTACATCAACGCGAATGCATCTGTAGTGTAAACGAGACGGGATATTTTCCTCTTCGGCAGAGAACTGCCCTAAACTAGCCAGAGGGTTAGATAAGAAATTTCCAGTCTCTCATGACCGAGCCCTGAAGTTTCGCTGCATCTGTCCCATAGATATATAATTATTATTGTAATTATAATCATAGATTATGATCTGTCCTAGATATATCTGTTTCGCTTGTCCTCATAAGTTACAGGCTCATGGGATGGGTCAATAAAAACGCTACAGACCTATTATAGTAGGCCTAAATCGACGACTAGTCAAGAGATTTGGAAGGGTTTACCACTGCTCTCCATCATGTCGTAAAGCCCAGCATTAACGTCACCCAACCCTTCGCAAACTTCCCTGGCAGACTGGCTTCACATACAAACCCGTAAAAATTCCAAGAATTAATAATATGTCTTCTAGCAATCCCTGTTATCAGGCCCGCTGAGTGGCGACCAGGGTCAAATGGCGGTTTTGACGACCCAGACCGGGTCCGTAGACCAAATCTATTTTGACAAATATAGACATAATCAGTGTGACAAAGCTTGCGATCAATGCCTAGTTAAATAAAATATATTACTGACAGTCTGACACTACAGCAGTTCAAATTTCAAGCATCAGAACATGTCACCTTACTAATCGTTTTACGCTATAGAACAAGCTTAATTACTTCCGCCTATGATGATCCCCATGAGTCATGACTGCTCTTCAAAGAGGCCAATATTTTTATTTTCTTAGGGACCCGGAAGCTCTCTGTCTATGGGTCAGGAATTTCTGTCGGGGGACCTGCTCGTTACATTCTGTTCATCTCCGCAAACAAGATGAAGGGCTACGATCTTCATCTGAAGCTTAATTACCATGGCTGACATTATTCATAAAAATTTTCACTAATGGCTTGAACGTAATAAATAACCTAGCTAATACTATTTTATTGAGTCAAGAGTGCGCCATTATGATCAATGCCCTTTTAAATATAATATTACTCATTACTAATGGCTAAATAAATTGAGTAAGTCAGTAAGTCAGTCAGTCAGTCAGTCAGTCAGTCAGTCAGTCAGTCAGTCAGTCAGTCAGTCAGTCAGTCAGTCAGTCAGTCAGTCAGTCAGTCAGTCAGTCAGTCAGTCAGTCAGTCAGTCAGTCAGTCAGTCAGTCAGTCAGCCAGTCAGTCAGTCAGTCAGTCAGTCAGTCAGTCAGTATGTCAGTATGTCAGTATGTCAGTATGTCAGTATGTCATACTTTATATATCACCTCTTCAAAATACATGTATCTACTGAAAGACATTCAATTATCCCTCCGCAGACAAACCGAGATACAGATAGACATACGAAGGCTGAATGACACGTGGGGTTCATCAAACTGTGGGCTAGCATCGATCAGTCGCCTATAATATTGGGGATCGCAAAGTTCTAAAAATGGAATGCACTGTAGCAAGTGATTTAAGTTTAACTATATAAATATAATCAGCTGAACATATTGCTTATTGACAGGGTGTAATAAAATGTAGCAGTGCAACAGATTAATTAAACGATATTTATGTAGCGCCCCTTCAAGAGTTTTACCCAGAGACGATCCATAGTGTATGTTACGCATATAAGATGATACTGCATAATTTTATATACAAATACAACCATATAGGCCTGTGTATATATCTTGAACGTGCAAGCGATTTCATCAGCATGATTATATGTAGGCATATTAAGAAGTAACAGGTTGCTATCTATCTAGTTATTCTCGGATTGTTTATCCGAGAATAGCTCAATACAAACGCATAACTAAGGGTCATTATTGCGCGTCAATATGTCTTTTAACAAATTTATGTACAAACATTTTCATATTGCAGAGCTATAATTCACCGCTGAAGGCATGAAATTCCTCGTTCAATTTTAATTAAAACGGTTTTAATATTGTTCGAAAACAATTTCACTTCTAGGCACGCTTAAAGTCTGACGAAGAAACTACGAATTGACGGCGTTTCAGTCTATTGCGTATACGCTCTCAATACATTCCAATAACACAATACAACCGAAATCTTATATTGCCCTTCTTACAATTACTTCAGAAGTGCATACACACGCCTCGACGGCCCAATTGCAGTTGTAATGCCACTTGCTCAAGGTCCCTACACAGTGACGGATAAGGGTCGAACCCGCACACTCAGCGCGCACTGAGCGTTACGTGCCGACCGCTCTAGACAATCGGCACACACGTACGAGTGATGTCTGCTAATGACTGGCTCCATTTGTCGATCATTGCATGATAATATTGTGTCTGTCTCTGTGGATCAGACACTAATGAGGTCTGTTATCTTTAGGAAGCGATCTGTAAAGAGAAACTGTTTTCTTCGCTCGGAAACTTCGCCACTACAGTTTCGGGTGGGCCAGACCCGCCGAAGTCGAATGAAGGAGGAGGGCAACGTTAACGATCAAGCCAACTATCGGATGTCGTTTGACACTGGATGCATCTTCCTCATCGGACCTGATTGATTCCCACTGGGATGCAGTTCCACTGCGGCCAGACTGGTCGTATACATGGATCCACCTCTCCACTTCTTATCTTGCTCTTCTCGACTCAACCCAGAGGTCAATAAATCAATCAATCACAATCAATAAATCACAATTAATCACAATCAATCACAATCAATCTATCAATCAAGCTTAATATAGCGCCCCTTCAAGGTATCTGCTCAGAGGCGCCCCCGGTCCGACTACGGCTAAAAGGAGCGGTTTTCCGTGATAAGTAGTTCCGATGAGGAGGTTTGGGGCAAAAGGCAAAGCTCTTGGGTAACCCATTCTGTTTTGTCGGACTCACCACCCCAAAGGCCCGGTTCTGCATCATAGAAATGAGGGTGAAGGGGACAGTTAAGTTTCGCCCAAGCAAAGGATCGGAGAGACCGTCGAAATATCTCTTGAAGGTAAACAGAGGCTGTGCCACTGAGGCAGCGCCAGACTATGGCAGAAACTCTGTATGTAATACGCTGCGAGTGAGGTAGTCACGCATATAGTTGATTCGCCACCAGTCCTTACCACCGGTCAGGATGTTATGGTTACCGGAGAAACTATAGGTTGCCTAGCTCTGTTGACTGGTAAAGAGCTTATGACTTTGATACAGGACTTACTGACCGATTAACTCTTGGGTAACCTGGCCGACCAATATGACTGACTGACTGACTGACCGACTGACTGAATGAATGAATGAATGACTGGCTGACTGACTGTGGATCACGGTCACTGCTCTCTATTACCAATCTGGTCACCTTGTCTTCTGATTCTGACCGATACATGGCTCACGAACGTCGTCTCTGAAACTGTTCGTACTCTGCTAGCACCAATCCCAACTCCCGCGCGGACAGAAGGGAGGGCGACGTCAATGACCCTGCAGATGTAAGATGTTGTTAAACGCTGAAACTACCATTACTACTGCTGCAGCTGCTACCACTGTTCCATTCAAGCGATGTCCTGACCTAATTGATGTCCTGACCTAATTCTACTGAGTGAACCGGGTGACCCTCCGCAAGGCATTCTGGGCATTCGACGGCTGCGTTGTATTTAGTGTAGTTTCTGTTCAGCGGAAACTCTACATCTTCATCTCCATCTTCGTTGAACCCGTTTTCCTTCAGAATGAAGATCTCGTTATCGCTGGTCGTCTCTCGATGCTTCGAATCCAGACAACTTCCTCCTCCTCCACTCGTTCCTCTCTCCTCGTTCTTCCGCGTGTACTCGTCCTTCTTGACAATGGAAGGGGCGCCATGACACTCGCAGCCCTTCACTATCGAATGGTAGACTTGACACTGAAAACGTGCGCCTGCGCAGTTGTAACCGGGTCGCTGAACGCCCGGATGTGGGTCGACCTCTCGCGTCATCGTCGGCCGTGTGAGGGCCACTCGACTTCCGGGTAGCGAAAACCGGGATTTTAATCTGCGGACAGAGACAGATATTCCAACTATACGATTAATTCAAGTCAATTTATCAGGTAACCAAGAACACAAATTTTTTTATAAAAAATACAAGGATAGAGTTTAAAAATGAACAGTCTGGTTACACAGGGGAGCCTATAGGGGTCATACCGTCATAGACCCCGCTGACCACTGGCAGGACCCCTGTGTGGAATTTATAATCTGGGGATCGGCTCTCGATATTTATAACAGTCACAAACTAGGTAAATACAAATTGATAGAAGGAACTCTTGACTAAACGTCTTAACTAAGGGCTCATTGTAACATCCACAGAACAGAAACCCACCACAAACATTCAATGCTTGGAGGTGTCTTCAAACATATTGTAGGCAGTAAACAATGTGCAGTAATTAATACTAGAAATAACTGTTTACAACTTAAACTGAGACTGGATTGATTCCAACGACTAAATCACTACGTGTGGTTAACTGTTGTTTCTGCGCCCATCCGTATTAGTAGAAGACTCTTAAGCAGTTCCTTAATCTACCCCTCATACAGCCATGCCTATAAAGTGTTACCGACTTCATTTTCTTATTCTCGGCATATGATGGCGAGTGGCCAGTCCTCACACTCGCTGTCTCGTCTTCCCAACAAGATATGAAATGTCAATGTACTCGCTGACTACCGTAAGCTACAACTACTACTACCACCTACATTGAATCTCGTAGGTTTGAGTAAGATCGAAATACACTTAGGCCCTAAAACTTGTGTTTCAACGGAGCACCCCGCTGATCCCTCAATTATCTAAGCGGTCGTTTTCAAACACAGCATAAATTTTATTTGTTTGCTTATTCTGAAGTATGATATCGCGTTTCTTCCAACTTTTTTGGTCCGAAGTGCACACACGCCTCGACGACGCAACTGCAGTTGCAATGCAGAGCAATTGTGTTTGAAGGACTTGCTCAAGGTCCCTACACAGTGACTGACGCCTCGGACGAGAGTCGAACCCACTCACTCAGCGCACACTTAGTGTTACAGGCCGACCGCTCTAGCCAATCGACCACCGTGCCACATTTAACGACGCGTATTTATAAGTGAAATGAAGGATGGAAGAAGCGGAAGAGAAATAACTGATAAGCGTTTCTAATTCGATGTCGTCTGACCTTTTGAAAGCGAGAAGGCCGATCACGAGGACACAGAGACTGACGGAACCAGAGATCCCAGTTACAATGATCGCCACCAACACTGAAGTAAAGAAATCGATCACAGTTAGAGACGACAGACCATTAGCTCAGTCGCCGTCCTCCGCTACCACCACCACCACCGAACATCACCGAACATTACCGAACATCGCCGAACATCACCGAACATCACCGAACACCACTACGGACCACCGAACATGGTCATCTGTCACACCCACACCGAGACGTATGCATATATATGCGAGACATTAAGATGTATAGATAGATGGTGGTACGTATTGACAGACAGACGGACGGACGGATCAACCGACAGACAGGCAAACATACACACGGACAGAGAAGATAGAAAAACACGACAGACAGATGGACATAGGCATGAATACGCAGACGAATACACCGACAGGCAGACAGACAGCCAGGCAGACAGACGGAGAGGCAGAAGGATAGACACATACATAGGCAGATACATCGATTGAACCGACAGAAAGATAAACAGCAAGAGCCAGACACATGTAGGCAGACATCAGAATTAGGCAGTCCTGAGAATTGCGCATTTATTAGGCGCCTCCATCCGCGAGGATTATGGTTCGTGCGGGCGACGAGAAGAAGGATCTCCTATCAGACGGAAGGGTCTTTCGACTGAAGCAGCGAATGCAGAAAATCAGAAGAGAAACGTCTCAATATGGCATCAGAACGCAAACGAGTCGCTCGGATACAGTTTAGAGGTTCTGTTATTCTGTGTTCAAATGCGGGATTCTTCTCAGCCTCCCATTGCCCTCTCGACGACACATTCATATGTTCACATCTTCCTCTCTTCCTTATTTACCGCCTTCTCCTCCTTCTCCTCCAACTCATCTCCCTCCTCCTCCTCCTCTTTCTTTACTGTTATTCCTTCTCTAACCGTCTTTATCTCTTTTGATTCACCTCCTATCATCATCTTCTTCCTTTCATTCTCCTCGTCCTTCTCCTCCTTCTCATCTCCTCCTCTTTTTCCTCTCCTGCTATTTCCTTTTTTTTCTGTATCCTCTTTTAATTCACCTCCTATTAATTCTTTCCCTCTTCCTCTTCATTTTCACCCTTCTCTTCCTCCGTCTTCTCCTCCTCTTCCTCTTCATCTGCCTATTCCTCCTTCTAACTTCCAATACAGGTTCGATGTTCGCATAAATTATGCGCCATCTCATGTTTTGAAAGCGGCTTTACACCGTTTACAGTCTAAAATAGCAACCGAGACAGTCTCGTTCTACATCATATATATACAAAGAAATTAAACCGATTTGTTTACCTGAGTTGAGTTTTGGAAACGTTTGATGCTGGGAATTGACGGTCACAGCCGACTGAGATATCGCTACAAACGACAGACATATATATAAATATGTATATATATTTATATGCAACTCACATTTTTAGGTGCGAGGGGTTAAGCTAACGGATGCGTACGATTATCAAACGTTTTGTAACAATATTGATGCATGTGGAATAGTTGAAGTCATAAAAATTATAGGCCATTGAAAACGCTTTTGTGATATTAAGTGTTTTGTATATTTTATTTCAAGGCGACATCCGCCTCAACAGCTACTCTGCCTCCTCTGACCCTCTGAAAAACTGGACTCTGACATTCCTCGTACTGCTCTCTGGATGACCAAACTGATTTCACGCAACGCCCGTGAATAAGCTGGTGCTCTGCCCTGGGTTTTCAAGTGGTGCTTTAGAAGTTTGGAGATTACGATGACGATGATAATGACGACCGATGATTATGACGATAGCGACGATGATGACGATGACGATGATGATGACGATAATGATGATGATGATGATGATGATGACGATGACGATGACGATGATGATGATGACGACGATGATGACGATGGTGATGGTGATGATGATGACGATAATGATGATGATGATGACGACGATGACGACGATGATGATGATGACGATGATGATGATAACGACGATGACGACGATGATGATGGTGACGATGATAATGATGATGACGATGATGATGTCGATGATAATGTCGATGCTGATGAACTGTTGATGAGTTTAGCAGTTTCGTGTGTCTGGCGATGTCTCGCAGCAAGACATCGTTAGACACATTGAACTGGATTCGAACCTAAGACGGAACAGTTGTCGATGTGACCCAACCACTGGTGACCGCGACAGGCGACTTGCCACTTCATCTGGTGTGTAGGTCCTGTATGGCATCCAACCTCAGCCGTTGACCGATCGGACGCGTAGCGGACCCAGGCGTTGGCACTCACCTCCAGGTCAGCACAGCCGCTGGCTACACAGCAATCGTCCAAGCACAACAGACTTATATAGAGCCAATCATCGAGTAGCAACAACAGTGCAGGGCGACAATCAGTTACCAGTATTCATGTGGCGCCTCCGTAATTTAGTGTATGTGTGCGTATGTGTGTCTGTGTGTCTGTATGTCTGTAGGTATGTTTATATGTATGCATGTATGTATGCATGTGTGTATGTGTGTATATTAACACTTATAGAGCGCCCTACAAGAACCTCAGGAAGGCACTAAATGACTCTATTTAACAGTTTAGAATAAAAGCGTCTTCAATTATAGTCGAGGTAATGTCGCCTGTGCTGCACACAATGGGAGACTCCGTATTTTTAACGGCAAATTTTTAACGGCAAGGTGTTCCAACTTAACGGCCCAACGCACGGGAAGGCGCGGCCTGCCCGCATGGCGGTACGAGTTGCGGAACCACGAGTTCCACACGAGACGCAGAACGCAAGGATCGACGCCCCAACTGCCATGGCAATTGGAACACACATATCGCACATGTAGCATTGCGTCATGATGACTTTAAGGCATTTATTAAGCGCCAGTATTTGATGGCCGGCTGGTCTTCTTCAAGACGATTCTTTAAGATCTTTAAGTCTGAGGAATTTATCTTGATAAAGTGTTATAGAAACTTGTAATTATAGTTACCATATGACATTGGGACGGCAGCGCCACTGCAGGATGTCACAGCATTGCATCATTAGCATTTGATCGTTCGTTGCAAGTTGCCATCAGTTAAGAACGACAGAGGTCAATAAGTAAGATAACGGTCGGTGCCGATATATATATATATATACATATATATATACAAATCCATTCCTAAAGACATAAAACTGTCATTGGCATCCCGCGATCAATAAAACCTTGGACGGAATACGTTGCCTATCACGGTCTGTTAAATAACACATATACTCAATTATAAGCGCGAGTGATCCACATAATTAAGCAAAGATTATTTATCATTTACCCCTCGCAACACAAAGTACACATCCAACATCCTCTGCATCCAACATCCTCTGCATCCAACATCCTCTGCATCCAACATCCTCTGCATCCCCATCCACTAAACAACCCATTCTCCACTTCTTTTCTTTCTGACTCTCTTCCTCTCTGCAGCTATGGTCTCCCCGTCCCATTCTATTTCCCTCCCTCCCTCCCTCCCTCCCTCCCTCCCTCCC
>OY365822.1:11105821-11111491 GCA_959347315.1 Bimastos eiseni | reverse complement strand
ATTGTATGGTATTCGTACAAATATAATATTACGACACTTGCAATTTCTACACCAAGATCACAGGCACTTCCATGGCAGTGCGAGGTATATCCCAAGAAAATAAGATTGTCTTTAAGAAGCGAAAGGATGCAATGAGGAGGACAGGTTGATGCAATGAACCAGATATTGGAGGAAGTTGTCACCAAAGTATGTAGGTCGACAGGAGAGTGAAAATAAGGAAAGCTTGTGATCTTTCCTTATTTTCACTTTCCTGAGACTTGGTCGGGTCGGGTCAGGGCACAAATAACTGCACAATCGGTGGGTTGGGTCGAATCAATATAGATTCTTGCGGGTCGGATTGGATCGGGTCCATTTTGGATGGGTCTGATTGGGTCGAGTCAAAAAAATTGGACCCATGTACAACTCTGGTCGTGATTAATGGCAAGTACAATGCCAATTGAGTTGGGATTTAGTAGAACTTTTTACAAGGCGATCAGAAGACATCCAGAAGTGTAGGCAGCTGGACCATGCATCAGTGCGACTAGTGAGAGAAGGCGTGACATACATACATACATACATACATACATACATACATACATACATACATACATACATACATACATACATACATACATACATACATACATACATACATACATACATACATACATACATACATACATACATACATACATACATACATACATACATACATACATACATACATACATACATACATACATACATACATACATACATACATACATACATACATACATACATACATACATACATACATACATACATACATACATACATACATACATACATACATACATACATACATACATACATACATACATACATACATACATACATACATACATACATACATACATACATACATACATACATACATACATACATACATACATACATACATACATACATACATACATACATACATACATACATACATACATACATACATACATACATACATACATACATACATACATACATACATACATACATACATACATACATACATACATACATACATACATACATACATACATACATACATACATACATACATACATACATACATACATACATACATACATACATACATACATACATACATACATACATACATACATACATACATACATACATACATACATACATACATACATACATACATACATACATACATACATACATACATACATACATACATACATACATACATACATACATACATACATACATACATACATACATACATACATACATACATACATACATACATACATACATACATACATACATACATACATACATACATACATACATACATACATACATACATACATACATACATACATACATACATACATACATACATACATACATACATACATACATACATACATACATACATACATACATACATACATACATACATACATACATACATACATACATACATACATACATACATACATACATACATACATACATACATACATACATACATACATACATACATACATACATACATACATACATACATACATACATACATACATACATACATACATACATACATACATACATACATACATACATACATACATACATACATACATACATACATACATACATACATACATACATACATACATACATACATACATACATACATACATACATACATACATACATACATACATACATACATACATACATACATACATACATACATACATACATACATACATACATACATACATACATACATACATACACATACACATGTACACATACACATGTACACACATGCACACATACTGGCCATGAACATCCGCATAGAGGTGGCCAGTAGGGGAATATTTAGAAACTCGAGCAGGAATGTCAGTATTAATGGAAAATGCACAATAGCGGACCTGAAACAGAGACCTGGGGGACGGAAAATTTGATTACGACTCAATGGTTCCCAACTCCTTGTATAGCCACAAATTACCATTTGATTGCGATCAGAGAGGTAGGGCCGAAAAGTCAGAGTATAAGAGGCTCCGAAACGAAAAGAAATTTTATGCGTCGAATTTGGATATCATCATCAACCGTGACGATCAACTCCTTGAACTTTCTCCCTCCATCCTTGCACTTCGCTCGTTCAATAGACTTGACCTTTTGGTTCCTTGAACTAGAACAGTTATGGCTAAGTCTCGATCCTTTGCTTCAATTGGTCCCTCTATGTGAAATGCACTTTCTCCAGCTGTTCGCTCTGAAATTCTATCTCGCAGTCTCGCATCCTCTTTCGATTTTCTCAACACCTGCTTCTTCTCGCGGTGCCTATATCGCACTGGCAGCGCTGCTGAACGGTTCACCTTACAAAAGGCGTTCTATAAATGCTCAAATACAATACTCTATGTCGACATTTTCAATTTTACAGCTACGATCAATATGATTCTATTGGCTTAATGTATAAGCCGTTACAATAGCTTATATAATTATAGAGGCGATTATGTTGCCTATATATGAGCGTATGACTTATATAGCCTGACTTATATAACTTACATTCACAATACATACATACTCACAGTCATAATACCATCGAATTTATCTAAGTAAAGATTAGGCTGGCGCATATGCAGGGTTTCTTTTGCTGTATGAGAAGCTTAATATGTGATTGAGGTTGCTTTTTCTTTGTAGCCCTCTTCGAGTTACCGATTAACTGATTATATGCTTAGAATCTGTGTGTTTCTTCTCTTCTACGATATAAATAACCTGAGAGAGTTGAACGACCTCTTCAACAGATAACAATTCCTTAACCACATATTAGGACATGTATTACTGGTCTTTCCTTTTGGGGGAATACAGACCGTGGCTCAAGAAGGAGGGCGACGACTCGTTTAAATCAAATCAAATATGTTTTTATTGATCCAATTTGGATTGTACACTGTCATTACATGACAAGTAGAAAAAGCTGTACAAAAGAACATTTGAGTAATAACATAATATTATAAGGGACGGGACAATAGGGAAAAAGAATGGCCCTAAGGGACCCAAAGATCCCGCTAGCAACAACTCTTGCAACAACTCCGTAAAACGTTAGCACTCCGACACTACCCGTCCCAAGCCTGGATAAAGGAGGAGGGCAACGTTAATGATCCTTGCTATCGGACAGTCAGTGTCGGTAGACTGCAACGATTACTCCCACGCTGCTTGCCGTCCAGCAGTGCCAGTCTTAAACCTTGATATAGGAGGGCGACGCTAATGATCTATGTCATTACTGCGTCTAACCAACAGCGACGATCTATCTTACAACAATTGATACGCCACATCGATCTTGAGGAGTTAATCGTATTTCTAAAGACATCGCGTCACAATATAGAAACTTCATCCCTGGTCTCAAAGGTTAATCGCTGGCTCAATGACGTATCCGAGCGTAAAGAACTCACAGGGTGTTTGCGGTGCGCCAACCATCAACAGGTGACCCCGTCCTCGTCGGTCGGTGGTTCCAGCCGTGTTTCCAGGGCGTCGAGTACCCTCTGGTTTTTTTTATTCATCATGGGCTACACGGAGGTGGACTAACGATTCGCAGGAGACGGCTTCGATCGTTGGTCGAGAGGTTCTCCTCCGATTAATTTCTCTGTTTAGACCGCGTGAACCGATGCATAACACACCTGCTCAGTTTTGTGATAATAGGCGACAAGTTATTTGCATGATTATCATGCGTCTAATGCAAGTACGTATGTACGTACGTAACTACGTATGTACGAGTGTACATGCATTTAGGCATGAATTCATGTATGTATGTACGCATTCATGCATGTCTTTATTTGTATATGTATGTATGTACGTGTGTGTATACATGTATTTAGAATTTTATGTGTGTATGAATACATGTTTATGTAATCGAGAATTTACGTAGCGTTCCCTCAAGATATCTACTCTGAGGCACTCTCTGCCCTGGCCTAAATGATGTTAAATATCACATGATCGAACATAATGCACACCAGTTAGCAAAACAGTATGCATGCATGTATGTATGTATGCATGCATACATACATACATGCATGCATGTTTGCATGTATGCATGTATGCATGTATGCATGTATGCAAGCAAGCAAGCAAGCATGCGTGCATGAATGTATGTATGTATGTATGTATGTATGTATGTATGTACGTATGTATGTACGTATGTATGTACGTATGTATGCATGCATGTATGTATCTATTGTATGTATGTATCTATTGTATGTATGATTGTATGTATGTAAGTATGTATGATTGTATGTATGTAAGTGTGTATGATTGTATGTATGTAGGTAGGTAGGTATGTATGTATGTACGTGTGTTTACATACGAAGTCTATGCATGTTGTTTGTCTCCGAGTCCGACTCGTTCCCTGCATTTGTGGCATCAGTTACCCTTCTATTTGTGTGTGCGTGCGTCTGTATGTTTTGCACCTATCACCTACCTGTACCTACAAAGCATGGAGGTATATACACACATATATATATATATGAGTATATACACACCCACATATATGCAGCAACAATAGATGACAGGCTGTCTTTTTCAATCTACTAAAAGCATCTACTCAGTGGCTCATTGCTGTTATCGTCATTGCGTGATATCCCCACGGTCGTCCATTGAATAGAAACCTCTTCCGTCCATTTCTACAGAGATTTTCAATGTATCTTATCTCTACCGCTGAGAGCTGCGTTAAAGTCCGCCAGGTATATCCGTACAAAGCTTTCGTCAGGTGGTCGACTCAGAGAAATGGTTCACACCTGGGTGAGATGGTGGGATCGCTGGCGTGACCAGCTCGTGCCTTACACTGGCTTCCACGCGGAAGGAGAGCGTCATCAGCTCCAGAGGAAGACTTCTAATTTCGGTTTCATGGGATCGTATACATGTATGACTGAATTGCATCAAGGATTGTTGAAAACAATGGCAAATGGAACGACAATGCCTGCACACGTATAAGTACGGCGATGACAGGTAGAGAGGCAGATATAGAGGGTGAGAGAGAGAGACAGACAGACAGAGAGAGACAGGGAGAGACAGGGAGAGACAGAGACGGAGAGATAGAAACAGAGGCAGAGAGAGAAGAGAGAGAGAGACAGACAGACAGACAGACAGACAGACATAGAAAAGAAAGAGAGACAGAGAGACGGAGACAGACAGACATAGAAAAGAAAGAGAGACAGAGAGACGGAGACAGACGGAGACAGACGGAGACAGACGGAGACAGACGGAGACAGAGAGACAGAGATGATGACACAGGTAGACACCCAACGGCAGGCAGACACTCAGACAGATATATGAATGCAGGCAGAAAGTAGTCCAGCGGATGAATAATGCTCGATTTTTAAAAATTCTGTTCACTCACGTTGTTGCAATTTAATTATTTCCTAAATATTAATTAGCGGACGATCAGGCTTAGGCGCATTCTTACAAGCGTTCAATCTCACTGTCGCTGTATCCCCACACTCTGCACTCTTGCCAGCTTGTTCTCTCTCTTTCAGTCAGTCAATCGGCCAGTCAGTCAATCGGTCAGTCAGTCAGCCAGTCGGTCAGTCAGCCAGCCAATCAGTTAGTCAATTAATCAGCCAGTCAGTCAGTCAATTAGTCAGCCAGTCAAACAATCAATCGTTCAGTCAATTGGTCAGT
>OY365822.1:11085821-11103321 GCA_959347315.1 Bimastos eiseni | reverse complement strand
TACAACTACCTTTTTCCTCGAAGTCTTACCTCGCGCCATCTGCCTCTCATTTTTTGTTGTGCTGCTTCGGCATTGTGGTGATTTCAGTTAAAAGATACCGTAACAACGGTGATCGTTAGCGTAGCCCTCCTCCTTTATCCATGCTTGGTCCTAGCACTGCCAGAGTGCGAGCAGTGGCGGAATTCTTAGTAAGAGATGCAGTGGTAATTTCAGTTTCAGAACACAGCGATAACAAATATCAATGTAGTCGACCCTCTCCTTTATCCAGGCTTGGTCCAGGCACTGTCAGAGTGCAATCAGTCGAGGAGTTCTTTATAGAAGATGTAGTAGTAATAGCTTCAGTTTAAGAGCACCGTGTGATAAGTAAGATCATTAGCGTCGCCCTCCTTCTTTATCGAGGCTTAGTACTGGCACTGCCAGTGTGCGAACAGTGGCTGAATTCTTTATAAGAGATATAGTAGTAAGTTTCAGTTTAGCAACACCGTGTGATAAGTAAGGTTATCAGCGTTGCCCTCCTCCTTCATTCAGGCTTGGGACTGACACTGTTAGAGTCCGAATAGTGATGGAGTTGCGAGTCATAAACAATCCCGTCGGCTACTATACATGACCCCTACCGACCTTTCCTGCACTGATATTCCGCTTCCATGTAGCTCTTCAGCTCCATGTTGCAAGGTCGAATGTTGTCGAAGGTGGGTTCAACGACCTCGACGGAGCAGGCCGTCCTTCCGGAGCATCGCTGGTCGAGGAGGCCGATGACGCTGGTGAAGCATCCCATGTATCCGAAGTTGGTCCTAACGCAGCGTCCGAACCTCATCCGACCATAGATGGCGCTTATCATCACGATCACCTCGTCATCGTCACACCTCGCCTCAAACCTTTCGTAGTAACAATACTCCTTCGAACCACGGTAGGTGGACACTGAAGAAGAAAGCAAGATGGCGGCAGCGTGTTATTAGCGCCGTAATTACTACTAGGCCAACAAGGACCGGCCAAGGGCGAAACATTTAAAGGGGCGGCAAAAGTTAGTTCTAAAATATATTAAATCTAACAAAGTAAATGATAGCAAACCAGTGGACAATGGAAGAAATGTTTAATCAGTGCGTTTTACTGTTATTAAAAATTAAACTAATAAACTTAATAAATTAGTGCAATTTATTTCATTTCATTTTTTACCGGAAAGCAAGAACATGCTGGTAGTGCTGTGTTTCTTTTCCTACTACAACGTCTGTTGAAATTTTCGGATTTCCATGTGCAATTTCAAATTTTGGAGGGACGGCCAAGAAATCCCAGGGGCGGAAAATTATTAAATGAAAGTATGCATGGCTTGGAGACGAACTAATATTTGATTCAATGTGAAGGTTAATAAAAGCGTTTCCATTCTATAATAAAGACCGTCGTATGCACTTGCAAACTGGCAGTGCCAGTCCCAATCCTGGTATAAGGAAGGAGGTCGACGCTAATGATTATTTGCTATTCACCAGCGTCGTTAAACTAAAACCACTTGACCCAGCGAGGCAACACTCTAGAGAGAAACAGAACACAGATGATGACTAAGTGTCCGCCTAATGCAGACATGACTGGCCACGCTCGGAACCATCGCGACGCCTCTAATTGTCTGCTTGTCTTCATCTCGATGTCTAACTCCATTTAATTCGCTTAGGCTCCGTATCCCTCTCCATGTCTCCATATAATTACTTATTTCTTCTTCCGGATCTCCACGCAAGCGCTCACAAACACACACACAAACACATAAACACCCACATATCAACGCATACACATCTACCACATACACACACCTAATTACACACACGAACACCTACACCTATAAACATACTAATCAACACACACCCACACTCACACACATCACAATCGCAAGTCTCTAGAAACACCTCGTCGTCGCTATTCTTGCCCAATAGGAAAGTGGCGATATATAAATATGTGATTTCAATTAACGTGATACATCTGTCCGCGCTCTTGGCTGATGCGAGACTTTCTTTAGCTTCCGTCGCAAATACTAATCGCTGTTCATCTGTGATTACCAACCAACATAACTCTCGTTAAGTCGAAGTCATGCCAAACTCCAGATGGCGCTGTTGGTGCAAATACGCGTCATCGTCACCCACCACCTCCTCCTCCTTCCTATCATCCTACTCATCCTCCTTCTCGACCACTTCCTCTGTGTGCCTGCCTCTCCTCCCTCTCCTGTTCACTGTAGTATTTCCTGTTTCTCCAACTCTGTCCTCTTCTCACTGTTATTGGCTATACTGCGTCAGGTGACAACACAAACAGTAGGCCTACGTTCAGTCCGCTCGATGTCTGTTCAATGCATGCATGGATAGACTTCCTCATTATTCCGTCACGCCTCGTCTGTTCTTTCGTTCATTCATTCATTCATTTAGTCAATCAGTCAGCCGTTCAGTCATTCATTTAAGCAATCAGTCAATAGACATTTGTTAAATTAGCAAGTTAATCAGTTAGTTAGTCAGTCACTCATTCAGTTAGCCAAGCAATCAAGGAACCAATAAATCAATCAATAAATCAATAACCAATCAATCAGTCATTCAACCAATCAGTCAATCAACCAGTCAATCGTTCCTTCAGTCAGTCAATCAGTAATTAAATCATTTATTCATTCACTCGATCAGTCTTTAAGTATACACACGCAAGTTTCATTTTCTCATTCTCTGTCAAAGCTCGATCCTTTTTAATCGATGAAGTTCAGTAATCTCTTTCCGTTACTGTCCGTGAGTTTAAGCGTCTGAGACCAAAGCCTTCTTCAGACGATTAATGATTCATTAATCAGGATCTCAATTAACAATGTCGATTATTAAATCGACCAGTGCTCTCCCCTCCGTCTATATCTAAGAGTTTAACTTTTGAACTACTACGACATGATTCCATCTAATGACTGGGCTGATGATTACAAGAGCAATAGTCTAGACAACTACAGTGATGAATGTGATTATGATGTTGACGACGTTACTGATTATCTAGGTGATGATGAGACGATGATGCTGACGACGACGACGATGATGATGATGGTGGTGGTGGTGACGGAGATTGTGATGCTGATGACGACAACGATTATGCTGCTGCTGCTGATGATGATGATCCGAGTAGGGATGAAGTAGCCAAACAGCCTCAGCCTCAGCCAAGTACGTATGGGAGCCAAGTAGATGAGGATAATAAGCCTGGCAAAATTCTCACGCACCTGCGACGATGATAGGCGCTCTACCCCATGAATACAACATACACATTCTCATATTTCTAAGACATCTAAAGATATATATATACCTCTGAATATGTATATATAATATATATAATATATATATATATAATATATATATAATATATATAAGCTTTCGTTTCTTAGCTTTGTTTGGTCGCTCTCCTCTCTCTCGTAGTATCATCTTCCTACCATCGCCATGTAAATCGAACACTGTTTAACATTAAGGCCCAAAAATTCAGTAACATACCAAACACCGCTTTCAATTACATGCGTGTCTATGATGTGACTGTTAGATATATATATATATAAGGATGCATACTCCATTCTTTTATCGATACTTGTATATTATATATATAATATATAAATATCATATATATATATATATACGTAGCTGTGATTCAAATAGGCAAAGTGTGAGTATGCGCTGGTATTGTGTGCCTTTAACGAACATGTGGCTGTGCGCACAGGCATGCGCACCTGTGTGTCAGAGTGAGTGTGCGTGTGCGCTTTGTGTCCGTAGGTGTTAATTACACCGTACGTGTGTGTGCGTGTGTAGATGAGTATGCTCGTGTGTGTGTGCGCGCGCGCGTATGTGTAGGTGAGTGTGTGTGCTCGTGTGTGCGTGTGCGAGCGTGGGTTCGTGCGTGTGTTGAGCCGAGTTCCAGCCACCAGTTGGCAAATCATCGCAGATTCTGCACACGCGATGTGTGTCGATGAAGGTAACTCAGTCTTCCAAGCAAAACATAATTAATAATTCGAGCCTCTCACCTTCATCACCTCCTCCCACTCCTCCTCCTCCCCCTCCTCCGACTGTTGATGCCATGAGAAAAAGCAGGACCCCCGGAAGCCACCCGCCCTCCCCATCGATTCCCAACGCCCCGTCGATGCTCATAATTGCTGCTGCTGCTGCTGCTGCTGCTGACGGAAAAGGAATCGTTCCCTCTTCCTATGGCATCCGATGAAGATGCCGAATCCTTCCAATGACGTCAGTGTCGCTCCTCCGCTCTTGATGCCTGGATCGGAGGAAGTGCGTTGTCTCTCTGTTCTTTCTCGCAGGCGGATAATGGTCTCAGAATAAGATTCTGCTGCTGCTGTTGTCGTTGTGAAGGCGGCGGCGATGTCGCCGAGAAAGGGCGGTATAGCTTTGGCGGGAGGACATCAAAGCTGGAACCGGCTGAAACAAAACAGGTGTCTTCATTCGGAGAGTCGTATCTTCTGCTTTGTGTAGCATGAAATGCAGAAAGAGAGGCCGAGTAATTCTTAAGACGACTCAACCATTGTGTCTGAGCATCGACACGACGCTCAGTCTCTCTGTCTCTGTCTTTGTAGCTCTGTCTCTGTCTCTGTCTCTGTCTCTGTCTTTGTAGCTCTGTGTCTGTCTCTATATCTGTCTCCGCCTCTGTCTCTGCTCTGCCCTGTCTGCCTGGCTCTCTCCCTCTCTCTGCTTCTCTCTCTATCTGTCCGTCTCTCTCTATCTGTTCATTCTGTTCTCCCTGTCTGCCTCTCATAGGAGCCACTGCGTCAGTATCCATCTTTATTTCTATTGATATCTGCGTCTTACTTCGACGATCTGTTTGACTGCTGTATCATAGAGAGAGAGAGAGAGAGAGAGAGAGAGAGAGAGAGAGAGAGAGAGAGAGAGAGAGACAGACAGACAGACAGACAGACAGACAGACAGACAGAGAGAGACAGAGACAGAGACATAGACAGAGACAGAGACAGAGACAGAGACAGAGACAGAGAGACAGAGAGACAGAGAGACAGAGAGACAGAGAGAGACAGACAGACAGAAACAGAGACAGAGACAGTGGATATAGAAGAAACGTAGAACAAAGAACAGGTGACAGCGGACATCAGAGCACATAACAGAGTGGAGATGCTTCAGAAGAATAGAGACTACATGGATGGATGGATGGATGGATGGATGGATGGATGGATGGATGGATGGATGGATGGATGGATGGATGGATGGATGGATGGATGGATGGATGGATGGATGGATGGATGGATGGATGGATGGATGGATGGATGGATGGATGGATGGATGGATGGATGGATGGATGGATGGATGGATGGATGGATGGATGGATGGATGGATGGATGGATGGATGGATGGATGGATGGATGGATGGATGGATGGATGGATGGATGGATGGATGGATGGATGGATGGATGGATGGATGGATGGATGGATGGATGGATGGATGGATGGATGGATGGATGGATGGATGGATGGATGGATGGATGGATGGATGGATGGATGGATGGATGGATGGATGGATGGATGGATGGATGGATGGATGGATGGATGGATGGATGGATGGATGGATGGATGGATGGATGGATGGATGGATGGATGGATGGATGGATGGATGGATGGATGGATGGATGGATGGATGGATGGATGGATGGATGGATGGATGGATGGATGGATGGATGGATGGATGGATGGATGGATGGATGGATGGATGGATGGATGGATGGATGGATGGATGGATGGATGGATGGATGGATGGATGGATGGATGGATGGATGGATGGATGGATGGATGGATGGATGGATGGATGGATGGATGGATGGATGGATGGATGGATGGATGGATGGATGGATGGATGGATGGATGGATGGATGGATGGATGGATGGATGGATGGATGGATGGATGGATGGATGGATGGATGGATGGATGGATGGATGGATGGATGGATGGATGGATGGATGGATGGATGGATGGATGGATGGATGGATGGATGGATGGATGGATGGATGGATGGATGGATGGATGGATGGATGGATGGATGGATGGATGGATGGATGGATGGATGGATGGATGGATGGATGGATGGATGGATGGATGGATGGATGGATGGATGGATGGATGGATGGATGGATGGATGGATGGATGGATGGATGGATGGATGGATGGATGGATGGATGGATTGGTGTGTGTTTATGTTTGTATCTGACTATCTTGCTATTTGCCAAGCACCATTAAAAGGCCTCGTCAGATTGCTTTAAATGACTGAGTGATCTAAAGGATGCCTCTCAGGATTTGGGAAAAGACGCAGATCTTATCACTGAGTTTAATTCAACTGAAACTACAGTTGACAAGGCAAGGTTTAGTGTAAATGTTGACGTTAACGACTCTTTACAGGCTGACTCTGAAGCTGTCTTCGTTACTATCATTGGCAGGCTGACCCTAATATGTCACGACTTGCTGCGGTCATCTGGTTAACTATGACTACCTTTATTTAGTCTGTACATTTATCTTAAAGATCCAGTGGAACATTTGTTACTTGTTTCACTTGGTAGCTTTGGGATTGGCATAGAGCAACGATCGGGCATTTTCTCGTTTAGAATGACCGCCAAGTGATTTTTCTAGAGAGTATTAGAGACAAAGACGGTTACGCGGATTCACAGCACTATAAAAAGATTTATTCTAGTGTGTGTGTGTGTATGTGTGTGTGTGTGTGTATTTGTGTGTGTGTTTGCGTGTGCGTGTGTCACTGTTTGTGTGTGCGTGTGTATTATTGTGTGTGCCTGCGTATTAAGATTAGCCACAGGGAAGTGGTTCCATTTATCTTTTTCATCTGACTCTTGGGTGACGACATTTCAGTCCTTTCTTCCTTTACCCAATGCGGTTTTCCTTCCGCTGCGGAATGTCAAACCGATTCCTATCCAGCGGTGTATGAATAGCACTCGCAGAGGGAATATGAAGAATCCACGCACCGTGTATCTTTACAGCTGCCGCGTCATGGAAATAGCTCGCACCGTCAAGCCATGCAGCTATTTGTAAGCTATCGTCCGTGTCATTTGAGTATCTTTACAGCTTACCTCCATTGCATTCTCCACATACAACGAATGGCACAAACAGCCAATTAATGCTCTGCTGATGCAGCATAGACGCTTTACCACCTAAATGTGGTTCTTATGCAATTTCGTTCAGCTGTAACTGTACTATGTATTACTATATTATACATAGTATATACTAAATATATACTATGCTATACCATGCATTCTACAAGGTGAGAGGTTGAATGTTATTCTATTCTTCAATTCCATTCTATTATAATCCATTCTATTCTAATATAATCCATTCTATTCTATCATATTCTATCATGTTCTATTCTATTATGTTCTATTCTGTTCTATTCCATTCTATTCTATTCTGCTCTGTTCACATATTTGTAAAATGATTCTCACAGTACAACTTAATCAGAAGGAAGGCAAGGCATGAAGGATGGAGAGTGGAGGTAGAAAGGAAGGATAAAGAGGAAGAAGGAGGATGGGGTTGATCACTTTATGGGGTTAAGTTCGACCCTTGG
The DNA here is from genome assembly GCA_959347315.1 of Bimastos eiseni. Lineage (NCBI taxonomy): Eukaryota > Metazoa > Annelida > Clitellata > Crassiclitellata > Lumbricidae > Bimastos > Bimastos eiseni. Next base: position 11,095,769 of record OY365822.1, on the reverse strand, counting down.
GTATTACCCTATATTGCGTCATTAGGTCTTTGGGCGGTTGACGTAGTCAATGGTTTTAGTTAGGACTGAGCCTTAGTACGTGGAGAGCAAGACAAAAGAGAAACTGAAGTACTAATGGAACAGAAAGTGAGAAAAGAACTGAAAAGAAACCAAGGTACTAATGGTAGAGAAACTGAGGTACTAACAATTGAGAAACTGAGGTACTAATGGTAGAGAAACTGAGGTACTAACAATTGAGAAACTGAGGTACTAATGGAAGAGAAACTGAGAGACGAGCTGAAGAGAAACTGAGGTACTAACTGTAGAGAAACTGAGGTACTAATGGTAGAGAAACTGAGGTACTTACTCAGGAGAAACTGGGATACTGATCTGTGTGAAACTGAGGTACTAATTGAGGTGAAACTGAGGTACTAATTAATGTGAAACTAATATAGGACCTACTAACCGGTTTCACGTAATTTCCTTTGAAACGAGAGCGAATTGAATTAGTCAAACGCAGAGCGACGACATTGGTACGAAAATCGTTCCAGTTTATCATGGTCTTACGCAGGTCAACACAGAGGGCGCTCCAGCCGATGTTCGTCTCATGACGTCATATCCGCCGGAAGTGTCGCTTCAGTACGTACGGCGCGTGAGGAGAGACTTCCGGAAGTAGATATATCGAAATGGTGGCGCAACCTGGCGAGCAAAAGACAGAGTAACTCGTAGAGGAGAGAGAGAGGTGTCGCTTTCGACTGAATGGTTGCTGGGGCTAAAGACTGGAGCAGCAGCTGTCTCTGCAACCGCTGCTACTCTCCAGCACGCACTGGATCGTGATGTGCGTACTGCGCTGCTGGCCAGTGTCACTTGGATACCTGTCTGTCTGTCTGTATACCTATCGGTCTGCCTATCTGTCTGCCTGCTTATCTAGCTGTCTGTCTGTCTGAATATATCTTTACCTATCTGCCTGCCTGTCTGTCTGTCTTTCCCTCTACCTATCTGTCTTTTTAACTCTCTACCTATCTATCTGTCTGTCTATCTCTATACCTACCTGTCTGTCTCTTTCCCTCTACCTATATGTCTGTCTATCAACTTAATATGTCTGTCTATCTATCTATATGTCTGTCTGTTAACCCATCTGTCTGTCTGTCTGTACGTATGTATGTCTGTCCGTCCGTGTACCTATTTGTCTGTCTGTCTGCCTGCTTGCTGCTTCTAAGCCTGACGGTATCTATATCTATCTATCTATTTGTCTGGCTGGCGCACTGTATATCTATCTCTGTCTATCTCTGTCTATCTCTGTCTATCTCTGTCTATCTCTGTCTATCTCTGTCTATCTCTGTCTATCTCTGTCTATCTCTGTCTATCTCTGTCTATCTCTGTCGGTCGGTCTGTCCGTCTGAATTGTTCTGGTCTGCATGTGTGCTTGACTGTGCTCATATCTTCCCTTCTACGTGTCTGTCTGCCTACTAGACCGCCTGACTCATTGACTGTATGCGTGGCTCACTGTACGTTTACCTGCCTATATATCTGACTACATATCAGCTCAGTCTGTCCATCTGTCTGCCTACTTGTTTGTCTGTGTCTGTCTTCCTCACTTTCCTCTGTACGTCTGAATCTGCGACTGCGTGAGCCCCTTCTTTTCCTTCAATCCGTCTGTCTCACTTGTTCCCTCTCTTGTACCTCTACCTCTCCTTCTTTGGCTGTCTCTGAACCAGTCACTGACGCCTTCTTAGATGCCTTCCTTTCCTACTCTCCTTCTTCCTTCCTTTCCTCTTCCCTTCTTTTCCTCTCATTTTGCTTTATCGCTTTCAGTTCCTATTTCTCCGTCTTTTATCTTTTCCCGTTCTCGTCATTCGTTCCCCCTCCACCCATCCATCCATATACATTCATATTTATATAAAAATATATAAATATATATATATATATTATTGCATACATATACAATTATACATATACAAACACATATATATGAATATGAACATACATATTATATGCCTGTGTGTGCGTATTTGCGTACGCGTGTCTATGTGTACAATCTGATAATTCGCAGAGATTGCAGATAGCGACGGAAGCAGAGAATGAGCAAGAGACAGACAGACAGGCAAAGACAGAGAGAGAAAGAAAGAGAGACAGAGAGAGAGGCAGAGAGAGACAGAGGCAGAGAGAGACAGAGACAGAAAGAGACAGAGAGAGACAGACAGACAGACAGACAGACAGAGACGCGGTTGACATCAATCACAATATCGCTTGGGCCACGTGTCAATCGATCGATCCAGACATCGGTCCTGTAGGAAGACACACACACAAACACCGACAGATACATACACACAGAGGCAGACTGACAAGCTGGTAAAGACGCGGACATTCAAACACACAGACAAATATCAAACGGAGACTCAAAGTTAGTTTGCTTGTGATGCGCTTAACCGAAATGCGTTTCTTCTCTCTAACACAGTCTGAAAAGGCACTACATAAGTATAATCCGGGTTTGGTTTTCGACCTTACGCCTACTTCTTTACATTACCTGGAAGGAGGAAGAAAGAGAGAGAAATACAAAGAGACTGAGGCATACAGACAGAATAAAAGAAGATGACAGAATATAAGAGTTTAAAAAGTCACATGCAATCTTGGCCAAAGTGCCCGTGGATACCGTTACTTGCAGAAGGTATAGGTTGCACTGATAACGTGCAGAATGTGTCTGTCTGTCTGCCTGTCTGTCTGCCTGTCTGTCTGTCTGTCTGTCTGTCTGTCTGTCTGTCTGTCTGTCTGTCTGCCTGTCTGTCTGTCTGCCTGTCTGTCTGCCTGTCTGTCTGTCTGTCTGTCTGTCTGTCTGTCTGTCTGTCTGTCTGTCTGCCAGTGAAAAGGCTGTATCCAGCGACTTCGCTTTTATAGACGCTGTAGAAATATCGAGGTTACGATTACGGTTTATTTACGATACTCGCTTGTACCTCGATCACCGCACCGCACTATACCTGCTTGCTTATCAACCTGTCTGTCTGCTACCTACTGCCTGTCCGCCTGTCTGTCTGTCTGTATGTCTGTCTGTATGTATGTGCGCCCTATATGTACGTATGTTTGCATATATACATGCGCATGTATGTCTGTCTGTCTGTCTGTGTCACTCTATGAGTCTGTCTAGGTCCGTCCATCCATCCTTCCGTTTGACTACATACGACCGCGTCCTAACGATGGTCAACTTCTGCGCTCTCGCTGGAGGTCGCTCTCTTCGATATACGCTTATCGATGCCACTTCGCCTGATTGCCGACGCCTTTGCCTCTGCCACCCTCCCTCCCTCCCTCCCTTCTATCGTCCCTCTCTCCCTCCCTACCTACCTCCTTCCTCCTCCTTCTTTATCCCACCTATCTCTCCAACTGTCTCTCCATTTCTCACTCACCTCAGAGGCGATTAATTGGCAGCGAGAGGTCAAATGTCAAACGGCATCAAATGAATGTCTCTCTGTCTGTCTATCTGTATGTCCTTCTTCTCTCCTGTCCTGTCTTCTCCACTGTTCAATTCTCCGATTATATTCTCCGAATTCTCCTATCTTCTCGACGCCCTTCTTCCAGATCTGCTGCTCATCTTATGTCTCTTGGCCTCTCATCTTCTCTTCTTCCGCGGTTCTCCCTTTTATCTGCTCTTCTCTTATCTTCTCCTATTCATGCATTCATTCATCTTCTCTGCCATCCCATCACATCTTTTCTTCTTCTCTTCTATCCTTATCAACTCTATTCTATCCTCTCATATCCATATATCATATCCTATATTCTATCCTCAATCACCGTTTTTACCTTGTTCCATTCTGCTAAGCCCTGTTTCACCCTGTTCCACTCTGTTCCGCTATGTGACGCTTTGTTCCGCTCTGTTATACTGTGCTAAGCTGTGTTCCACTCTATTCTGTTCTGTTCTCAGTTACTGACATATCAACTGCGTGATTTGCGTGCCTCTTCTGAATGCAGGAAATGAGAGGTGATCAGTCCACAGTGTCTACATAGTTCCGTGTCGGCGTCTTTTAGATTGAGACAGACAGACAGACAGACGGACGGACGGACAGATAGACAGACAGAGAAGTACATTGAGGTGGTTTTGGTGTGCTGTATAAATAGGAAAGGAACCACGTGAAATCCAAACGGAACTCATTATTCTATATAGAACCCGCATTGAGCCCATGTGGGTCGCGTCTGATGCACACGCAATAGCTGTAGACAGGAGAGACAGAGACAGAAACAGAAACATAGAGACGGAGACAGAGAGACAGAGACAGAGACAGAGAGACGAAGACGGAGACAGAGAAAGATATAGATATAGAGACAGAATGAGGGGAAAGAGAGACACAAACAGAGAGGCAGAGCCAGATAGTCAGAGACAGAGAGACAGAGACAGAGAGAGATAAAGAGAGACACAGAGAGAGATAGAGACAGAGACAGAGACAGAGACAGAGATAGAGACAGAAAGATAGAGAAAGAGACAAAAACAAGGACAGAGACAGAGCTAGTGAAAAAGACGGACAGCGACAGAGACAGACAGGGAGAGGGGAAGGAAAGTGAGGAGGTAAGAAGAAGGGAGAGATAAGAGAGCCGAGAGATTCTGTGTTAGTTACGATCTCGCTCCACAAGTATCACACCATATAGCGGCGAGTAAGGGTAAAAAGATTTATTCCTTATCGATTCTTCGTCGTCTTTGGTATCGAACTCTTAAGCCTCGTCTCCGTCTCTTATCTCTCCGCCGCACCGGATATTGACCATCATTCCCGATAGCACTTTCTGCGATCGTCGCCAGGCGGCGAAAGATATTTGGCGCGTCATCGATCGCGCTTTATAAGGGGAATTGGGAGAGACAAAGAGACGGAGGCAGAGAGACAGACGGATGGATAGACAGATCTGATAAAGCGGTTGCCACGCGCCAGAGACTTCGCCGTCTCGATATGAGACGTCACAGGAGCAGCGCCTTTATCCGACGGCGACACCTAGCGGTGGGTGAGGTGGCGCAAATGCGCTCATATTGTACCACGCGATGATTTATGGGGAGTCGGTTTCGGCATCGAGGCAGAGGAGGGAAGGGGTGGGTGGTTGGAGGGATGTAGACAAATGAAGGCAGGGCGGGAAGAATGGGTGTTGTGAGAGAGCGAGATGGATGTATGAATGGACGGATGGATAGATGACTAGATGGATCGATAGATAGATAAATGGATGGATGGATGGATGGATGGATGGATGGATGGATGGATGGATGGATGGATGGATGGATGGATGGATGGATGGATGGATGGATGGATGGATGGATGGATGGATGGATGGATGGATGGATGGATGGATGGATGGATGGATGGATGGATGGATGGATGGATGGATGGATGGATGGATGGATGGATGGATGGATGGATGGATGGATGGATGGATGGATGGATGGATGGATGGATGGATGGATGGATGGATGGATGGATGGATGGATGGATGGATGGATGGATGGATTGACATGTAGACAGATAGATATACATATGGCCCCATATATAGATGGAGAAAGAGAGAGAGAGAGAGAGAGAGAGAGAGAGAGAGAGAGAGAGAGAGAGAGAGAGAGAGAGAGAGAGAGAGAGAGAGAGAAGGAGAGAGACAGATAAACAGAAAGAGAGACAGAGACAGAGACAGAGACAGAGACAGAGACGGACAGAGACAGGCAGACAGAGCGACGGACTGACGGGCGTAGGAACGGAGGAAGGAAGATAAGAATTTAGGGATGGATGGAGGGAGAGGTATTCAACGGAGTATTTCCGTCCTTCCCTATTCCCTATTCCCTCGTCTCCGATCGGATCAACTAAGCATGAATGTCGCACACAGACTTACGTAAATCCAGTGGGTAAAGGATGCAAAGAAGGACCGATGAAGGAAGCAAGGAGGATGGAGAAGGAGACAGAGACAGAAACAGAAACAGAGACAGGGGCAGAGACAGGGACAGGGACAGGGACAGGGACAGGGACAGGGACAGAGACAGAGAGTGAATAGAAGAAACGTTAAATAAAGCGCAGGTGAACGCGGATATGAAGGCGCATGGCGGAACAGAGAGTGAAGATGCCTAAGAAGAATTAACAATGGATGGATGGATGGATGGATGGATGGATGGATAGATGGACGGTGACATAGACAGAGACAGAGACAGAGACAGTGACATATAGACAGAGACGGCTAGGGGTATAGAAGAAGGACGAGAGCGAGAGATAAGGAGATTGTGAACAATGGTACGTTAAAGAATGAACAACGGATGAGGCAGTAGGAAGAGACAGAGATTACAGAGACAGACAATCACAGAGAATGCTGGAGACAGTGACAAAGATGGAGGCGTAAACAGAGACATAGACGAAGACAGACAGAGCCACATAGACAATGGCAGACAGATATATACAGAGAGAGACTGAGACAGAAACACAGAGACACAATAAGACACAGACAATGTCAGACAGACATAACAACCGAGCAACCGAGACAGACACAGAGGCCGACTTAGACACTAAGCCACGACGCCAACAACCGTCAGCGAGAAGTGTCACGAAACGGCGACAACTTCGCTCAACGTTCCCCTCATCTTCCTCCGTAAATCCTCCGCCCCCGGATTAGGGAGTGACGCCGTCGCTGCCTTCCCTGCCCCTAAGCACCATCGGCAGGCAGCCTGGCGCTCTCCGACGACCATAGCAAGAACACGACTCCCTTTGCTGCTGACAGGTGCCTCGAGAGCTGCCAAAACCCACCGTCATTTATCTGTACGGTATATTGACCAACATGGATTTGAATATTATAAGCACCTGCATGTCCACAGTATATCGAGATATCCGTCATACAGGGTCCGCTTGATTTGTTTTCGTTAAGCGCTTGCATGTTTGCTTGTGGGGGAGACTGCTGTCACTTCATTTGAATGGAGGGAGGAAGGAGAGGCCCGTATGGCGCCACTTCAGCCTTAAGTGGGCGCCACCGATTGCCCTCCAATCCGGTGCAAAGGTGCAAAGATCCGGCGGCTAAAAATGAAGGCGCTAAATGATGTTTTGTTTGCCATTCCTTCACGCTCTGACCGGACGCACGTAATCTCGACGACGATTGGCTTATCGAGCGAGATCACAGGCTACAGCTTTACAAGTAGATTCGCTGCTTAGAGCTTAAGGGAAGAAATAAAATCATATAACGGTCTATGAAGCCGCCCACTCGGTCAACTCTACCGTTATTATTATAATTATCGTTATTATTATTAGTAATAGTAGTCCATGCCACCCATCATCACCGTCATCAATACCGTCGCCATCATCGTCATCATCAATAATTCATCGTCATCGTCATCGTCATCATCAATGATTCATCGTCATCGTCATCATCATCATCAGCAACAGTAGCATCAGCATCATCAGCATCATCGCCATCATCATTGGAGCGCCACTGTGCAGTCGTCTTGAAGGGGCGCTATATTAAATTCATAAATTCAAATTCATAAATTCTTGTTCAAATTCATTCCATCATCACTCTCACCATTCAGACTCGTACGTTTCTCGCTCAACTTCGTGCTTATGCGTTTGCTGGTCCTTTGCCTTGGAATGCTATTCCCTCTCTGGCTCGCTCTTTGATTTTAACTCGAGGTGCTTCTGTTTCTGCCCGAATTGGTAAGACTTTCCACGGTGCTTTTCGTATACGGATGTAAATTTATATAATGTGAATAAGATGGCGTATGACTATGGCTCATGTGTAGGTAATAGGTATAAGCTTTAGGTTACTGGTTATAGGTTATATATAGGTTATAGGTTATATATAGGTTATAGGTTATATATAGGTTATAGGTTATATATAGGTTATAGGTTATATATAGGTTATAGGTTATATATAGGTTATAGGTTATATATAGGTTATAGGTTATATATAGGTTATAGGTTATATATAGGTTATAGGTTATATATAGGTTATAGGTTATATATAGGTTATAGGTTATATATAGGTGGCCCAATGTTGTATCCTCAACGATGAGCTAGTAACGAATATCCCGCACGTACTGCATAAAGGTCAACTTTTGTATGCATGCGTGCGTCATGCATGTATGTATATGCATAAGTGTGTTTGGATAGATGTATGTATGCGTTTACGTATGCTGTCAATCAATGCATGTATGTATGCATGTATTTATTGATGTATATTGTATGCATGCGTGCATGCATGATGCATGTATGTATGTATGTATGTATGTATGTATGTATGTACATACATATGATGTATATATGTACGTACGTACGTACGCATGTATGCATGAATGCATGCATGTATGTATATATATATATATATATATGTGTGTGTGTGTGTGTGTGTGTGTGTACGCTGCTGATTCAGTGTAAAAAAATTAACACAGGAAGTGCAGATACTGCTGCCACCTGTGGAAGACAATCTCAACTGCGACCGCTCATTGACATAATGAAGCCATTGACGCCCCTTGCGAACACATAGCGAATTTATGTCATCCACTGGCGATTGCAAGGGACATTATATGAAGATGAGGTTAAATATTGGATTCCATCGAAATTGAAAGATCGTTCGCAATGCGTTGTCCTCTGTTGCAAGAGAAGAAAACGAATTAACCCTCGATCTCTCTTCTTACGCCCACCATTCACCCCTCCTTGCTTTCCTCTCTTTATCTTCCGAACTCTTTCTTTCTCTGTCTGTCTATACCTCTGTCGCTCTTTGTTTCTGTTTCTCTGTTCTTGTCTCTCTGCCTCCCTGTCTCAGTCTCACCGTCGCCATCTCTAGCTCTATCTCTCACTCTATCTCTGACCGTCTCTCTCGTTCTCTCTATCTCCTCCTCTATCGCCATCTGCTATCCATAAATCTTAAGCCTATGTCTTTCTCTCCCTCCTTCCCTTCCTCTCTCCCTCCCTTTCTGTGGCTATGTTTATGGGGTTTATTAGCCGAACTACGCTTCCCTTAGGCCTATAGCGTAGGTACACCTCCCGTTGATCGCTATTCAGTTACTTCAACATGTTAGCTCACACGAGCGTACAATCGTTTCATGCCATTAGTTCTTCATCAGATGGCAACCGCCTCTATAGGAAATTCCCACAGTGAACAATAAACAGATCTGTCTGTCTTTTCGTCTGTCTGCCTGCGTGTCTATCTGTCATTCTGTCTGTCTGTTTGTCTGTCTGTTCATTTGCCTGTCTTGTCTGCCTGTTTTTCTATCTGTCTCTCTCTGTCTGCCTGCCTGTTTGCCTGATTGTCTGACTATAACTGTCTGCCTGCCTGTCCGGTTACCTGTCTGTCTGCTTGTCTCTCTGTCTGTCTCGCTCCGTATGTAAGTCTGCCGGTCTGTCTGCTGCCTATGCTTCTGCACTGCCTATGCTTCTGCACTGCCTATGCTTCTGCACTGCCTATGCTTCTGCACTGCCTATGCTTCTGCACTGCCTATGCTTCTGCACTGCCAACGCTTCTCACGCGTCCGTCGTATGCACAGACCCCAGGATCCACACGCGACGCTCATTAGTTGCTTCTTCTAAGCAGTCGACATGAAGGACCAACAGATCCGTCACGTTTCGAAGAAGACCTATAGTATTCATGCGCCGAATGTAAGCGGCGGAAGAATACACACGACGGGACCGAAGTGTTACGAGACACGACGAAGGGGACATCATAAGTGCGTAGTATGTTTGCACTTATTCATAAAAAGCCTACGCACATTAACATTAGTAAATGTCACTATTTTTCAATATTATTATTATTATTATTATTATTATTATTATTATTATTATTATTTATTATTATTATTATTATTATTATTATTATTATTATTATTATTATTATTATTACCATTACTATTACTATTACTGTTACTGTTACTGTTGCTGTTGCTATTGCTATTGCTATTGCTATTGCTATTGCTATTTCTATTATTATTATTATTACTATTATTATTATTATTATTATTATTATTATTATTATTATTATTATAAGTGGTTA
>OY365822.1:11078123-11085621 GCA_959347315.1 Bimastos eiseni | reverse complement strand
CTTCTATTCAACTGCGGTACTGCGGTGTTCTGACAATTTGTAAACTAATCTAAGTTTAAGAAATAATGAATGTAGAGCTACAAAAGTAGAGTGGCAATAATTCGTGGACTTTGCATTTCTTTGACAAAAGAAACCTCTGAAATGTTACGGTTAAGCCGTTCTTCTATCCACCTGTTGCATCCTTAAATAGCTCGTAAGGAACCTATGGCCTCGATGATACCATTAGACGGTACCTTTAGATGGTGCCCTTAGATTAAGGAACCGAAAGCTTCGACGGTATCATTAAACGGTACCCTTCGATGCCGTGGCATCTAGATACGCGGAATAGACTGGTATAAGGAGCGCGGTGACTTGCACAGACTGAAGAAAAATCAGATGGTAAGCGTATGACCGATTTATTCGTGATCTGACATTCTCAAGGATTCAGAATCGGTTGTCAACACTGACTGGCTGCAGGCACTGTAATGTTCCTGTCGTTCCTTGATTCCTAGAATGCACGCATTCATGCTGTAGCCTTGAGTGCGTTGTGTCAAAGTAGGAGCTGACTTACATGCCATTAAATTATCAGCTTAACGAACAAAGCCGCGTTGTTCCTTGGAGTCTCTTGATCCCACGAACCAACGGACCAACGGAACAGCGGAACAGCGGAACAACCGGATCAGGGCGACACGCACAGCACAAAATGCAGAGTGACTGGTTGAAATAAGACGTGGAGGCGATTACCCTTCAGCTAGCACCGACGTTTATTTAATTAGAGCGACGGCTAGTTAAAGAACCTTTTCGGTTTGACGCTAATCGACAACGAGAGGAAGGCATAGCACTGATGATGGCAGCTGATGACTGCAGACTGCCTGGAGGAGGAAGATGAAGAGGAGGAGGAGAAGGAGTAAGGTGAAGAGGAAGGGAGGTGTAGTTAAGTGAAGAGGAAGGTGATGAAAAGAGGGAAGGGAGGAAGGCGAGGAGGAGGAAAGGCAGAGGAAGGTGAAGAGGAGGGGAGGAAGATGGAGGTGAAGGGTAGTGAATAAGGAGAAAGGTGATGACGAGGAGGAAGATGAAGAAAAGGAGAAGAAGGAAGGAAGTGAAGAGGAGGAGGAGGAGGAGGAGGAGGAGGAAGGTGATGTTGAGGAGGAAGAGAAGGAGGATGAATAAGAAGAATAGTAGGAGAAGATTCAGGAGAAGAAAGAGGAGGATTTAAAGGAGAATTCGGGAGGATAATAAATAGAAAGAAAGTAAGGCAAGCATAACGAGAAACAAAATGTGGAATATCAGTAGCACAATGGTACCCAGAAGCAGAAAAGCAGAATGGGAAGAGGCGAGGATTAGGAAAAAATGGTCGAGTATTGTTATGGAATGGATGAGGAGAAGGAATTTTACGATGAGGTGAAGATCAAACTAGGGAAGAGACTTCGAGAAAGAGAATAACGAAGACAACGATGAGGAAGAAGAAGGAAATTAGGTGGAGGAGGATAGAGTAGAGTACGAGCTGGAGGAGGAAAGAGGAGAATGCGAGATGGAAGCGAAGAAGGCAGGATGTTGGCGAGGAAGACTCCGATAAGGAAAAGAATGAGAGAATGCCGATTACAATGGAAGGAGGAGGATAATAAGAGAAGGAGGATGAAGAAATGAAGAACGAGGGCTAACAAGGATCAGAAGCAAAACGAGAACACAGGGAAGAAGAAGAGGAAGAAGACGAATGGGCAACGGATGAGTCATTGCAAGGGAATAATCTGAACACATTGTAGCAGTGTTGTGTTATACAATCACCTAAGTTGCAATCTTCACCAGCCAAACTTATCCTATTTGCTCATTCATTTGGCAATTTATCTAGCGCCTCTTCAAGGGCACTACACAGAGGGGATTCCGACTCCAGCGCTACACTGTACTCGATGCGCCAGCGGATTGGATGCCAGTGAAAGACCTCTTGCATTTAGCTGAAGATATGGTTATATTTGGGATTTGCCGAACGAGACAAGCCTACTCAGAGGCGCCCCCGTCCAGGTCAAACGGAAGAATTGTCTTGTTCAGCAAATGAAGCTGATGCCAAAGCACAACACAACACAATACAACAAAATTCAATGCAATATAATATATACAATACAACTCTAATTGGTTAATTCCTCCCTAAAAATTCAGAAGTTCACATTGAAGCCAGGCAACCATTAAGAGCGATAGGCAGACTGGAGAATAATATATGTAAGCACATAGGGCCTATAATCATGTTTGTAAATTTACAGTGACTTTATAGCGTCGCTTGTAATTGCAGTTTGTGCTGTCTACAGAGCATGGGCCCATTGTAGACTGCTCTTAAATTACTACTATCAGCTCCAAATAGTGGTCGATATACACCACATTACACAGAGCTATATCCTTGCAGTAAATCTGTTTGCGTAATGCATGCATATATCAATCAAATAATTATGTTTGCTTCATATGCGTTGGGGCCAACTGCTCTTTCACTACCCTGTATCTCTCCGTCCGTCCGTCCGTCTGTCTGTTTGTTTGTATGCTTGCCTTCCTGTCTTGCGATGAGCAATAACAAAAGACCAAAAACATGAACTAAAGTAAGAGTGTAAGCAGATGTAAGCGAACGCTGAGCGAACGCAGCATTCGTCTTGAGATCAACTTAGCACTTAACCAACTGGGAAATCATTGAACTATGATCATATGGGCGAAATGGCCACACCAGATTCAGTTCATCTCTCCTCCATAGAATGCTGCGCGCGCGTGTGTGTGTGTAGGTAGCTGTGTGTTTGTGTGTCTGTCTGTGTGTGTGTGTGTGTGTGTGTGTGTGCTTGTGTATGTGTGTCTGTGTGGGTGTGCGTAGGTGTGTCGATGTGTGCTATTCTAAAGTCAGAACGTGCTTTGGTCGGTATAATGCATAAGCTTCCAGCACCAATGCATCTACATAGAGTACATTTATTTTATGCACTGGCAGATATAGAATTCCTGTTCCAGATTATAAATGCAATAATTAATGCATAGATGAAGTTATAGACTTATCATATACACACACATATATGTATGTATAAATACATAGATATGTAAATCAATCAGTGAAATTTATATAGCGCCTCTTCAAGATGACTATTCAGAAGCGCTACCGATCCAGGTCCGGTCAAAGAGGAAGGTCTTGAGAAGTTTCTAGAAAGGGCCAGACAGGTCGTGCGGGAGAGAGCGCAGGTCCGATGGGAGGCTATTCAAAACACTGGGACCCACAATTGCAAAAGCTCTATTCCGTCTAGTAGCCGTTTGAGCATATGGAACCACAAAGTCGCCTCTGGAAGCCTAGCGGAGAGATCGGTGACCAGATCAAGCCTGAATACTGAATAGACTCCGAGATCCCGAAGATAGACAGGCGCACAGCCAAGACGCAGTGCCAGCTGTATACATATAAAGGCAGAGCTAGTCTAGGTGTGATATTTATACTATATTTAATGACATTATGTAGACCAACAAAGAAAATACAGACTTACGCCTCATCGAGACATACAGAAAACGCTTCTTTGTTGGACGGAACAGCGACATACATAGACACCGTCGCAACGGAACGAGAGTCTTGTAAACACAGTCCGTAACGAACGCCTCAGAAAACTCTTAACTGAAAGGCAGATACTGTTGTTAAATTCTCCGTAGCAAGATTTATACAAATGGAGAATTGACGGCTTAGCTATCACAGCACGACAATTCTCGTCGGTCAACAACGTCAATCCATTATTGTTCAACCCTACTCTACATACTCCACTCTAACGACGCCAATCCTCGACTACTGCTATTAAACACAATTAATGCACCGCTCCATTAAGCTGACGATGCCGCATTACACCAGACAAGTGCGATAGGACTAGTAAAATTTAACAATTATATATACGTATAATATTTAAATGAAAATAGCACCTCCGTATCATAATACATGTATATATATATATATATTATGTGAAAATGGCACCTCCTTGAATCCTTGAAGTCCAAGGAGATGCTAGACGCCAGGTGATTGTAGGTGTTTAATCTGCCACCCTATAGCTCCACATCGCACGTAGAACAGGTCTTGGGGTTGTGGACCAGATTCGTTCCTCTCGTTCTGGGTGTTTAGATGGTACGGGTTGTCCTTCGGGGGCGTTGTCCCCCGTCACCAGGGTCACTACAATCGCCTCCTCCACCCATTGTCCACTTGGAATGGACTCAGAGTCGGCCGAAGACGTGCGATGCCTGGCCACCTGTTGACGAAACAACATCGGATACAATTCCCTCATTCGACATCGAGCCTATTGCGGTGATGGCTGAGGTAGACGACGTGCGTCTCTTGAGGCCAGTGATGGAAGCTAATCCCACCGATGGTCCAGGAACACTACCACTTGCCACTCATGCCTCAGCTTGCATGAAAGGATGATCGAAATGTCGTAGAAGAACTGACTCCACCACTGTTCGCATTCTGACAGTGCCAGTCCCGAGCCTGGATAAAGAATTGATAGTAACACGTTAAATAGTCATCAGCAACAGTGCTTTGTTAACAATTCAATCATTATCTAATTCAGTCAAACCAGAGATAGCAACGATGCCGACTTTCAACACGCTTAGGTCTCGCTTGTCTTGGAGATCCATTGTCTCGATCTTGTATTGTTTTAAAGGCCAAACATAGCTATTGATATCGGTGTTCACAAGTTTCGGCATAGTCTTGTCTTGGAGATCCATTATGACTCATCGTCTCGATCTTGTATTGTTTTAAAGGCCAAACATAGCCTATTGACATCGGTGTTCATAAGTTTCGGTCTAGTCTTGTCCTGTCGTTCCGCTTCGATCCTAAATTGTCTTAAACGAGCCATCACCGCTATTGTTCAATGACCTGATATGGTTTTGTCTTGGTGAAGGATCATCCGGATCTTGTATCGTCTTCGTATTGAACACATCTTGGTTTGAACTTCAACCTCTAATCGGCAATCTGTTGCAACTAGTCATTTAGTGATATAAAACCATTTAATAAGATTCGTCGTGCAAACGTATCGTATATGGGTTGAGAAGTTGCTTTTAGACAAAAACGACGTCTGGGCTAATTTCTAATCTGGCTCATTATTGATTCCTAATGGATTCTATCGTGGTCACGGAGGAATGGCACAAAGAACGCACCCAATTCATCACAGCTCTCGCAAGAAGACCTGAAAAGCATTATTGATGGCCTCAGGATTGGTTTCCATGGCTCGTCTGTGGTCCAATATTCCTCGATTACTTTCATTATTGCTCCTCGTCGAGACTCCTGTCTTACCAGACGAATTGAACGGGACCGGAATCAAAGACTTATGGGAGGTTTGGGTTCAAGGATGCAAGAGAAGACTGGGGGACGGTTCTTAAGTTGTAGATCTTTAAAACGAATAAACGATGACGACTCTCATTAAGGTTTCATTTATTTTTGGATCTTGCATCTTTGTAGCCAAACCTCCCATAAGTCTTTGATTCCGAGGAATATTGGACTACAGACGACAACCCCTGATTTGACGCAGCGCTCGTGAATAAGCTGGTGCTCTGCGCTTGGCTTTCAAGTGGCGCTTTACAAGTTTGGAGATTATGATTACGATTTTTACGGTGAGATTCTGGTCTCTCCGGTAACCAGACAGATTTCAATATGACAAATTTCTCGGCAATCTCTCTGACTCGACTGTTCAGCATTCACGAAATTTGGAGTTTACCATTAAGATCAGAAGCGGAATTTCAGTCAGACCTTTCCCAGCAACCATCACATTTCTCGTCAACAAGTTGGACTCGGGCGTGCTGTAACTTTTCTTCCCTAGGACCACTGATATTTTGAGTCCACTCAATCAACTGTTTCTGATGTCAGAATGAGAATGGGCCACGTGCCAGGATAGTTAACCGTGAGTCCGTGACAACGTTGTTTTTGTTCAGCCGTTTTACTTTATAGTCTGTAGACTCTATTATTGTATTCATAGTAGAAAGCCCTACATTTTGTGTGTCACGGTTGCCAATCGGTTAGAGCGGTCAGCCCGTAACGTTCAGTGTGCGCTGAGTGAGCGAGTTCGAGTCTCGTGTCCGAGTCGTCAGTCACTGTGTAGGGACCTTGAGCAAGCCCCTCGACTGCAATTGCGCCGTCGAGGCGTTTGCACTTCTGAGCAGAAAATGTTGGAGGATGGACGAAATCAAATTTAAAGAATTTCAATTTTCAATTTCTACATCACACACAGAAGTAAATTCGCGGGACCCAGCTAATTTACAGACGTCGTTGATATAACGTTGATGAAACCCATTGCACTTTCAGCTATTGGACGTCAACGGTGATCCACCTATCGTCTGGTGGCCGAGTTCATCCGGTGATAGACAGGCGGACATCAGTGCGACTGGCACCAGACTCTTTTTGTAACCAGGGCATAGCCAGGGCAGTCGTGTTTGTAACCGGTACAGGGCGGTTTATGGCTATGACAATAATAACAGTAAATCGCGATCTAAAAATTTTAGTGACCGCATAAGCTGGCCAAAACACTCAAACCCATTGTCCACATAAGAGAGGCAAACATGGTTTCGGTAATAAAGCCATAGAGTCAAGTTTTCTTTATGCCAATGCTCAAGTACATGTAAGTTGCGTCACATAAGCAGACAAGTGACAACTGTGAGCCTAGTTAGGACTTATAATATCGGCGGTAGGGATCAGCAGCAATGGGAATACACAACTAAAAATTGCCCAAAGCTTTGTCAAAATTCATTGAACGGCCTCTTGCAGGATGCATAAACATAGCTGCTACATCTGACAATCTTTTATCGAGAACTGTAGTTCTCAAGTGTGTCGTAACTAGTTTGTAGTTTGAGATAATGGATATAGCAGATGTAGCTGGAATATTTAAATAGTTCATGTAGCTTTGAATTCCCATTGCCGCAATTAAAACTAGCATGTTTAGTGTTTAGACCTACTGATTAGTGCATGGATGGTGTCAAGAAATTCTGCGTTGACACTAGTAATTGCAATCAATTTATCTATCACCTTTAAGTCGTCGCCTGAGAATTATCGTCGCCGGAGAATTATCGTTGCCTGAGTGTTATCGTCGCGTATCTCCACTATTTATTTTTAAAATCCGCTAAGAGTTGAATTGCAGCAGAGCATTTGTTATCTTTTTTCAGTTTCAATAACTAAGAGACATGTCGTTTCAAAGATATTCAACGAAAACTAACTGTCATGTCTTGCTTCCAGAAACCTATTATCGTATCTCCACAGTTGTATGAAGATACGATAAAAGTTCTCACGACGTAGCAGTGTCAGTGTTGTATGTCCCGAGAAAGCTCATAAATAATTTTTGTTTGGACACGGAAGAATCGAGAGATTCAACAGTATGCTGGAATGAGCTTACAGTACGATATATAAAAATAATTTTAAAAAATTCCTTTAAAAAATTCTTGGAATTTTCGAAACTGGACACAGTTAGGCGATGATATTCTCAAGCGACGAAATGCTTTATTTGCATTCAAGCATTCTTTTCTTCTGTGTGCGACAGAATTATTGGAG
>OY365822.1:11010623-11075623 GCA_959347315.1 Bimastos eiseni | reverse complement strand
TCTGTCTCTCCCCACTATATTCTCCTCACCGAAACAGAAGTTTCACAAAATATTGGATAAGTAAGACATAGGCATTGTTATAATTCCAATGACCTTCGAGTAGAATAATTCCACATAATAATACAATACATAAATGTTTACATAGGCCTACATACATACAAATGATACAATCACGTATACATGCAACCATGCATACATGACCATATACATAAACACACATACATGCATACATAGGTACTTGAGTACACACTTATATGCAAACAAACATACGAATACATGGATTTATGCATACACGCATATACATGTATACTTGCATACATTTGCAATTGCATGTCTATATAGGTATGTGGGTGAAAAGGAGGCTCGAATATATCTCCAAGTCTCATCCTTCTAACCCTGAAGATATTGTAATTTACAGATGCAAGGAAATAAAAAGCATTGGCTTGAATGGACTAAAAACATTTCTTCTGAGAAAAAGCAGGCAGCAATAATGATTTAACATAATTACATACATATCAACGCTAAAGCATAACTGCTCCAAATTTGGTCAATTTTGTTTCAAAATAACTCATCGTCATCATCGTTGTCATCATCATAATCATCATCATCATCATCATCATCATCGTCGTCGTCGTCGTCGTCATCGTCATCGTCATCGTCAACAGCATCATCATCACCATCAGCATCATCAATAACAACATCATCGTCATCGTCATTGTCGTCGTCGTGGACATCATCATCATCATCATCATCATCGCGTTAAGATTATCATTCTTACCAATGCTAAGACACTTACCTTGATTTTCTGATTAAGAAAATATAAAACATTCTCAGAAATTTTTTCAAGAGCAGTTGTGCTCAGCTTACAACAACCTAGAAAATAATCTGATTTGTTTAAAAGGATTCTATGATTTAGACTAGTATAGAATGTGAACAATCGTAGTAGGAACATTTCTAGGGACATATAATTCATATGAACAGTAATCAGGTAATTAAAATTCATTTTAGCACGCATTCGATTGTCACTAAATAGTTGCTCCTAAGTTCCTGGACCGATCGTATACCTACTGGAAATTGCATGAGTATTTTTTCAGCACATTCCATTCTCACAGCGAGCTTCTCTTTAATATCGACAATGGCAACTCCAGGCGATTGTCTCGCGTTTTCTTCTTGGGTAGTTGTCTTCCTCTACCTATCCAACTACCTGCGCATCCGTCCGTCCGTCCGTTTGTTTCCCCGTTTGTCTATATTCTGGTTATATTGTGCCCTCTTCAGGCGGAAAGAGAACTGACTTATAAGCTGGAAAATAGATTGCTTAGGGCAGTGTCAATTGGCGCTATGGTAACTTTATTCGTTGAGCTTCTGTTGTCGAAACCAGAGGCCAACGTCCATCGCTCTGTCATGGAGCAAGTAAAAGGACAGTGCGCAGGAGACGACTCCTTAAGGAATCGATAGATGGACGGACGGACGGACGGATGGACGGACGGATGAACGAAGGAATGATGGACTGAAGGAGTACCATTCAACGAACGGAATACTGGACGAATGTAAGGGCTACTGGAAAGATTTATTTTACTACTAGACGGATGGAAGAACTGCTAGGCGGATGGAAGAACTGCTAGGGGGATGGAAGAACTGCTAGACGGATGGAAGAACTGCTAGACGGATGGAAGAACTGCTAGGGGGATGGAAGAACTGCTAGGGGGATGGAAGAACTGCTAGACGGATGGAAGAACTGCTAGACGGATGGAAGAACTGCTAGGCGGATGGATTGACTGCTGGACGGATGAAAGGACTACTGAACAGATGGAGAGAATACTTGATGACGGAGGTTCTGCACGTACTTGACGGACGGAAGGAATAGAGGACATACTGGATGCATGGAAGGACTAATGTTCGGATGGGGGAAATACTGGGCGTACGGTGGGAGGAAGGAATACTGGTTGGAGGGAGGGAATACCATTGAACGGACGGAGGGACTATTGAAAGGTGACAGAGATCGACGGATACATGGATAGGCGTACAGATGAATGGATGGTGAAACATGAGACAATTAAGAGCATAAGAAGAGGATATCATAAACAGCAATGGGAGAGCAACAGTGGTGGAATTGAAACATAATGGACTAAGAGAAACACGGACAGACAGACGGAGACACGGCGATAGACACAAGGAGGCAGAGAGACAGATACAGATACTCAGAGAGAGTCAAGGTGTATAAGAGACACAGAGATTGAGGATGAGAAGGAGAAAGGAGATTGGAAGTTGCGACCGAAGCACTTGGCAGCGTTTTGAGTAGCCCATAGAAATCATCCCTTCAACTTCGGCGCCGATTCAATGTTCAAAGCTTTGATATCATTCTTCTAGGCAACGAACTGCCAGACACGCAGATCGAGACAAGTTGAAAGAAAAAGATACCTACAGACAGCACCAGTACAGCTAATAAACCACATACACAGGCATATGAAATGAATTTAAATACACATTAATACATGGTTTGTCATATGGAACGCCCACACACACGCGCACACGCACACATGCAGGCACGCACACAGGCACACACGCACACGCACAGTGTATATTATTATCATTCAAACGTTTAATGACATCTTATAGCAACATTGGCTGTTGACGTCTGTATACATACTGCAGGGGTTTTGAAGTATTTCAGTTAATTTCATATAACGTTTGTAATCCGTTTTCTTTCTGTTTTCTTGTCATTGATTTAATTTCTGGCAGGTTGCCGAGACGGCGATGTTTGAGAGTTGTTTGAACATATGTATATGTCTTAATGGTTTATCAAGTAGAACGCGAGGAACCTCAGAAGAGGTGTCCGGAATCACACGCCTCAGTCCATTCATAAAGGAAATAGCTAGAATAAAACCGCCAATTGCGAAAGTCTCTTGCAGAACCTATGTGCAGTGCATGTACACAATATTTGACGACACCATCGCCGCTGTCGTCCCTCTCACCTTTCAAGATACTTAGCCATCGCATCATTTATGTAGCACCTTTTTATGGAGAAACGCCTGGTGTCGACGGCATTGTCGTTCCTTCTCTTCATTGGTCGACCATCGCCACATCTACCTATCATATAAACGTCGCCACGACCCGTTTCCGGTGCAAATAGTCCCAAGTCTGTTTAAAGGAGAAGGAGGAAGAACAAAAGGAGGGGGAAAAGAAGGAAGAGGAAGAGGAAAAGAAAAAGAGGAAGAAATAGAGGAAGAGGAGGAGAAGAAGGAGGAGGAGTAAGAAGACGAGGAGGAAGAGCAGGTGGAAGAAGAGGAGGAGGTGGAGGCCGTCAATGACCCTGGAATGGGCTGTGTTTCCGTCATATATCTGTACATTCTGTAGGAGTAATTTCAGTTTAACGACACTGAGTGATGGCTATATGATTATTGACATCGCCCTCCTCCTTAAGACTGGCACTGTCAGAGTGCGAACAGTGGCATGTATATATCTGTCATGTATCTGTCGTTGTTGGTCTTCTAAATGTCTGTTCCTCTCTGCATCGCTCTCTTTTCGTGTATGCCCATTTGCGTCCTTGAGTTTCATCGCAGCTATCTATATTTCATAATCCTTCTTTTTATTATTCCATTTCGTCTCCTCCTCCTCCTCCTTCTCCTCCTCCTTACTCTTCTTCTTCTTCTCTTGCGCCTTCTCCTTGCTGTCCTTCTACTTCAACTTTTTTTCCTCCTCGTCATCTTCTTCATCGTCATTTTCTACTTCTTCTACTTCTTCTTCATCATCTTCTCTCCCTCTCTATCCTTCTTCTCTTCCTCCTCCTCCTTCTTTTCATCTTCTCCATCTTCCTCCTTTTCCTTCTCCTCCTCTTCATCTACGTCTTCTCCCTCCTCCTTCTCTTCCTCCTCCTCTTCCTCCTCCTCCTCATCTTCTTCTTCTCTCATCCCCTTCTTCTCCCTCTCTTTTTCTTATTCTAAATGAAGATCTCTCGTTACCTTAAAACAGTGATGACATTGGAGAGACACTCCTGTCAGCTGCATCATCATCCTCTCACCATCCGCAACCAGTCCGCTTTCCTATCGAGCCTCATCTCCGCGGAGACCGGATGTGGAACCTCAGAGTACCCCTGGGCGATCCAGATGAAGCCCGGCCAGCGTGTCAACGTCACCCTGATGGACTTCGCTGGTCCTTCGGGGGCGCTCTGGAACTCCGATCTGCCCACGGACGGCGTCGGACGCGTCTGCCGGGTCTATGCAACGATCCGTGAAGCATATGGGAACCGGCGGAGCGTGACGGTCTGCGGCGGCCAAGGAAGAGTGCGGCACGTACACCTCAGTCAAGGAAACTTCATCGAGGTCCGACTGATAACCACCAACCATCCGACCAGACCAGTTCACTTCCTACTTCGATACGAAGGCAAGTCGGCCACCACGAGGCCAATCCTGCATGACCAGACCCACCACGCCGTCTCATCGGCAACTCTCTAGGCGATCATCGAATCATATGATGTAACACGGTGGAATAAACATTCATACAGCGCCTTCGTTTTACTAATTAGGTCTGATATTATCGCCGCTAATCTGTATCTTGGTCAGTTTGTAAAAGTCTGTCTTGATATCTTGATTTCTTCAATATAATTTATGTTTTTCGCTGTTATCACTTGAATCGAATTGAATTGAATTAAATCATACCGGCATCGCAATTGAAATCTCCAAACTTCTAAAGTGCCACTTGAAAGTCGAGCGCAGGGTACTAGCTTATGCACGAGCGTTGCATCGAGTCAGAGGGATTTTCCAAAGAGTAGTCCGTGGGAGCTCGGAGTCCGGTTTCTAGAAGGTTAGCGGGGGCAGAGTAGATGTTAATGCGGATGTCGCTTTGATCGAGGATTGAAATGTGGACGATCAAGCAAGGAGTCGTAGTAAGAATTCTTGAAATTTGAGACTCAAGCATCGCAAGTGGCAGTAGCCGTAGTTGCAGTTATAGTAATTTTACGTGGATCAGAGGAACGATTCCATATGGTAGGCCCCTCTATCTGGAACGGTCTCCCTTTGGCTCTCCGCTCTTTTCCTAGAAGTCCCTCTTACGCATTTCTCTCTCATCTTAAGACTACTTTATTTGGCCATGCTGGGGTTGGGGACGCCTCTGAGTGGGCCCTATACATAAATTCTCTTAATAATAATAATAATAATAATATTTCTTGTATAATTAAGAAGCTACTGGGGAAATAAAATACCGAAGCACAAAAATATTTTTAACATTAGTAACAGTAGTAGCAATAGTAGCAGTAGTAGGCTAATAGCAACAGACTGTTCTGTCGTGCATAGCAATCGGGTGCCCACAGCTGGCGCCTCCAAGTGGCGGATGGGTGAAGCAGACGAGTGATATCGCTGTTCTCGGATGTTCAGAGTCACCAGAAACATGGCAGCTGATCTGTCATGGAGCCACGTGGATCGGGGTCAACCAGAACTGCTCCGAAGGTAGGCCAACAGCTTATAATGATTATTCATCATTCGACAGATTATGTAGCGTATAAATATTCTGTAGTTGGTGTGTGCCAATTTTCATTTAATTTAGTTGAGTGAAAAATATGGTTGCTAAGGTCAACTTGATATAAATCCGATAAATTCGGAAAATCTTGTTTTTTCGATATTTTGTTTTCCTCAGGAGGAGAGCATAAAAATGAAATTTCTCCACAAGGACTATGTCTATTTTTGTAAGTAATAGTTCCTTTTGTATGTAACTTAACGTAGAATAACGTGGAACATGTAACTCAAAATGGTCAATAAGTGCTTAAAGACTCATTTTGTAATCACGGTCACACATTTCGGTGGTTTTGGTGCCTTTGGAATTCGAATTTCATATTTTTAATTCGCTATAATGTAAGTTACATATCACCAGCTTATTACTGAGTGCTGCGTCCTATTGTTCAGAGATCGATGCCCAGTGCAGGTCCGATTCTGGTTGCCAAGGAGACCAGAGAGATGAGATAAAGCACCTGGTCAGATGGGTCTCGCCCTGGCCTCGTTTGATGTTTGATGAGTGTTCATAGATCCCTAGTTTAAGCGAAGTAGAGTCGTAGCCTAAGATTATGACACTTCCTATCTCGTTTGATCTGTGTGGTGCTCAAAGCAAAAGTCAAAGCACACAAACCGTGGCGCCACGTAGCGACTTGTTTAGTGGTATCTTAGCAACGACGATCGCAACCTAACCAATCGCAGATAGGTGACGTTAATATTCAGATACACTGAGTGTCATGTCTTATTCTACGACTCTGCCATCTTTGGCTTAAGCCTGCAGAAGATGCGTTCGCTAGACTCGACAGAAAGGCATGAAAGGAATTCAACTATTGTCTGTGTTATTGTTATGTTTCATTTTCAGCCAGAACGGTAGCTTCAGCCGAAGAAGGCGATGTTCAATTTGTGTTTCCGTTAGGTCTGTAGTCTACACACTTTCGCTCTCTTCTATTTGTCGTATCCGTTATAAATGTTTTAACGAATCCGTTTTTGGTGTTTGCTCCGATTCGACGAAGTACATGTAGTAGTAGGCTAGTAGTAATTTTAGTTTTACGACGCCCGTGTGATAGCAAAGCTCATTAGCGTCGCCCACCTTCGTTGTCCAGGCTTGGAATTGACAATGTCGTCAAATTTATAGGCCCACACCTTGCCTATACAAAGGACGTATCGAGCTAATTGTTCAATGATGAGTAGTCCAATGGCCAGAGATCTGGCTCCGACCCCAAGTAGTTGGGCTACTTCAGAATGACCCTGTAGCCGCCAGACTAGCATTGTCCAGGTTCAGTATGATTGGAGCTAGACGCCGCCTCTAAAATTCTCTTCGTAGAACCTGAAATACGGAGCTTCGTCTTTAAACAGTTTTGTCAACAGCACGATATAAATTATATCGTCACACTTTCGATTATAAAAAATCACGCTTTGGTTTTCGATATTATGTTTATGGATTGTTTATATAATGAGTAATAACGGTCAAAACTAACTCCGTCTGTCATTATTTCCATGTCATGTCTGTTATATGATGTGTACAACAGGTTTTTCCATTCTAATTGTGGCAGTTCTTGCGCTGGCCATCTGGCTGGGCATCGTCGCAGTTGGAATCGTCTGCAATAAAAGGTAAGTATATATTATTATTATTATTATTATTATTATTATTATTATTATTATTATTATTAGGTCCATAATTATTATTATTATTATTTTTTCCCCGAGGTACATATGATATTCGGTATTCAAAAAATTAGGAGGCATTGTTCTGGAATGGCTAGTTATTATTATTATACTTATTATTATTATTATTATTATTATTATTATTATTATAACCAATATTCCCTCTAATTAAGCTGTGGAGCCAGCGCACACACGAATATTTAGTGTGAACACACAAATTAGAGCGACCAATGATTATTACTTTTTATGACAAATCAAGCAACGAACAATTCGTCTTTCAGCTTCTTTGTGAATTTCGAACCTCGGAATAAAATTCTGTGGGCCAATACATTATGCCTGTGTTTCCAGACTTGGGCGTCGCATAGGGCCTAATCCAAAGGTACTGTAAGCCTGCTCTTGGATTGGGTAAACATTTTGCAGTTTCTTCTGGCAAATATCAAACAAATTGCCGATAACTATCACTCCTGGCAGAGGCCTACAGCTATTTTTACCACTTAAAGTAGCGCAACTCTGCCGATGAATAATTGTTATCAAAACAAGGAACTAACTGGAAGAAAAGAAATTAAATTAAAGTTAACTTCCGTTGATTGAATGATACGTTTAGTAGAGGTACCGTGCTCTGAAAAAGATTGCTAATTACTTCATTATGCCGCATTGGAAAAGCTGAAAAAGATTATTTATAGAAGAAAATCGTAATTGCAATCTCCGAACTTCTAAAGCGCCACTTGAATGTCAAGCCCTTTTGAGACAAAGCCTGTGTACCATCCAGAACAATGCTTACGTGCTGCATGCGCTTTGTATATTCCGGGGAGGGAGGTCAATTCAATAATTATTCGCGATTTGAAAGAGCAAATCATGTACAGAACAGTTTCCGGTAAGGAAGGTGAAACAACAGCAGCAGCATGTCTGGACCGAAGTCTACCCTAGAGTTGCATAAAGGGCAGAACGGCGCATCCGCAACTCCACCGTTGAGCGAGTCAACCATCTAAATCAACCGTATCGGTCGAAATCGAAACTGCCGCCGCACCACACCGCCAATATATAGGCACGACCGCCAACTCGATGCCTTTGACCCGGAGTGACCCTTCGCATCTAACCCTCGTCGCGGGTCAAATAACGACGCTCACGACCCGATAGGACAGTTATGTTCGTGCGTCGCGTGTTCGTCACCGACTTATTTCTACTGTTCGTCTGTTTTGTTTTATTACTATGATGTGCTCAGCCTGAGCTGCGACGGTGACAGCGTTCTAGCAGACCAGAGGGCCAGAACGGGCGACTGTCGCTGTTGCCCCGTTGACGGTAGACATTCCGCCAACAACGTGACGTCCTGTCCGAAGCAGGCTGACGCCGCCAACAACTCACGGTCATTCCTCTGCGGTCAGCGATCATCCGTGGACAGCGCTTGGCCGAAGCACGCAGTCGTCTATGCGGTCCACGACGCGAGGACGACGTCAACTGCTAGGTATCAATGCAACGATGTCGACGATGTTGACGGGTTGGACGATAAGAGGGGCGTCCGATACGCTTGGCCTAACCAACAGGGAGCCAGTGAACAGTCCATTGATGCCAATTACGACTCCGGTTCAAAGCAGGCTGTCGTCTTCGCGGGTCAAGAAGCATGGGAGTCCGCTCATGGGTACCAGAGTAACACTACTGAACATCCGCAGTACGTTCGATCGGAGCAGGGAGACGCAGGCCTAAATGTACAGGCGTCAACTTCTGGGTATCAGTGAATCAAGCGCTGCAGCCGATTCCTTGCGGATAATTAATCAGTCCTTATTTATCTATTTATTTTCAATTTATGACGTAATTCTTTCTTGCACATAGGCCTACATGCTCCAACGTCCAACAGGCGTCAAATTGACACCGAGGCAATCGACAACTGCTTCAGTAACTTAGACTCGAAACTGTAGCCTAATCGAGTTGAACCTTCACAATGGGCTTACCATCATGGTAGCGTTCATCTGGGCTGCAGAGGAAGTAGGACAGCTTTCAAATGAACTTCTGGCATCTCGAGGCGTCGTATGACAAGACACGTTCTGAGCCAATGTATCATGAAAGTTGAACGAGTGTTCACCACTCACGATTTTATAAATCGTCTCTGCTGTCAGATATACTTTTCTTGTCCGAGTTCGTCTTGGTTCTGCTAGCAAATCTTAGGCCTTCACCGGGACCTAGCCTCATGCCGCCCTCATCGTATCATCGTAGGTTCTGCTAGAAATCTTAGGCCTTCACCGGGACCTAGCCTCATGCCGCCCTCATCGTATCATCGTAGGCCATGTATTTTAACACAGAGGCCTGCCACAAAGTAAATTCTGCCACTGTTCTCACCCTAAAAGTTCCAATCCCAAGCCTGGATAAAGGAGGAGGGCGACGGTAATGATCTTTGTTAACACACAGTGTCGTTAAAGTGAAACCACAACTATAGGGGGCAAGGTAGGTCAGCTGATATCGCATATACATGTATAGCCTAATATAAGACGGCCAGGTAAACAGCTTAAGAGAGAAGCACACAGTTTAACACAGTTTAACACAGTTTAACACAGTTTAGCACAGTTTAACACAGTTTAACACAGTTTAGCACAGTTTAACACAGTTTAACACGAAAGGCATGCAACAATATTCAAATAACTTTAACCTTTGATGACGAGCTGCGTAATCGCAATCTCAACATTTCTACAGCGCCCACAAAAGCGAAGTCGTGGGAACCAGCTTATTCACAGGCGTAGACTTTCCCATGCATTTTCGTTCACCTAATTCGTCGATAAAGATTTGGCAGTAGAAATTTGCTTCATTTGTGCTCATCGCTGAAGGCTAAGCAAGACAATCCAAGCACCGTGAGAGCAGCGCTGCAATCTTATTACTATACATGCCCTATATATGTTGTGAGAGGCAACCATATGCGGGGTAAGATCACTTGTAGACCTTCTATAAACTTTGGGCCTACACGAGTACATTGATGGAAGAGAAGAAAGAAGAGATTCACTTAAATTAAACTAGTATGCCTATTGCCTTTACAGGAAGCCATGGTATGGATAGATGCTAGCTTCCTTTTCTTTATGCTAAGGATACAAGGAAAACAATTACAGCAAAACTATGAACACTGGATTTCTGGGCATAATGGAATACCGGGTATCTAAGCAAACATCTGAACCATCTACCTCTCAACTGACGGCCCAGTATGTTAACTTTGGCGTAGCACGACACGGAAATGAAAACTTCTTAAGCGCAATTTCAAGCGGCACCTCTGACCAAGCAGTGACAGCTCATTATCAAATAGAACAGACTTTGAACCTATAGCAGCACAATAAAGGTGATTGGAGGGTAGGCCTACATAGGAGTTGTCCTTGGGTCCAATTTTCATGACCCGACCCAACCCGACCCACTGAAAATGGAGCCGACCCGACTCGACTTCTAAAGCAAAATATTTGACCCGACTCGACCCGTGACGAGCATGACCCGACCCAGCCCGTCTTTAGTACTGATTTTACTAATATTATTTATCATCAAATTATAATGTCGTAAACACGCAGAGCAGTCAGACCGCCATGTATGATCTTAATATTGATTTGTGAGGACGTATCAGAGAAGAAATCGACCCTGAGTTTATTTCATTTGTTTTGGCCTAAACTTACTTTCTCCATAAATATATGCAAGAAAGATCCGGATATTACTTGATACGTAAGAGTGCGGTCCGCAAGTCCCAGCGTTGCCTTGCCAGCTAACCCACACGCTTGTAATAAATGCTCCTAACCTTTTGTTTTTCATAAAAAGGACCAAATCCGGTGTCGTCTTACGTTCTTGCGTTAATTCCTTTCCCATATTCAACTTATCTGATTGTAACTGATTAACATCATAACTATCACTTAATGAAAAATTAAGCTATGCATAATATTGGTGGGTCAATATGAGACCGGGTTTGGGACCCGGCCGAATCCGACCTGCTAGGATTTTGACCCGACCCGCCTAATCTACATATAGTTGTGACCCGACCCGGTTCGACCCGACCAGACTCGTGGGTCGTTTTGACCAGTGGACAACTCTGGGCCTACAGAACCAGAGGGTAGGTCCATTGAATTGGAGGATGAGCCTACTGGACAGAAGGGTGGTCCTACTGGACTGGATGGCATAGGCCTACTTGACTGGAAAATAGGCCAACTGGACTAGAGGGTAGGCCTGCTGGACTGAATGGTTGGCCTATTGCACCAGTGAACTGGATTGTAGGATGCTGTAAGTACCCTTCACTTTCATACTCACAGGAAACAATGTCCATTACTATTTTATCAGAGATAGGCTTATGATTCTAACATGTGGACTATTCCATGATACAAGAGCAGTCAACAATAACCGAACTGTGCTAGACTGCTGGGTTTAAGGACAACAAGGTTATAAGGCGCAATAAGCGATCGAGAAGACCAGGAATAGATCTGATATGGAAAAAACAAATTAAGGACCTGAACTGTGTGGCTCAGTCCCCACCAGAGGCGTCCAGATAGGGGGAAGAGGACATTTTTTTAGTCTTAAGGTGGATATTTTGTCTTCGATACCCTTGGGACCGGAGGTTTGCCTCTATCACTCAGAGGGGGATTGACGCCTCTGATACCCACTATAGGCGATATGACCCGATATCGCATGAGAGTTATAAGCCTATATAAAAATTAACACGTTGAGGTATAGGCAATCATGAAGTGCTTTTATTGTCATTGTATTTTTTTATATTAAGCCTACTGGAGACCGATAGCATTTTTATTGCGATACGACTATGATAACCATTAAATGATGTGAAAACGGTTATGTAGTGTAATAACGACTACGTAATGTGAAAACGATTAAGCAATGTGATTATGTGAGAACGATTAAGTAATGTGATCATGTGAAAACGATTAGGTAATGCGACAACGAGATACTGTCATTTAACTCTATTTTCATATGTAGCCTACTCTTATGCAAAATTTGGTTCTATTTCCATCTGCAGGTAGGCCTACCTTGATGCAATTTTTCATCTGGTTTGGTGCCAATAAACAAAGATTTATTATAGGCTAAATTATTAGTGATAGGCCTAGGCCTATATGCTGTCGGTGTTAAGATGCAACTCTTGCAGTTGACGCGCTCATATGCTACTATCACATGAGGCGTCTGAGAGCCATAAGAAGATCTGAATCCTATCCAGTATTCACAACAATAGTCCATGCCTTCATCTGTTGTCGCATCGACTATTGCAATTCACTATTTGCTGGGCTTCTCAAGGCACGCTTATATTCCCTGCAGTCAGTTATGAACGCGGCAGCCAGGCTCATTGCTCGTCTCCCTCGCTACTCCGACATTTCTACCGACGTGACCGACGTCCTACGCTGGTTTCCAATTCCCTCTCGCATCCAATACAAGGTACTCCTCTTTGTCCTTAGAACTCAATATATCTGCGACTTAATGCGAAAACCTCTGTCTACTGTCTCCACCCGCCCTCTCCGGTCTGCGGATCGACTTGATCATCTGATCTTCTTGTTCCACGGGCAAGAACTGCTATTGGCCTAACTCAACATCGTGCCTTTGCCATCGTGGGTCCTTCTATATGAAATGATCTGGCTCCCATTATCCGTAGCAAGCTTTTAATCGGGCTCCCACCCTCTTCCCTTCGTTGCCTGAAGACTTTCTTATTTCCTGAGCGCGCTTCGAAATAGCTAGAACTCTTAGAAGCGCTATATCAATAACCATTATACGCTACGATACAATAAGGGAAAGTATTGACCACTTACCCCATGTGCCGAGGTTAAGAAAATAAAGCCGTTGAAACTTCATACCAATGGCTGCCTCACAGACAAGCTTGAGGGACTGTGTTTCGTCTAATAATTATTCTTCATAATTTTATTGACAAGATTTTCACTTTGAATCGGTTTTCTATGTAAATGTGGTGATTAGACTGACCCTAAAGATTCTTGGTTTTGTGCTTGCGTCCATATCGGAAGAACGTTAAATAAAGGAAATCGAATAATGTTAATTATTTTGCCATAAAAGGGTTCTTGAGTCATTTGAAAGATGCAGCAGCCTCCACGATTCACTGGACAACCCGGACATATCGCCAGGT
Organism: Bimastos eiseni; assembly: GCA_959347315.1. Lineage (NCBI taxonomy): Eukaryota > Metazoa > Annelida > Clitellata > Crassiclitellata > Lumbricidae > Bimastos > Bimastos eiseni. The sequence continues at coordinate 11,062,396 of OY365822.1, read as the reverse complement.
TTCCACAGCCTGGCTATACGGTAACTTTTATGGCGGATTTAACATTATTTCAGGAATTTGTGTGTTTTGTATTCACGCAACGGCAGCACTAAACACCGAAAGTCCGAAAAGGTACCGAAAAAGCACCGAAAAGGAGGTACACTAAAGACCGAAAAGATACTGAAAAATCACCGAAAAGGACGTGCACTAAACACCGAAAAGGCTGAAAAGATACCGAAAGAGCGATTAATCGTTTTACGGTCCCAAATTCCAGCAACTCATACACTGTATCGTTTTGCCGTCCCAAATTCATTGCACATGACAAAGCCATAGTAGTAATCGACCCTGACGCTCTTCCTGAAGTTGATTAAAAACATACACATAAATGGAAGCTGGATATGATGAAAAGTAATTTCTTTGTGTATTTTCTGTATCTTTTTAGCCATTGTGGGACATTTTCGGGGCGATTTATCGTTTTAGCATCCCAAATTCCTATCACTCTTACACAGTATTGTTTTAACGTCCCAAATTCATTATATGCAAGGTCGCCACTTGATCATAATCAGTTCATCAATCCAGCTTCTATTTAATTTGTTCTTTTCATCATATCCAGCTTCTATTTAAACATAAGTCTTTTCATGAATCCAATATTATTTTGCTCCCTTTCTGAATATTTTTAAAATGTCTGTTACTACATATCGATATCTGGTCTAAATACACTTACAAACTCATCCTGCGCTGAATTGTCCGTTGCCGAATTGTCCCGGCGCCGAATTGTCCTCATAACTTGTGAATATTTTTCTTTATAAGTGTGTTTGTATGGGTGTGTGAGAAAATGCTAAGCTGGATGAGGCTCTTTATGCATGAGGAGTTGTCTTGATTTTGCAGGGCACTCCTCGGCCTTCCTACCCTGGTGGTCCTCAGATTGGTGGCCCGATTCCAAACCAGATGACGGGAGGTCGTATGGGAATGGTTCAGCCTGGAACAGGTGCAGGCTTACAGCAGTCATTGGCATCAATGCCACCTGCCCACAGCTATCCAGGTACCTGAACTATTTGAACTATTCCAATCTAATCTAATATTCTGTCTGTTTGTAGATATATTGTCTCAAAGGTGCAAAAATTAGGTTATGGTTCGAAGGAGAGTATGTTACAAATCATATCTTGTCCTAGACATCTTCCAGAGATATGTTCTTGAAAATATTACACAATTTGGTCGTTCTATGTGACATGAAATGAACAAATTGTGTAATATTGTTATATATAAGGTGTATTGTGTAATATATTGGGTATATTGGGCAGTATATTAGGTATATATAAATTGTGTAATGTTTTGACCAATACAGTATATCTGAAGTTGAATTAGAAATAGAATCCAGGGTGCAAGATGGATTTCATACTAGAAAGAAAGGTTTTACATCTTTATTGTACTGCAAGGACGACATTTCTGTTACTTTGCTGTGGAACATTGAGCACTATGTGCTTTGTACTGCAGAGTCTGTAGCTGTCGGTAGATGTGGAAGGACAAGACACTTTAGAAAAACAGACTAGAATAGTTATAAAACTGTTGCATTTTTGCGATGCACTTGTATGAAAGATTCTCAAATGAATGTCTATATAAATGTAAGCTTATTGCATGGTACCTTGAACAACTTGAGTTAATCCTCATCAAAAAACTGAAGAAATACCATTTTAGACCAACCGTAATTTCAGGCGAACAGCTGCTGCTCAGTATTTCTTTATAATAGACATGTTTTCTCGATACCGTATTACCATTAATTTATTTAGAAATTTATATAGCTCCCTTCAAGGGAACTACTCAGAGGCCCATTGTAATCGACATGTATAGTTTTTACCTTGTTACCATTGTAATTGACATGTATGCCTAGCTTATTTGTGTTGTTACACTTTCAGAAACCTCACAGATTTTAAACCCTTGCACGCTATTGTTACCCCATTGAGTTCAAAGGTTTTAACTTCAAAAATATTCATCACTAAGAAAATCTTGTTCTTAGGTTACTCTAATATGTGGATCTGTGTACGGCAGTAAAATTATCAAGAATTTCTCTGATTGTGTGGTGCGAATTTTTAAATTATGATTGATCTGATATGTAACGATGCCAGTTGTAATGGAAATATTTTGAAATAGGATTATTTATTGTTATTTTCATACATGTTTGATTGTTTGTGATTGTTCATTATTTACGAATGAAAGGTGTTGGTAATATATTTAGTGTTGTTGTAATCATGGTGAGCTTAGAGCTACAGGGTTCAAATTTAAACAAGGACAGAAAGTATTTAATTAAGATATCTCTTCCAAGCATCCCAAGTGCATTTAATGTTGAATGAGGGAAGGGATTAGTTTGTGGTTCTGCTATTTCTCTATTTGAAAAAAATGGAGCATTTATTTAGATCTGTTACATTTAATCCACACAATTCATGCATGTGGGTGAATACTGATGCCTTTGGGTACTAGACTGCAATACAGCAAGGAATTCTTGAGTTGTAGTTAACTTGCTGAATTGGTACAAAACAATCCTGTACAAAACGTACAATCCGTACAAAACAATTTTAACAATAGCAGTTGTGTTATTGTTATGTAAATGTTGGAGCTCACTTGGTTACAAGTCATGTTAAATGCTAGTTGTGTGAATGCTATGTGACGAACGATGTCTTCATTTAGCCCCTGTTCGCTCGACCAAGGGTAAGGAGAAAGAGAAGGGTAAAGAGAAAGAAGAGAGGGAAGACAGTAAGTCTGTTGCACTGCACTGGAGCAAGATCTAAGCATGCTGGAGCTATAAGTATCTGCACAGTCATCACTCCAGGTGTTATTTCAAACACATCAAATTATCTTCAACTTCCATTAACTGGAAGGAAATTCTTTTCTCAGGATTTTGTGTTGAATTGCGGAAATATTTCTCGCAGAAGTTATCTTGCCAGAAGTTGTGGTACAATGAGTCCGATCCTTTAAAAAAATTCTTGATAACCTGAAATTTTAAAATTCTTTCAGTCAAGCGCCAAATCTAGTTAGAAAATTTGTAATTGAGATTCCAAGTTTTATTTAGAATATTCTGCTAAAATATCAAATTTATGGCTGTAATTCTTTTCTTCTTACATGACTGTTAGAGGAATGTTTTAGATAGATTGATACTACCGATGAGATGTTTATAGCTCTGGTATGCAGTCCACACATATAGTTGCCACAGCAGCTACAACTTCCAATCTTTTGGATGTGTGTGTTTTAGGCTTCCGCATGTTCTGTTTTGGACTGTGCGGTTATGTCAGCTGTTGTCGATGTTACTAAAGTTGCGTGTCAGTATTTTCATAGCGATGTTGTCTTGGTTTATTTATGATGATGGTAGTATTAAAATATAACATGAACCCGTTTTTGCAGTACCATCATAGCTTAGGTCAGCATTTCCCAAACTGTTTTCTGTGAAGACAAGGATTGTGTGGAAAACTTTCAGTGTCAGCAAATGGAGGCATTTTGCTTAACATCTGTGTATAACTTTTATGAAGGAGAATTCATAAACTTATGTAATTGTCATCGATATTTGCATTATTAATCTAATCTAGGCCTAAACCTAGAATTGTCTGCATTCTCTAGCATTTGTGCCTACAACAGAATATGTTTAGTTTTGGACGGGGTTCCACCAAAATATTTGGGGTCAAAAGGGTTCCATGGCCAAAAAGATTGGGATATGCTGGCTTAGATTATGACCTGAATAATATTGTTAGCAAATAGGTTGCTTGTTTGTGCAATGCATTTGATGTTTCAGTTGAATCTGTTGTGTGTTTGAGTAAAATTGGCATCTGTGTCATATTAGGGATTGTCTAAAAAGGATATGCTTAAGTAGTAATTTCCAATATCAACTGAGGTGCATATGCCAGTTTTATGCCTATTAATCATGGCATTTACGCATATGCATTTTGAGAATACATAGGATTAAATGTTTCTATTTCTAAAGGAGATATCAAGAGAGACTGGTATGGAGATAGAAATAAGACAGTTAAGGAAGTTGATGGTCAAAATATAGGGGGATGAAGACAGAAGAAAGTAGGGCATGAGGATGGAAGGGAATAAGGGAGACCAGGTAAGGTACAAGGGGATAGACTATTTAAGGGTTGTGTTTAGTCTTTTCAGACAACTGAACACGTAAGCTTTCCATCAGTCACCAATGACTGATATGGTTTTAAGATTTTTATTCTAAAGAAAACCTCTCTCAACATGAATAGGCTCTGAAATATCAAACAGTCTCTGTGGAAATAGGTTATACATAAATATTAGTAGATCATAGTACTATTAATATTCATTATTTAAATTGTTATTCTTTTGTGTATTATGCATGCATATTCAGTGAAACAGGAAGTAAAACATGTGTTAACGTGATCAAGGTCCTATACAGTAGCAAGATCCAGGGAGGCTTTGAACCTTGGAAGCTCTCCGTAGTCCAACTATTGACCCCATCATATCGTCTGTTCTTTGCAATCTCAACCCGTTTAAACAATGTTTCTGGATCTATCAGTTTTAATAGAACTTTATAGGTCGATTTACATCTCTGTGGTGGTTTATCTGTAAAGCTGTTCATAATTAAGCCCAGGGGTTGATAGGGTAATTGGTATAATGGTGAACCATTTCAGAAACCCTTGTGGACGATGTTGGAGATCATTTATGTATTACACATCTTCTTTGAGATCCATCAGCCTCTGAGTGAAATTTCTTGCTTTTATTCAGTTTCCTACTGCTTGTTATCAGTTTGACTCATTCCTTAAAGTTTCATGGTCAACTGAACTAGATATTTAGTTATAAATAGTTATGTCAACTAGTCCGGGTCGTAGGGCTTGTCACTAAACGTGATAAAAGAACTGAAGTTGGCTAAGGGGTGCTGCTGTAAAAAAAACTATCTGTCGCCCAGTTCTGGCTGTATGTGGGATAAGCCTGGGTCGGTTCAAGGAGGCCAGGTCATTCTGGCGTTTGCGGTGTGGGAACTGTGATTTTTTTGATGAAGTTTGGACAGAATTCTTTGTATTAGCTCAGTTACTTATTTGCTTTATTGTTTTTATCATTTGACTGTTGAATTAGTATCAAATTAGTCTTTGTTTATTTGTTTATCTATTTATTTCTGCATTATCAATACTAGTTGAACTTCAATGCTAATTGAATTAGTATTTTTTTTCATTTATATTTTAGTTCTGTGTTGTCAATATTAGCTGAACTTCTATTAGTTCCTACTAAAGACTTGGATTTAACTAGCTCTGTTGATTTAGCTTCAAATTAGTATTTCTATTCATTTGTATGTCATTTCTGTGTTGTCGACGTTTACTGGACTTGTATGTAACAGAGCCTGCTAAGGACTTAGATTTAACTAGCTCTCGTCTTGATAGTTTTTATGTTGACTAAAACTTGTGTGTTTATTTTGCATTTATGCGCTAGAAGTTTGTAGTTCGGCCTCTTTATTAGCATGTGCTGTCACCTGGTGACTGTTTTCTGCATTGAATTATATGTGGTGTTTGTTGGTCTTGAACTAGAAGGCTGCTCTTGGTGTCTTGATTGTTGAACTATTGGATGATCTTAGCATTAGAGCGCTGCCAGTAGTTCAGAAGAGCATATAATTTATCAATACTAATTTAAAGTTTCAGATGTTTAATTTTATTGTATAAACTGGCAACTCTTCTTAGAAAGTGTTAATGAATTAATCTTATTTTCTGTTTACTGAAAGAATACTGCATGGCATGACTATTGTGAAGTCTGTTTTGATGTATCATAGAGATGTTATTACTACTAAAAATATAATCATTTCTGTTAGTCATTGTGACATATGACAATGTGTAAATGTATGCGATCCTTATTAACGTGTTGCTCGTTAGTGTAGATTTCTTGTAGTAACAGTCTATTTGATAAATACTAATATAATGATTATGGTTATCAAAGTCTATCTTCTTCATTTACTGTCAGTATGATCATTTATTGTCATTATGATCATAATCGTTACGTTTTATCACACAGATCTCTTAATAAATATTGTCTTAATAGCATTTTTCACATCTGTTTCAGCAATTGTTGCTAATTGACATTGACTGTAGGTTTCTAGTTTTATTTGAAATGTACCACAGATTATTTATATTATCTGCAATTTCAAGGTGAATTTGATGTTCATTAATTTGCAATGTTTCTACTTTCATTTTTTGAAGGTTACATTGGCTGGAAATAGTGCCTTTCTTGAAATGTAATGAGGCACAGTAAAAGCTAATAAATATTAAGTTTACTTTACTTCATGTAAAGCTTGAAGCACCACTTGCCCTGTTCCTTGAGCAGTATTTTCAAGTATTTGTTTTCCATGCAGGTATGCATCCACCAAGCATGTCATCCCCAATGCATCCCAGCTTAGACCGAAAGAGGCCGGCTCCAGACATGAGACCTACTCCACAGCAGTTGAAAGCGTAAGTCTGTCTGTCTCTCTGTCTTGTTGTGTTTGTCGGGTGATAATAGTAAATTATAATTTATGCAGCACTTGTGGATGCTAACTCGTAAGTAGAGAGATTTCTGACTGGCCAGACCCTGACATAACATTCCAAACTGTTCCTATGGAAACCTGAATCGTGTGCACCTATGACACCCATAGCAACCAATGCAGAACATCGTTCTTACATTATAAACATGACCAGCCATGCAATTCTGAGGAGAAAGTCTGGCCTAGCAGAGCAGAGTCCACTGCTTGCTTACTTACTTGGTACTTAGTCCTTCCTGTGTAGGTCTACACATTGGGCAATGCACTTCCTCCATTCGTCTCTATCCAAAGCCAGTGTCTCAGCCTCCTCCCACTATATCTCCAAACATTTTAGGTCGTCTCTTATGGTCTCTGGTCAGTTTTTTCTCGGTCTTCCTCTCCTCCGTCACTCTCTCGCACACCAGAACATCACCTGTTTAGTTCTTCTCTCCTCCTCCATGCGACAGACATGCCCCATCCACCTTAGTCTTCTCCTTCTGATGTTGCTCTCGATGTCTTCTTGTCCCGTTTTCTCTCATACGATCTTGTTGGTTATCTTGTCTCTCCATGATATGTGCAAGATTCTTCACAGCCATCTGTGATAAGCCGCCTCCAGTCTCTTCCTGTTTGCCACTGTCCCGTTTGTATCTTTATTTCTTTGTCACGGCTGCTATCCGATGACATGAGGCTGCCTAGGTAGCAGAGGGCGTCCACAAATTCCACTTCTCTTCCATTAATTAAGATCTTGTCTTCTTTGCTCCATTTCCCAATTTTCATAATTTTTTATTTTTCTGGGTTAATAGTAAGTTCCATATTTTCCGCCTCTGCCCGCGTCCTGCTTGTTAGATTTTCATCCCCTCCCAGGTATGGTCCAGTAGGGCAATGTCGTCAGCAAAGTCCAGATCGTTCAATCTGTCATCTTCATTCCATATCAGTCCGGTGTTGACCTCTTTTGTTGCCCTCGTCATTGTCCAGTCTATAACGATTGCAAAAATCATTGGAGACAAAACTTATCCCTGTCGCACTCATGTTATGATCTGGAATCACTCGCCCTCCTCTCCATCATATCTCACAGCATGTCGGCTACCATGGTAGAAGCTTCAGATGATGTCGATTACCTTTGCAGGAATTCCGTACCCCTTCATTATTTTCGATATGGACTCCCCCCGTGCACACTATTGAATGCCTTCCTGAAATTGACCAGGATGGGTTTATCGTATACATTAAGGCCTTCTCTATAATTTGTCTGAGTGTGAAGATCTGTTCGCTGCAGGATCTTCCAGATCTTACAGCTGCCCTATTTTACGCCTAGCCAAGGTCTGAATGATAAGCACTATATTGTCCCATCCTGCTATTATGAATGTCAAAAATCGTATGGCCATTGCATTGACTGTAAATACATAGAAATGACCTTGACACACCGATGGACCTTTTCGCCTATTATGTATGAATGTATTTTTTTAATGAATGTATTTATATGTATATGTATGAATGTATTTTTATGTATGAATGTATTTATATGTATATGTATGAATGTATTTTTATGTATGAATGTATTTTTATGTATGAATGTATTTAATATTTATGTATATATGTATCAAGACTCTTTTTGAATGGTGCCTTTTCAGTAAGTTCAGGAGTTATAAATATCTCTCCTAAGTCTCAAGTCCTGACTGTGCAACATTGACTTCTATCGCTCCCAGAACTTGAAATGCTGGAACTTCCTAGTATTTGCATTGCTGATGGTGTCTTTATTTAAAGTTATTTCTTGCTGACAACAGCGAACTATGATTAAGATTTGGTTTACTTTCAGCAGCAAGAAAAAGAAACGAGTTGCTGATAAAATCCTGCCACAGCGAGTAAGGAGAAAATGTCTTTGTATGAGAAACATCTTGTCTGTATTGTCTGTACCATTGAAGCTCTAGCAATCTGGTTAGAGCATTTAGCCCATATTGTGAAGAGTGCTGGTTCAAGACTTTATTGAACTAGCAACTGTTCATTCATTCATTTCGATAATTTATATAGCGCCTCTTCAAGGGAAACTACTCAAAGGTTCTCCCAGCCCAACCACGGCCAAAAAGAAATGACTTTAGCAGCTTACAAAAGGTAGGTCATTGTAAGGGGAAGACGGAGGGCAACCGGGAGCCCATTCCAAATGGATGGACCAACCACTGAGAAAGCAACAACTTGTCTGTATTGTCTGTACCATTGAAGCTCTAGCAATCTGGTTAGAGCATTTAGCCCATATTGTGAAGAGTTCTGGTTCAAGACTCTATTGAACTAGGTACTGTTCATTCATTCAGTCCCTGTGTAGGGACCTTGAGCAAGTCCTTCACTTGGAATTGCTTAGCATCATCGATGTTTTGTAATATGATTGTGTGAACGTTTCTAAACATTGGAAGGAGGGCAAGAGTACATGTAGTTGTATTATGTTATTTTGTCTTAACAGATGCTTTGCTTCGTTAACAATGTATTGCTTTTTGAATCACAGAATTGCTTAACAATCTGAGCCGAGACATTTGTCGATTCCGAGGAAGCAACCAGAGCCCATTGACCTCCATGCACATAACAGTAATAGCAACTAGTTCCATGATATAAATACCAAGAATATAAGGTCTTGTCTAGTTAACAAAGATCCAAATTACTGCACATTAGAATTGAGGTACATTAAATGCTAAATGTCTGCATTAAGCACACTATATGCTTACGATGTTGATACACGAGGCAGTAACCGAGCACTCGATGGAGCAAGTCAAGACTATAATAAAGGAGTCATGGTGAAGGAGTCAGGGATCTGGAGCTATTGCTGGTGGTCATGACAAAGCACTGAACCACTGAACTTTTTTTGCAGTGAATGGAACTTGGCAAAAAGGCAAAGTGTTGAGTTTGTTGATGTAAATCTTGAGTGGTATCTGTCGAGAGATATATTGAGTGCATTTGTGCAGAAAGACTTTTCCTTTTGGCCATGTTGGGGTTGGGAGCACTTCTTAGTAGTTGTCTTGAAGGGGTGCTACATATTTCTTTGTTATGATTGATTGTGCCTGGAATTTCTACTAGCCCTCCCAGCTTCTGAGTTCCGATGAGACCTTAGGATTTTCCTGTTCTCTGGCCCAAGCACAGGTGCCCGTGGAGAGCGCTGCTGATTTGAGCGGTGCTATACAAATGTTTGATTACATGACAATGTTGCCCCTTGACTAATATTGATCGGTTTGTCTAGCACTGTCGTTAGTTTCACCTTTGGTCAGATGCTTTTACAGACATTGTCTTTTAGGTAAGAGATCTGGTGCCAGAGTCACAGGCATATATGGACCTTCTGTCGTTTGAACGGAAGCTTGACTCTACGATTATGCGGAAGCGACTGGACATTCAGGAGGCCCTTAAGCGACCGATGAAGGTGGGTGATGCAGAGAATTAGGTTTAGTATCTGCTTATGCAACTAAACTTAACCTCAAGATTCTAGTGAAAGCAAAACAAAGGCAGGCAAAGACTATGCTGGTTAGATGATATAAACGGCATTACTTAGGCTGACACTTAGAGTAGAAATGGACTTGACAAATTACCAAGTACAATGGATGTCATTTATTCGTACCCATCGCCATGTAATACCTGGCATCAGAACGTGATGATGATGACTATGATTATGATGATGACTATGATGATACATTTGTCCTTTAGAGTCTACGATTTAGTAATGTTGATCTAATCAGTTAGGTGCTGCTTGTTGATGATTGCAAACTTCAAATTAATGGAATATTCTTATTATTCACCCACTCAACAGTGGTGGCATTTGTTAGTATATGAAGATGTTTTCTGAAATTTTTTTGTTCATGGTAGGTAATCAACTCTAATGGATTCCAATGCTATTAGTATTATTATTATTATTTTTATTATTATGAAATCCGGTAAAATCCGTTGGCGGACTTTTCAGGCAGATATGTTGCATGGCACCGAGAGACTGCTTTACAGATCTGTAAAACGGTGTCGTCTTGTTTTTAGCAAAAGCGGAAGTTACGGGTCTTCATATCGAACACCTTCTATCCTGCAAAGCATGAAGTTGAGGTCAGATGTTTTACCCAGTTCTCTAAATCAGACGTCTAAATCTAAATACGCTGGAATTTTTTGCCAAGAGTTTTCCTCAGACGACATTGCTTTGTGTTTCTGATTTGTTTTTGTAATCAGATCAGTTATGTTATCCAAGGACTTCTTTATGGTTATCTGATCAGCATAGAATCAATTTATTTAGTTTTTGCCAATGCCATGTTTACACATATAGACAGTATATTTGGTTGTATTAACTGTTGCTCTATAAATCTTCATGTTATAATAATAATTTTATTACAGAGAGTGATTGAGACTGATATTTAGACAGCCATGCCTCCAACTATACAGCTCTAGTCAATGCTGCCTGCAGTTGGCATAGATTAATAATAAGAATAATAATTTTCGTTTAATTTGCCTGATCGGCGGAGTTGCCGAAACTGGTGTCAACATGGTCACTGACATATGCAGTGACCTTAATTACGTAGTTGCTTACTTGAAACTTATGCGAATGTCTTGTGCTGTATTTTGCTGTAGGATGGTGAGGAAAGCGTATCGTCATGGGAATTACGGGTTGAAGGTCGTCTGATGGAAGATGTGAGTTGGAATCAGTTTTATGAATTCAGTAGAGATCTGTATTCAGGATGTCTAAACATAGTTAATGCTTTGGACTGCAACATCAGTTTGTGAGATATCACCGAATTCAGACTATGAGACATTCCACGTAGTTTTCATGCCTATCTCTTTCATTTCTGATCTTGAAATCAATTCTGTTTCTGCATAATCGCCTTTGAGAGGTTCTTATAGAGCATTATAAAAATAGCCTCATACATCTACATACATACATACATGCATAGATACATACATACATGCATACATACATGCATACATACATTCTCCTCACTCCACACTTATTACATACATACATACATAATGTGTTATAATGGGGTGCTCTGCCTTTGCAAAAATCAAGCAATCGATGATTTGCAGCTATCTGTTCTGTGACTTCTCCAGTTTCTTCTCCTCACTCCACACTCATTACGTCTCCTCTGCTTTCTTCTGGCACTGTCTCCCAGGGGACATGCATCGTACCTCTCTGGGTTAATGACACGTCAATGCTTCCCTGTCGTTCAATGATGGCATACAAGGGTCTTTAGGATTTAGGCTCATCTTCCGACACTGTGTGAGTCTCTACACAGATTTTTGGGTTTCCGATACTTGTGTTGCTGATCGGAGTTCTGTCCTCGCATACCAACATCGGCTCTTCTTCATTTCTGTCTGATTGGCAGAACACCACATTATGACGCATTACAGAGAGCTGCGTCATCGATTCTTTTATTTTCGCAAAGGCAGCACACCAGATTTTAACACATTATGCAGAAACAAAATTGAGAATATGTGTTCCTCACCTTCTTGTATTTGTTGTTTTGTCCAATCCCAGATGTTAAACTTATGCGTGAGTTAGATTTGTGCTTTTTCTACCGGAATGAAATGATAATGAATGTTTGCCATAGTTCTTGTTTGTGTTGTTTTGTAGAACGTGAAGCAGCATGATCCAAGCAAGGCCAAGAGAAAGTTTTCTTCATTTTTCAAAAGTCTTGTTATTGAGCTTGACAAGGACTTGTATGGTCCTGACAATCATCTTGTCGAGGTTAATATCAACTTGAAAAATAATTTTCTCATTTCGTTTATCAGTTTTTGAAGGAGTTGGTATTTTGGTAATGACTAAGATCTTAAAGTTACATATTTTTAAATTCAACTGAAGCTAAAAAATGTAGTACAACTAAACGAAATAGTCGAATACATGGTAACAAACCAGACAAGGGTCAATGTCATGCATGACTTCCTGTCAAGCGCCGATCCATCTTACTGTTGCTTGCTGTACCAGTAGGGAGTAGAAGGTCAAGTCAACCATATGGACCTCGCAGGTATTAAACCTATGTCCTTTAGTTCTTTGTGCCTGTTTTTCGCTGCTCAACCATTGCTCCACCAGGATGGCTGTGATAGTAATAAAACTAGCGATGACTGATTTAATGACAACAAAGCAGGCAGTTAAAGTAATTGAAATTGATATTTTGATTGTAGTGGCATCGTACCGCGACCACCCAGGAGACAGATGGATTTCAGGTGAAGAGACCGGGCGACCAGAATGTCCGCTGCACCCTTCTACTTATGCTAGATTACCAGGTAACTAACCGCTCCTAATCTAATCTGTCATCGAAATTTTGTTTAATTCCATAATTATATGATATCTATGAATTTATATGACGCCTTTCACAGTGCACACCAATCAGAGGTGCTTCCAGTTGTAGAGACCCAGGGAGAAGACAACGAAAGAGGCCCTTGAGACAACGAAAGAGGCCCTTGGCTCACCAGTTTGTAAGGAGTACCGTGTCGAAGAAGGAAGCTGGTTCCCTATTGCAAGGCCAATGAAAGCAAAGACTCGTGTTTAGCCATGACGGCCATCGCTCGCAGGACAAAGAGATCATGTAATAAAAATAAATGGACATGATAACTTAACCTATTGACAATAATAGGGGTTAGTTTACTTTGCATTTGAGTACATGCTCGTCCTGCACCAACTACTGCCTCCAACCAAACCCACCCACTACTCCCTTCGTCCATATGACTGAACAAACCCCCTTTGCTGCCCACAACATTTATTGTTACAATACTATATACTTTTTAGCTAGTAGATGTCTGTGAAAAAATTGGTTAATAAAGAATATATTTACTTAATTGAATAACTGATGGTGATGGTGGTAGTTGTGGTTTAACGACACTGTGTGATAACAAAGATCAATAGCATCGCCCTCCTCCTTTATGCAGGCTTGGGACTTGCACTTGAATAACTGAATTTGGTTCCTGTCTGTTTTTTTTAATTTAGCCAATGCAGTTCAAACTTGAGATCCGTTTGGCCCGTCTGCTTGGAATCCACACACAGACGCGTCCGGTTATCATCAACGCCCTCTGGCAGTACATCAAGACACACCGTCTGCAGGACGCTCACGAGCGCGAGTACATCAACTGCGACAAGTACCTCGAGCAGATACTCGAGTGCAAGAGGATGAAGTTCTCGGAGATCCCGTCTCGGCTCCATCCGCTCCTCATGCCGCCCGATCCGATTGTCATCAACCACGTCATCATGTGAGTGACGCATCTTTCCATGCTCGCTTCTGAAGTGCGGCCTTTCTCATGATCTCTGATCAAATAACGACTTCTATGGTTCGTGATCTTAATGCACAAGACCTCGATCGATGATCCATTCAAGTCAGGGTGTGGTAAAAAATTGATCGTGCAGAGAATGATGAATTGTATAACCATTACTCTGAGCAAGGTCTTTGCTGCACCCAGTTGATCTTCAAAATAGGGCATAACCGAGTACACACTTTCCATCGAGTACCGAATCCGAGTATTTGGATGCACTCTTTGCCGGATCCGGGTATGAACCGAACAGTAGTGGTAACTCTGGCCCGCTGAGTACCATCTGCAGGCAAAGCTTAAAATTTTCAACTTTCGTCGTTTTGGGTAATGAAAAATTAGCAATTAAATGTTTGTGACTGTCATAACTACTACTTCGATTTTAAATTTCGATTTTCGTTTTTTGGTGGTGAAATGTTTATAAAAATTATTGAATTAGAATTTTTTTATTTTTGATTATGTGTGTGTGTAAAATTTGCCAAGGCGAATGCTTCAGAATATTCTCAAAAAAACGTAATATTCGACCGAGTTGAATGTCTGAGGCGATTTCCGGTTATGCCCTACTTCAAAATAATAGCATTTGCACCATCTGTGTGTGTACTTCTGAACTCTGTAAGAACCTTGGTAATATAATATGTATTGTATAGCCATCAAATTATTTGTCCAGCAAAATGTTCATTAGTCATGTAGTTCCATATTCGTAATTCACAATGAATTTCAATAATGAGCACAATTATAGGGACACCTGAAAGGACCTAAGTCCCACTGATGAGGACCCCCAGTTACCAACAGAAAAAGATGATGCTGAGAATAGGTACAATATTTGTATTAGTATTTGTATTAATGTTTGATAGTTCTTCAGTGATTATTGACCTACAAACAGTCAGTATATTGAAACAACAGAACCCTGACTAAGCCATCATATGTATTGTTTGCATACATGGCAATTTATATGGTGCTTTGCAAGAAACCCACAACGATGCTAATTCCAGTAGCTGATGGAAAATGAGTTCCTTCCAGTTGTTTTGTTTTATAGAGGTTCATGAGAATTTTTATAAGGCATTTTAAGGAAAAGAATTTCTATTTTCAAATTGAACATTTTCTATGTATGGACTAACCTAACCAAAGTATTGCCAATATATTGCATCTGATATCAGTTGACCTTTACTGATTTTCTTTTATACTTCTTTTGCTTTCAGTGATTTGTGTAAAAATTTATGTTGCAAATTTCGTTGAATAATTTTTTTTTAAACGTGACCTAATTTTTCTTAAGCAAGAAAATGCTTTTGGTAATTCTGTGGATTTGTTCGTTGTTCTGTTCTGTTTGATGAGTGTAGGGTCGAGGGTCCGGATGCTAAGAAGACTGCCTGTTACGACATTGATGTGGAAGTTGTGAGTAGTTTCTTTTCTCTGTACTTCACTGCATTCTCTTTGCGTTGACCCTTTGTCAGTCAGTCAGTCCATATTTGTTAAGATGCTATGTATCCTAAGCTTCTGTCATCAGGCAGGGAAATCATTCAGCTGCTAAGGTACACGGGTTCAGGCATAATAGGGCAGGGAAGAAACTGGTGACTGAAGGGCAAGCGAGGTAGACTAGGAACTGGATCACTTTCTTATATTGTGTTTTCTAGTTAGGTATATTTCAATGTTCTCTAATTCATAGTGAGTGCAAGCTATGTAAGTGTTCAGATTTGAATGGTTTACCCCAAAATCTTTGCCTTCTGCCCAAAACCTCCTCATCTACATTCTACTCATTACTGAGAACTTCTCTCTTTAGCTGTAGTCAGACCAGGAGTGCTTTTGAAGTGGTGCTATGTTAAGTTTCATTGATTGATTGATTGATTGATTGATTGATTGATTGATTGATTGATAAGATACATACAGACATACATACATACATACATACATGAATGCAGACTTGCATACAAACCTTGTCTGTACTTCTTGTTTTGTATTGTTTTGGGTTTTCTCAAGTGATTGTTGTTCTTCCTGAGTAAGGCCTCTCCATATTTTCTTATACCATACGTTTTTTCCCCTTAAATCCATATGTTATTTATAGGATGACACTTTGAAGCAACAGATGAATACTTTTCTTCTCTCAACTCAGTCACAGCAGGAGATTCAGGCTCTTGATAACAAGGTACGAAATGAACGCAAGCATTTATCAACTTGTATATCAACAAACAGTAAAGCTTAAATACATGGCTGTGCAGTGTACAGGCATGAGCAAACAGTCAAGCTTAGCACATATACAGCATTTGTATGTTTGTATACCAGTGATATTTCAGTTCTCAAAATAATTCCGTTTTCTGCAGTGTACTTTTGTTCAAATTCTATTCTAGTTCTTAAAATTATTCCTAATTTCCGTTCTTATTCTCGTTAATGGAAATTAAATAATTTTACTTCTAATTCCTATTTCAATTGACGAAAATATCATTGGTGCATACATGTTTAATATGTATATGTATACGTATAATTGGTGATGAACTAGGCAGCCAGACCTTTTGCTTGTCTCCTTTGCTACTCCCACATTACTACTTACATGACTGAAATCCTGAACTGGCTTCCCATTGCCTCTCATGTAGAATACAAGGTGCTGATTTAGTCCTTAGAGCATGGGTTTTGCTCCTAAATATCATTACAACTTAATGCACAAGCCTCTCTCTGTCTGCTGTCTGTTCCCGCCCTCTCCGGTCTGCTGATCGACTTCGTCTCCCTGTTTCCCGGCCAAGGAGTGCTATGATCCAACACCATACCATTGCTATTGTGGGCCCTTTTATGTGGAATGACTTTGGCCCCCACAATCTGTAGTAAGATTTTAGCCTCAAACCATTGTATCCTGAAAAAGACTCACTTTTTTTCTTTCTTATTTCCTTGGGGCTGTCATTCATAGTGAGTGCTTCTGAACAGCTAGTATTGTAACAAGAGCTTTGTAAGTCCTCAAATATGATTAAATGTAATGTTTTGCGCCATGCAAAATCAGCAGCGCTTTCAGTGGGCGTCTGTGCTTGGGCCAGAGAACAGGAAAGTCTTGAAGGCATCTCTGGAACTGGTAAGGTGAGAGGCTAGTAATTCCATTGGCAAGAACTGTGGATGGTAGTTCCAAGCTGAGGTGCGAACACAGGCGTAGCTCCTGGATTTTGCCTTAGCATATCGCATATGAGGAACAACAAGAAGGCCGCAAGTGGAAGATCGCAAGGAGGCCCTATAAAACAATATTGTATCGTCATTGGTTGACGGACGAATGGTTGCGTGTTTTCCAGATTCACGAAACGGTGGAGACAATAAATCAGTTGAAAACGAACCGTGACTTCTTTCTTGGTTTTGCCAAAGACCCGCAGGAGTTCATCAACAACTGGCTCATCTCGCAGACACGGGATCTCAAGGTAGCTTTCATCTCCTCCAGTTTTTCGTCTTGCTTGACTTGTAGCATCATTGTAGAAATACTGAATTTGAATGTAACATTATCTTTTGTTGTGTGAGAATTGAGTTAGTACGTAAATATTTTTAACACGCCATGTATTCGTTGGGTCACAGGAAGTCAGCAGAGTCAGTACAAATATCTGATGAGGAACAAATATCTCCTGCAAGATGTTGTGAGTTGTGTTAGGTGTTGGGACATTCCAGATGGTTCTTGATTCCACAATTGTATGAACTTCTGTTCGTGCAGTATCATAATATTATATATCCACTGCTGAAAGTTCTTTGACCTGCTATCTGAATTTTTAATCAGGAACGGACAGTTTATTGGTTGTTTTAAGGAACCTATAGTCGATACATAAGTATGGTGTTTATATGGATCAACAACATGGACCGTCAGTAAGAAACACTTTAACCCTTTAACGACCAATTGTATATAGTTTCCCATTCATTTTTGTACATGCTGGTCGTTAAAGGATTATAAAGGTTGACAGCTTTTGAGATATGGGTTTTGATATGATTTTGAGATATGGGTTTTGATATGATTTTGAGATATTGGTTTTGATATGATTTTGAGATATTGGTTTTGATATGATTTTGAGATATGGGTTTTGATATGATTTTGAGATATGGGTTTTGATATGATTTTGAGATATGGGTTTTGATATGATTTTGAGATATGGGTTTTGATATGATTTTGAGATATGGGTTTTGATATGATTTTGAGATATGGGTTTTGATATGATTTTGAGATATGGGTTTTGATATGATTTTGAGATATGGGTTTTGATATGATTTTGAGATATGGGTATGTTGGGCTGAGTATAAAGCAAACAAATGGTTGCTGCATAAGGGGAGAAGGGAACGATGTCTAATGACTGCGCTATCAGAAGAATCAGATTGGTCATACTGAGAATTTGGACTCTCCTCTATATGGAGAGGAGACTCCTTACTGAGAGTTTTCATTTAGCTAACATTAAAACATTGGCGTACAGAGCTTAGTAAGACATCTTGATTCCCTCTATTCCATAATGTTGACTTCCTGATTAGTCTTTCAATCGATTGGTGGTGACATTGCTAAATCAGATGCTTAACGTGATGGGCGCCTTGCATGGCTACGGAAAATTATATTTTTTACTCGTTTAATAACTTGTCATCATTCGTTCATACTATGGTTGTGATCATACTGCAGTTTGTTAGTTTCAAATTAAACGAAAGTAACTATTATTGTGGAGGAAAGAATTAAGCGAAAGAGAATGAGAGGATACCGCTGGACTGGATGTTGGATGAATGGATTAACTGGAAGAGGAAAGAGTGGTGCCATTGAGCATTTGAATCTTCACAACGGCTGTATTGAAGATAGAAGATGGTGACAGAGCATCCGAATTACTTTGTGTTCTGTGACGATGATGTTATTTCTTCTATACAGACAATGACTGATGCTGCTGGAAATCCTGAGGAAGAGCGTCACGCTGAATTCTACTTCCAGCCGTGGTCACAAGAGGCTGTCTGTCGCTACTTCTATGGAAAGGTAAGAGCCTACAAGTAGATCAATCTACTGGGAAATGTCAAGGGAGACGATTTGCTAGAGCCTTGTTGATGCAAGTTCCTTTGAATAATGGTTTTCTGGGCTAAAGCGCAAACTTATGATGGCAGCAAACCATCCTGTTGATGTCATTTCCTGGAATTTGTCAACAGTTGATTTCCAGTTTGACCTGATGTCCCAGGATTTGAACCCATTACGTGGGATGATGAACCAATTACATGAAACCACATAGGATATCACATAGGATATCACATAGGATATCACATAGAATATCACATAGGATATCACATAGAATATCACTTAGAACATCCTATGTGATATCACATAGAATATCACATAGAGAATATCACAGAGAATTTTATCATAGTGTGGGTTTGGCTGGAGACAATAATTTTATTGTTCTGATGTTGTAGATGTTCTATTTATATTAATTACTAATATTCTCAAACCTTACCATAATGGCTGATAACAAATTATTGGTAAGGTTTGGTAACTGCTAGTTGTATGTGTTTTGTGGGATTTTGTATAAGATTGACAGGAGTCAATTGGATCATGAAAATGTCAAAAGTAATTGGTAAAAAGATTCAGGGCCGTTCCGAGCTACAATTGTGCCTTGTGCGTAGCATCAATTTGGCACCTCCATGTTTTGAAAATAGTGCATTTTATGGAATAATAAGTTATTCCATCCATAAAATTACGCCCTATCCACATTTGCGCCCGGGGCCACAGCCCTGCTGCCCTGCCCCCTTGGTACGGCCCTGAAAAGATTAGCACATGTTGTTTATCAGCGCCTTTTTAAGAGGGCTAAGATTACACGTATATTGCATTGTATGTAAGCATTTGTATAGCGCCTGTGGTAGGGTGAACCGTTCAGAAGTGCTCAAGATTGGCATCTGCCAGATAATCTATGATGAAGTCAGTGACAGTATTCAGACTCATTGCTCAGCATTCAGACTCATTGTTCAGCATTCAGACTCATTGTTCAGCATTCAGACTCATTGTTCAGCATTCGGATTCATTGTTTAGCATTCGGACTCATTGCTCAGTATTCAGACTCATTGTTTAGCATTCAGACTCATTGTTCAGCATTCAGACTCATTGTTCAGCATTCAGACTCATTGTTCAGCATTCGGATTCATTGTTTAGCATTCGGACTCATTGCTCAGTATTCAGACTCATTGTTCAGCATTCAGACTCATTGTTCAGCATTCAGACTCATTGTTCAGCATTCGGATTCATTGTTTAGCATTCAGACTCATTGTTCAGCATTCAGACTCATTGTTCAGCATTCAGACTCATTGTTCAGCATTGTAAGCTATCGGGCATGTGTTGGTGATCTATTAAAGAACGTTCTTATTATAACACGGGATGTCATAACAGCAGTCTGCTGTTATAATTATAAATGCAATTGTAATATGCCAGCCACTTCAAGAAATAGACCTCAGTGACTCTCCTAACCTGAACCAGTGAAATTACTGTAGAATAATGCAGCCTTCAGACATTTGCAAAAGTATGGAAGGGATGTACTCAAGCATATACCATTTATGTAGACCCTTTACTCTAGCATATACCATTTATATAGACCCTTTACTCTAGCATATACCATTTATGTAGACCCTTTACTCTAGCATATACCATTTATGTAGACCCTTTACTCTAGCATATACCATTTATGTAGACCCTTTACTCTAGCATATACCATTTATGTAGACCCTTTACTCTAGCATATACCATTTATGTAGACCCTTTACTCTAGCATATACCATTTATGTAGACCCTTTACTCTAGCATATACCATTTATGTAGACCCTTTACTCTAGCATATACCATTTATGTAGACCCTTTACTCTAGCATATTCCATTTATGTAGACCCTGCCGTTGATGCAGATCACTTTTCAGAACGTCCAACCGTCCATGTATCGTGTTATGTTGGTTATTTCAGGTCCAGCAGAGACGGATTGAACTGGAACAGGTGCTCAGCATCCGCAACAACTAATCAAGTCGCCTCAAGGACGGGTTTATGGACTGCTTTAGATAATAGCGACAGAAGGAGAGATAACACAGCAACACTTTGCTTTAGTGATTTTTAATGAGCATATATGAGTTGTGTACTTTTACATTGATATATAAGCCTGTGTTCAGTTTTGTGCGTCGTTGGGCAAGCTGTCATAGGATTGTATCGTAAATGGTCGAATGGTAAGAGAGACAGATGACCTAGAATTGCTTTGATTGCAATGTTTGTGCAACAGGTACTGTTTACTGTTTAAATGTAGAAAATTCATTAACCGTTGCTGTGTGGCTGGAGACTTTAAATTCAGCCAGGTCTAAGATCAGGCACCTCATGTTTACAATACAACTGTAATTTGATTATGACCTTCTTGCAATTAGTTCAGAAGTGCACACCTGCCTCCTAGGCACAACTGCAGTTGTAGTGCAGAGCAATTGCGTGCGAAATACTTGCTCAAGGTCTCTACTCAGTACCTTCTGGGACGAGGATCGAACCCGCACTCTCCGCGTTACGGGCCGACCACTCTAACCAATCGGCCATCGAGACCAGCCACTTGATATACTTGCCACCTATTACTGGGAAAGCCCGTTGCTTGACTTTTACACAATACAATAATACAACTGCATTTGATCTTGCCCTTCTTTTAAAGTTCAAAGTGCACTTGACCATACAACAGAACATCAGTGTTAGTGAGCAATTGTGAGTGGAGAACTTGCTCATTGTTCGTACACAGTGTCTGACTCGAGTGATGCTTTAGCCCACAGTGTATTCTCCACATTGCATGCCAAGCACTTAATCAAACGGCCACTGTGTCGTACTTTTGTAACATTATTCAACTGTATGCATTGTGTCTCATGCCCATCGTGTTTCTTCAAGCAGAAAATAGCAAGCATTGGTTTTACCCTTACCACTTCTGAGGCCGCTGGGATTGGCCAATTTTAATGCGTTTGATATAATAATTGGAGGGGTTAGGGTTAATATAGATTTGCCATATAGGCTAAACTTAGTTGTCCGAATAACATCCGTCTGACATCCCATAACATCACATAACATCCCTCTATATGAGCAATTTATCCACTGTGTAGTACTCCTCTTTCTTGACCTACAGCCAAGGACTTGAATCCCTGTCCCAGAAGTGTTCTATGACACTTTTAAAAACGATCTTTACATCATCTCGTTATTCTTATAGTTTCCCTAGGGGCCGTCCACATATTACGTACGCAGGCAGGGAGAGGGTTTCGAATTTCGGCGATTTTGCGTGCGGGTGCGTATGGTGGGGGAGGGGCCCCGAAAATATGTACGTACGCAAATTTGACTGTCTAACTATGACGTCCACAATACGGAATATTAAAATCAGAACTTTAAACCCAATCACGGACTATATTCCTGCTTAATAAGTTTTATGTAGCATTAAAACTTTTTTAAACGCAAGTGTTGTTAGTGGTTTATTTCTTCATAACAGTTAACAAATTAAAGCGGTTAAATACGATGCTTGTCAAAAATGAATAGCCTCTGTTAAAATCAATGTCTTCTAGATGGGATGGAGTAGAGCCCAGATGTACGTACGCATGGGGAAGGTCCACGAAATGCACGCGGTGCAACAGTTATGTAATATATGGATAGACCCCTATTTCATTTGTCTATTCATGCGTTTGTGTATTGTGTGAACTTTAAACTCTGAGTGGCTTTGCCTTTTTGTGGTGTGGGTGAATGGTACTTTCGGACGTTCCTTGGAATCTAGCCTTAACCAGTCACGTTGATTTCTTTTACTACTGCAAGTTCTTTTGCTGCGCGGCTTTATTGTGTAATATTCAATGAACGAGACCTAGCGGAATGGAAGCGTTGAAGCCAACGCAAACGGACGAAAACAAAGCATCGGCCTGTAGCTCTATTTTCGTCGTTTTCGAAGCCTGTGGTTTCTCCCACAACTTAAATCGCGCACCTTGGTCACCAAGAGAGGAAAGTTTCGTCGAATAAAACCCACGTTATATCACAGTCGCCCCCATAAGACCCTAGTTTTTACGCGTAATGTAGGCCCGACTGTTGGAAATGTTGTCGTAAGTCCCTATGTGATCTAATATTGTATCGGTGTTGGGCTCAAGACCGAGACGAGACCAAGACCGAGAGGTCCAAGACCAGGACCGGGTGGTCCGACATCAAGACTGAGGGTCCGAGACCAAGACCAAGACCGATAAGCCTATTCTTTTTTTATAAACAATTCGATTTATTAAGACGCTGACACGGAATAACACGCTTAAAATATTAATTTTTTGCTGAAGAATACTAATCTTAATAATGGTCCAGGAAACTGTTTACCGGCCAGTCTGAACTTTTGCGGGCTCGGCCCTTGGCTTCGGCCTGAGAATATCACACTATAAATTACTAACTGTATACGATAGGGAAATATTTTAAGACATCTGAACAAGTAGATTAACGTACCGCTTGAATGGTGTAGGCCTACTAGTATTCGAAATTGTAGGTTAACAGTGACTACACGTGGCCGACCACATAATATTAGATTGCTCCTTGAAATTTGGGAAAGCAAATTTTGAAATGATTGGTTCGTTCCAAATGCATTTTTTGCTCATGGTAACATGTATATATAGATGATCAGTGAGCCATAAATTGATAACAATCGCGTTGGGCCTAAACGTCCGGTGTGTCTAGTAATCGAAAATAACCGACAAATATCAAAGAAATTGCTCTGATACGGCAAATGACCAAGAACGCTAACCTAACACAGAGACCAATCCCAAGACCGTTCCGTTAAGACCAAGACCGACGCATGCGAGACCAAGACCGATGGTCCAAGACCAAGACCGTTGCATTCAAGACCAAAACCGCAGTTTTACGGTCTCGAGACCGTCTCGAGACCATGACCGCGGTCTCGAGATCACATCCTTGTATTGTACAATACAGTGTGCAGTGGAAAAACAAAGCAACGCGACTGGCAAGGCAACATTCCAAAGAACGTCGAGGATTGCCTTTGGCCCACGCCACAAAAAGCTACTCGCATTTAAAATGCTACGTTAAATTCACACACTTTACAAATGAATAGACAAATGAAATAAGGAAACTATGAGAATAACAAGACGATGTAAAGGTCGTTTTTAACAGTGTAACAGAACACTACTGAGAAAGGGATTCAATTGGAAGTGCTACCCCACCCCACCCCGTCAAGTGCCTAAATTACTCATCTAGAGGTGACAGATGCTTATCCTAACAACTAAGCGTTTGGCGAATCTGCATGTATAATGCTGGGTCATATGCTAATATAGTACAATTTGTGGCGCATAATATGAGGTGGGTAACGCTCCCTTTTGTAGTCTGTCGGTTGTTGTCTGGCTGACAAAGACATGGTCAAGTGAAACGATTGTGCCGGTATACAACACGTCATGAGACGGCGGTTACCGAGACACTGGATTAAGTTATAAATGAAGTCACAGCTGTCTTGTCTCGTGAGGATCTTTATTGCCTTTACACGAAATGAAATAGAGCGAGAAGAGGGGCTAGCAGATATATATATATATATATATATATATATATATATATATATATATGGCTACTCTGCAATGGATGTTACATGATATTAGTCATCTTGGTATGTTTTCATACATTGATATATATATATTCATATATATATATATCAATATATATATATATCAATATATATATCAATATATATATCAATATATATATATATATGTATATAAAAGAATCGTAGAATGCAACCAACCTCACGCCTTCTAAGAGAGGGCCAGCAGATATAATAATACAACCCACTCATTAGAGAGGTGGTTGTATTGTTATATCTCTCTTTAGAGGCACAAGAGAGAGATAACAGTGCAACGGCCTCACGGCTTCTATTCTAACGTCGTTGACCAGCTGGTTACCTAATTCCTTGAATTGACATCTTCCTTGGAAAGGGCTAATCATTCCTAGTGGAGGAAGACCATTGCCTTGAAACGCTTAGACTATTAGTCATCAATAGTACAACGGGCTATAAATATAAATTGACCAATATATGAATTAACCATAAAAACGAACCAATAAGTTTAATTCCTAGGTCTATTTATTAGGATTACGTGTACTATTTTTTACAAGATATTGTAATTAGGTCGATACTTCCAGTAGGCCTAATGATTGTAATAATTATTACTAGACGGGCCGCTTATATTAATATTTACTGCTATTACAATGACAACGCCGAATTTTTAATATCAATAATAAATTTCACAGTAGTGGTAATGTGATATAGCCTACAACTAGTAGTAGTAGGCTACTACTACCAATTTTATTAATTTATATTTTATTAATTTATTATTTTATTAATTTATTATTTTATTAATTTATTATTTTATTAATTTATTATTTTATTAATTTATTATTTTATTAATTTATTATTTTATTAATTTATTATTTTATTAATTTATTATTTTATTGCGTTTATTTTCTTAACTCTCAACATCCATGACCTCTGTCAGCTGTCGACAGGAATCCTATTGTTTGTTTTGTGTCGACCCATCACTAATTCCCAGCTTACTGTGCACTGTTTTGCTTATTGCTGTGCACTATTTTGCTAATTACTGTGCACTATTTTGCTTATTTATTGCTGTGCACTGTTTTGCTAATTACTGTGCACTATTTTGCTTATTTATTGCTGTGCACTATTTTGCTAATTGTTGTGCACTATTTTGCTAATTTTTTTGCACTATTTTGCTAATTGCTGTGCATTATTTTGCTAATTATTGTGCACTATTTTGCTAATTGCTGTGCATTATTTTTCTTATTGCTGTGCACTATTTTGCTAATTGGTGTACATTATTTTGCTAATTATTGTGCACTATTTTGCTAATTGCTGTGCATTATTTTGCTTATTGCTGTGCCCTATTTTGCTAATTGGTGTACATTATTTTGCTAATTATTGTGCACTATTTTGCTAATTGCTGTGCATTATTTTGCTTATTGCTGTGACACTATTTGTTTGAGATGACGCTTGACATCATAACAGTGCAGAGAGCGCCTCTGAGTATCGGTAGTTATTCTGTGAGAAGTGCTTTTTAACTCTATGAACACAATACAATTATGTGTTACTACAAGATGTTGAAGCAACAGACGACGTAATGGCACGGTAATACTTTCACCGTTTTCCAAGAGGACACGGGGATTAGGTTCGATTCCACGCACTTCAATCGACCAGCATACATGAGCGCTGAAGCGGTGGACTAAAGTTTGTTTACTAAGCGCCTGCAACGATCACGACTATGATAATTATCATGCTAATGATGATGATGACGAGAAACAAAGACAGTTTATTGTGTAAGACCTATTCAGACAACTCTGCTAGACAACGTTTTTGCATGCAGATCGAGAGCAGGGCCGCAACCAGAAAATTCTCATGGGGGTACTCATATTGCAAACGCCGAAAGCATGAAGCAGCGTAGGCCTTCTGAAAGCATCCCCTATTATCCCCACCCTTAGAAAAGAAAAACTCATCTGAACTGGATCAATTGTGTATGTCAACTGCTTTATACAGGAATTGGTCAAGCACCCCTTAGTTGCGCCTTTGAGAGAGAGAATGTCAGTTGTCCGAATTCCACACAATGCACTATATGCCAGATTCGAAGGAAAAGAAAAGAAAGGCAGACGAAGACTACGCCTGGATAGATGCTAATAAGAAGACAGTATCACTTGGACTAACACTAAGAAGAGCAATGGACTTTGCGAAATGATCGAGGACAATTAATATAATTTATTCGTACACATCGCCGCAAAATGGCTAGAACTGATTGTATAGATTATGTAGATGATGATGAATCGGTCACACGATGACGCTAACTCTAATCGTAGTCGACCCTTTGACCCGGCCGCCTTCTCGTGACCTTTGAACCGACCGTTTTCCATTCTCCATCCCACCTGAACTCGTGGTAGTGATCGACAACAACAACAACAGTACGTGGACGTCAAAAGATAGCGAAGGAAATACCGTTTCGCTTGGTTAGATCACCGTACTCGGTCCGCTGCGCCTGGCATACCACAGGGTCAGAAATAGTTTGTCAGTAACCGTAGGCCTTGCCGATATCAGAGGCCTGTGACGTTTGTCGCTAGGACATCCGAATTTCCTGCGCTCACTCACAGCTCGAGGTATTTATCACTAGGCCGACGGGCGGCCTACGCTGGTCGTGAATTGCTAAGAAGTTTGGCCTCGTCAGACTATGGTCCTCATTTGCAACAGTTGTGTCGACGCATAGTCATCATCTAGATCGCTCACTTTCAATATTGGATTACGGATCAATTGGACTTTGGCTAGCAGTGATCATCGCGCGGTATAGAAGTTAATCTGATCTGAATTGAAACGTTTTCTGGGGTGGATTTTTTTGGATTTACTTCCATTTAGTTTCAGGATACATGTAAGTAAGTTGATGTTCATATGTTGTTGATCAATTAATGAAAACGTACCAGGATGTCTGTAACATCTTGTAACATCCATTTCAGAGTAGCCATATAAAATAGTGTTACAAGGTCAACATTTCTCAATGACATTGGATTGCTCTGAATTTCAATATGATGACAGTAGTAGTAGAGGAAGTAGTTGTTGCTGCAGTGGAAATGAATTAGTGGAAGTGGTGGAAATAGTACTGGTAGTAGTATTGGAAGTAATATTAGTAGCAGCTGTATTAGCAACAGCAACAGCATCAGTGGCAGTATGTAGTAACATTAACAGTATTATTATTCATTGAAGTAGTAGTAGTTGTGATCGATGACAATGATGATGATGATGATGAGGGTGATGATGGTGTATATTTTATATAATAGTAATTGAGCTGGTAATTGAATGATAGTGGCGCTAGCGGTGATTAAAGTATTTGTACGGCATTTAATCTATAGTGCAGTGGTCAACTAAATGACCATCGTATTGTGACTGGACATGACGGAAATGGTCAAGTGCCGAGATGGTCACTACACGGATGACAGTGGCATCTGCAGCTACTCCTCATCCGCCGTAGGCAGCGTGTCGTCCTCATCAACCAATTACCTGTCCTCTTTGAAAAACATCTCCGACTCATCTGAGAGAGTGATGCCACCTGTTGGTGTTTATCTCGTAATACCAGAACTGGAAATCGAGGTAAGATTATTGCATCGAATCAGCCTCTGTATCAAGACAAAAAATGACCAATAATAAAATTATTGTTATAAGTAACTAAAAGACGAATTAGACTGACTACGATAATGATGACGGTGATTGGTGATAGTTGTGGTGGTGGTTTCGGTGACGATGGCGATAACAATGGCGATAACAATGACGATAACAATGCCGATAACAATGATGATAATAATGGCGATGACACTGCTGCTGCTGCTGAAGAAGAAGAAGAAGAGGAAGAAGAAGAAGAACAGTTACGTCACATAATATTCATTTTTGCTGTGATTTTGAGGGACTCGGGCCTCCACATTAATGTAATGTAATGTAAATCTTCAAAAATTTATCAGCGCCCACAAAAGCAACGTCAGGAAAACCTTATTCACCGGCGCTATGCCAAATCAAGTCCGCCAATCCTTTCGTTTCTTTCCGGTGCCAGGTCGAAATCCGTGGAGTCAACCCATAAATCCGGCCTTGGTCAATGGCGCAATTTTGCTCCACAGAATGGCGATGACGAATGCCTCCTCCATCACAGTTCACTCTTTTCTTCCTCATCCAACAACCAGACCAAAAAACCTTGTCGCAAAAATATTTCAGTACTGTGTTAAAAATGACTGACTGTCAACAATACTTTTAAAAGCAGCGGTCGTCGGACAAGCCCATTACAATACGAAGTCAGTCCTGTACAGTTCTAAGATTTAAACCGACCTTTGCGGCCTATCAAATCCTAACCTCGCTACTGCTTACACTTTGACAGTGCCAGTTAGAGACGGACGGCGATCTTGTTTGACAGAGGGGACACCAAATAGGAGGCGTGGGAAATATCGGGGGAACACGTGTATAACGTGTCCCTCTCTGTAAAAGGTGGAGAACTTGTTCCCTCAGACACTCCGGGTTCGCCGCCTCTGGTGCCAATCCTAGACCTGGATAGAGGAGGAAGGTGACCACAGATTACCTTTGTTATCATACAATGTCATCAAACTGGAAATATTACTATGAAATCCTTAGGGCCTACCACGAGCAGTTCTTCATGACAGCAGCCATTAGTCTGTCACTGTGGCACGGTTGGTTAGAGCAGTCGGCCAGTAACGCTCAATGTGCGCGGAGTGAACGGGTTCGACCCTCGTCAGAGGCGTCACCTTGAGCAAGTCCTTCGCGCACAATTGCTCTGCAGTACAACTGCAATTGCGTCGTCGAGGCGAGTGCACTTCTGAGCAAAAATATATTGGAAGAAGGGCGATATCAAATTTCTGAATAATGAAGTAATAAATCAGCTGTACAAAATGAAATGAACAAAGGTGTAACCTCCAATCAATATTTGTTTTTCCAGACTCCGCTGCAACTGAACCAGAACGACTCCATCTGGAATATCAAGCAGTGCATCCTCTGCACCATAGCAACGGTCAGTAGCTTAGACTTACGACATGTCGTTGATGTTTAATAGCTAAGGTAGCTTAGACGTACTTGGCAACGTTGCAAAAAATAAGTCCATAGCAACGATGACTATCATGCCAAATTGAGTAAGAAACATCTTAGACTCACAAGGAAAAGTTACAGCAGTGGTCATCTTATTAAATTCGCATTTAAGTTCAATTTTATAGCTCCACTACAATGCCAAGTTGAGTGGCACATAGAATATGCGCGTTGGAAGATTTTATTCAATGTTCTTACAATTTTTGTCGATGCCCAAAGTGTACTCTCCGTTGCAGGCGAGCACTTAATAAGTCAGCCACCATAGAAGGTGTACAGATAGGATGTAGGGATATAACATACTCTTGTACAGATCTATAGAGTATAGGCCTACTATTGAAACTCATAAGTGTGATCAGCAGCCCTGAAAACTACTGCGAGTCATTAGCACAGCGAGAGAAGCGATAATCAGGACAGTCTGTTCTGTATTCCTTATAGAACTTGGAAGAGGGAGTGAACCACGGAATCTACTGTCCTCCGGTTAACGGAAGGGCTGGAAAATATTTGGACGAGGAAAGATACCTGGGAGAATACAACCTACAGGAAGACACTGTTTTACACGTAAGTACGACTATAGTTTATCACTATTATAAACATTATTATTGCCCTTACTGCATACAGTATTATACTGCATATCATTATTGTTATCATCATTAGGTTGTCTGTTGTTATTGTTACTTGGCAGACTATGCTGTTGAAGATGAATGATTGTACGTCAAGTTATTGATCATAGACCTGTTTGTAATTTGAGGTTTTTATGAAGACGTGTCGTCCCATTTTCTTTGCAGTTGGTACGGAAAAGACGTGTTTACAAATCGGCGTCGTTTGATTGGAAGAAGATCCAAGAATTCAACACAAAGGTAGCTATACGGCATATGCATTTATATACACCACACATATATGTATATATAGCATATATATATACATAGAGAGAAAGACAGACAGAGATAGAGACAGAGAGAGAACATATACCGTATGCTTGGTTGCATCGCCCAGATCGGTTTAGGAGATTATAGATTGGACACATTATCATTCCGTCATGGACCGATTCGCTTTTGGTAGTTACAGTTTAACGACACCATGTGATAACGTAGATCATTAGCGTCGCCCTCCTCCTTTACCCAGGCTTTGGACTGGCACAGCCTGAGTGCTAGCAGTGGCGGACTTCCAGTCCCATTTAGTTCACTCTCATCGTTAGATTGTCAGCGAATGCTGTCAGAGCAAAGATGACTACCTCCTTTTGAGAGACTTGGGAGCCTTGACCTTTCGAACAGAGATAGTTGCTTTGTTCCACTTTCCAAATTTTCCGTTGGATATATATATATATTGGTCGGTGCAAAACGGGATTATATATATATATATATTTCTTATGATTTCTTATTTCTTATAATTGTGCAGAGTGGCGGCACTAGAGGGGATGGACCCGCATGGGGCTAAAACCCTAACCCCAAAATGAGTCGATAACCCCCCCCCCGGTGGTCCTTCAAATTTTAGTCCAATTTCAGTTTTTAAGAAACCCAACATGTATATATATATATATATATAATTACATATATATATGTATATATAATCCCGTTTTGCACCGAAGCCTAGTTCTACGTAAACAATTTTAACAGTTCTTTTAGATTTAAACATTTTAAAACTAATTTTCAGGCGCGATGTAAGAAGTTGATACATTATCTGAGATCAGGAAACTTAGAGAAATTGGACAAACTGCTCGCAAGAGGACTTGACCCAAACTTTCAAGATGAATCTGGCGGTAATATTTTTTTATATAATTCTTTCCTTATATTCGTCTATCTACTCGTGTTCTGGTATGGAACATACTGAAAGGCAGTAATTTCACCTAGTTTGGTTTTAACTTGAATCTGTCAAAGAATTAATCAAAGATTCAAAGAGGACAAATTATTAATCATTAGAAAATAATGGTTTGCGATTGCTTTGTTTAGTTATTTCTTATAATTGTGCAGAGTGGTGGCACTAGAGGGGATGGACCGGCATGGGGCCAAAACCCCAACCCCAAAATGAGTTGATAACCAACCCCAACCCCGGTGGTCCTTCAAATTTTAGTCCAATTTCAGTTTTGAAGAAACCCGACATCCAACTGTCCTCTCTGTCAGGTTCCCCGTTCCCTCCGTGACCCCTCCATTAGAAAAGAACCGCCGCTTATTGTGCATTTATCTAGCGCAGCTATATAATGACCAGACATCAGGCGATGACGCTGAGCAATTGCATTATATTGTATTTTGCTTCTAGACTTATATAGCGCCTCTCATATAGAATAACTATTCAGCATAACTATCTGCACTGGCCTGCTAAAAATGTCTATCAATCGACTGTCATGGCCGCTGGTTAAGTGCAGATTGAATGAAGGTTTGTGAATTGCGAACGAAAAAGGGCTTTCTGCTATATAAATAAGCATGTAGATCCTAGGCTCTAACATGTACAAGGTGGTCGCACTAACCACTCAGTCACAAGTTCACTTTATCATGAAAATCGTATAGGGTAATTTTTTGACTTAATAACAACCATTCGCGAACTATTATTATATCTGTGCGTTTTAAATTGTTTTTACCGACAGAAACTGCGTTGACTATGGCCGTGAGTGCCAGATATTCGCGTGACCTAATCATGACCTTAGTCGAAGGTGGCGCCCTTCTTGACTATCGTAACCGGTTTGGGGCCACAGCGCTGCACAGAGCGGCTCAGTTTGGAAATAAAGACGCTGTCCAGGTAAATGACACTCCCAAAACGTTTCTTACTTACGCATGCCATAAGGTCTAAAATGGGTTCTTACTGACTAAAAGTGTGCAACTGTGCATATAACATCGTCCACTGTTGTTGGATGGGTCCAACAGCACCAAGAGTTTAGCGACAGCTTTTGACAACAGAGGTCGTTGTCGTCGACAGAAATTTGCACAATACAATGGTTTATTACACCTTTGTAGAAAATGCTCTATTCTAAAGCACCATACATTTACCATCGCCATCAGCCTATATATAATTCTTTTATACAATACATACATACAATGAATTTGCGATTGCTGATGTAGACTTTGCTGGAATTGGGTTCTGCGCCGAATTACAAGGACGCGAGAGGATTGACCCCTCTTTACTACACCGTCTGCTACTCATCTGACGCCGACTGCACAGAACTACTTCTGAGAGACTACTCCATCCTTGGGGTCAGGGACGAATCAGGATGGACGGAACTACACCAGGTAAAGACCGACACACGCACAAGGCACAGGTTCAGCCGCAGAAGGATGATGACGACGACAGATTATGATGTCGTTGGTGCTGATAATGGCGATGATGATGATCATGGTGATGGTGATGATGATGACGACGATGACTATGACGACGATGACGACGATCGTGATTGTGAAGATAGGCCTAGTGATGACGAGGAGGAGGATGACGACAACATCCTCGAATATGATGACGAAGAAGAAGAAAATTGTGCTACATGAGTTGAAAGTATGTGAATGATGGAAGCGGAAAGACGCAATAGCCTACATGGAGACATCGCAGAGATATGAATAGAACATAGAAATAGATTTGAATGTATCTATCAATATGAATAGATTTGAATATATGAATGGATATCAAAGACATCTATGGATCTGAGCAGATCTGAATGGATATGAATGGATATGAACAGATATGAGTATGTACATGAATTGATTTGAGGATAGATATGAATTGACCTATGTCGATATTATCGTGCATGCAGGCATGTAGATTTGGTCGAGTGCAACATCTCCAGCATTTGATCTTTTACGGAAGTGACGTCAACGCCAGGAATTTCAGCGGAAATACCCCTCTTCACGTCTGCGCACTCAACAATCAGGTCCGTTTCAACGACTAAGCATGGTTCATTATTCGTGTGTAATAAGTAAGGAACCTGTCATGCCCTGTACGATATACGCTATACATAGAGGTTATACTGAATGCGGTCTATAGATTATTAGTAATCACATGAATCACGTAAATGGAAATATATACGAGATTATATATTATTTTTAGATATATTTTATATGTGTAATATAATACATACGTTAAGCAGATATAATTTGTATGAGTTAAGAATGATTATGATTATCAATTACACCGCATGGTATGGTAAGTCATTACTCAGGAAAATGTGATGTTTATACTGAAAAGAAAAGCTACCCTCGTCCCTGGTTAAATGATGTCGCATCGCATCCTAAAACAATTGCTTTTTGAAGTTGATTTCCAATTATCTCTCTCTAGATCGAACTGTGAAGTGTCCGCTTTCAGTCTATTGCAAATATCGCAACCACATGCTTTCCTCTGCGACCAGATAAGCGTTGTCGCGGGAACCAGCTTATTCAAAGGCGTCTTAATGATAAAATTATGTGTTGTTGCCGTGTATATTCAGGAGGAATGTGCGCGAGTTCTGCTGTTTCGAGGCGCAGATAAGACCGTTCGTAACTTCATCAACCAAGAGGCAGAGAGTTTGGCTATCCTCAACGGACATCCGCGTCTGGCGGATATCATTCAACAGTTCAACCCCAGAGACATCGGTAAGATTTACACTGATGACTCAGTAGGGTATAAGGGTTCCACCTAATCTTCATCCGAATATCGTTTCACCGGATTTTGTCCTGGACCAATTGATCATCCCTGCATGGACTATACCTACGGTAATATTTTGACAACAAAAATCAATTTCTTTTTCATTAATACAAAGGTGGTCACCTGTTTCAATGACCTTTGTGGTTATCTGTATGATGGAAATCCGCATGGATTTATGGGTCGACGCATCAAAACAAATGGCGGACACATAAAATTGCTCAATTTAGTACTTTGGAACCAAATAGAAATAAATGCTGCCGATTAATCGGATCGAATCGGAAATCGGCAAAAGGTAAGTCAAATATCCGGAACAGGATTCAGCATAGAAAGGCCTTCTACTAGCTCAGGAGACTGCTTTTCTTCCTTTTCTTCTTCTACTTCTTCTTTGTCATCCTCTCTTCATCTGCTTTTCTTCTTCATCATCATCTTCATCATTTTCATCATCTTCTAGTATTTAATCTTCTTCTTCCTTCTCCTCTTCTAATATCGGCACATATACACGGTGATTCATTAAAAAACGTACCTTACATAGGTTAGCATAACTCAGGTAAATGACCATTAATTTTAATGAAATTTCAGAATAATGATGCTTGATATTCTATTCAAGTGCTACATAAATCATTTGACACACCAAGCTAAAATGACGTAACGCGATTGACGAAACTAATGACGTCACGAAAATATCGCGAAAAAATGGTGTTTACCGAAGAGGATAAACAATTTGTTACATTCTTACGAAAGAATAAAAAGTACAGTGCAAAACGTTTTCTAAAGAAATTTCCTGATAAAGAGTGGACTCTTGGTGGATTAAATGCGTTACTTTCAAAGATCGACAAAACTGGGTCTTTCCATCGTCGACCAGGCAGCGGCCGCCCGCGTACGGCAGCAACAACCGACAATGCTGAAAAGGTTGAATCGCTGGTGCTCAGCCAGGAAGATATGCCGCAAACGCATCGCACACAGAGACAAATTGCTCGAGAAATAGGAATCAGTCAGACATCAGTTTGGAGAATTGTCAAGAATGATTTACATTTGCGATGTTAAAAGAAACGACACGCTCAAGAACTCACAGCAGCCAACAAGCAAGCAAGATTGACACGTTCCCGTCAGCTACTGAGGTTGTATCCTGCAAGCTTAGTGAATTTCATTTGGTTTACTGATGAGAAATTGTTTACTGTGGCAGCACCCAGTAACAGTCAGAATGATCGTATTTATGTCTCAGCCGGTACAAGGAAGAGAGATGTTCCAGCAAATCGTCTTTTGCGGACTCGACCAACTTTCAGCAAGTCCCTTATGGTATCTGTCGGGGTATCTGCACTCGGTCGTACGAACATCCATTTCATCGAACCAGGTGTTAAGATTAATGGAAAATATTACAGAGATGTTCTACTAATGCAGGGTCTCTTGCCTGACATTCGTGAGATAACGGAGTATTTCATCTTCCAGCAGGATAGCGCTCCTGCGCACAGAGCTCGAGAGACCGTTGCGTTACTCGAAACTGAAACACCTGATTTCATCCCGCCTAATTACTGGCCACCTAATAGCCCTGATTTGAATCCAGTGGACTATAAGATATGGAGCGTCATGCAGGAAAAAGTCTACAGAAATCGAATACATGATGTCGACGAGTTGCGTCACCGAATTGTGGAGGTATGGGATGAAATGGATCAGCGCATCATTGATGAGTCAGTCAGGCAGTGGCGTAGGCGTCTTCGCGCGTGTGTTACTGCCCGAGGGGGTCAATTTGAACATAAACTGTAACTTTCTTCCTATTCAGAACTAATTCCTCTATGTTCACTTAAAATTTTTTTGACATAAACCGATATTTGACGGAGTTACAATTAAATATCTAGGGGTACGTTTTTTAATGAATCACCGTGTATATTATTCGCATTGAGAACTTTAAACGAATTTCCTATCAACGTCAACGGGCTTTCACGCCATAAGACGTAGTTATACTGTTGAAGCCAATCCGTGTATTCGTGTCAATGATGATGATTTGGTCGTGTGTGCCTACAGTCTTGTATCAAGACAAGCCTCAGTACAACACGCGACGACGTCGACTGACGAAGTCTTATCGTGGAGGATTATCCGAGGAGAATGGCGACGAGTCGTGGAATCTTTTCCAGCTGCAGCAACATCTCAGTCGCAGTACCTCGCATCTTCCCGACTGCTCGTCAGATGTATTCAGCAACGCCAGCTCCGGTCGAAAGTCACGCGGAGGTTGGTGACAGCGCAGTGTCTGAATCTTAGTCAGAATAGACGCGAATAGGCGGACGTCGAATAAGATAACCTTAGGTTAGGCACATTGCTGTCGATACGTTAAGCTGGGAATGGCAGATATATGGAAGGATAGTGTTTAGCTTATGTATTAATTCATGAATGTTTCTATGTAGTGTACGCATGTTTTATATATGTAATAATGTTATTACATGTTTACTCTCTAACCTATTTTTTTATTCCATTCTGGAAACTGTCTTATATGACCGAGGTTGAACCGGGAGCGCCTCTGAGTAGATTTCTTAGAGAGGCGCTATATTAACTTTGATTGATTGATTGATTGACAGGTTGAGTGATTGATTGATTGACTGGTTGAGTGAGTGACAGATTGATTGACTGACTGACTGGCTGGCTGACTGACTGACTGACTGACTGACTGACTGACTGACTGACTGGCTGGCTGGCTGGCTGGCTGGCTGGCTGACTGACTGACTGACTGATTGATTGATTGATTGATTGATTGATTGATATGTATAATGTTTGTATGTGTGTGTTTTTTTACGATATTTATGAAAGAATGCTGTGTATACGGCATCTTGTATTAGAATTTATTAAGAAAACGATAGGATATGGTTGATATGAGTAGATTAATTTTGTCCAAGCGTCGTGAAGTGTGATGATAATTTCTGTATGGTAATGGTTGGTTTGGTCATCAATTCTCCTACGTCGAGGCCAAGGAGCATCAAGTTGCTGGCGTTTTGATACTCATGACTGCCTCAGGGCCAGGGTACTGCTATTTTCTTACTCTTCTTCGCCATCATCATTTTCTTCTCCTTTTTCCTCTTCTTCTTCAGCATCTTCTTCCTCTACTTCACCTCCTCTTCCTCCTCCTCCTCGTCCTCCTCCTCCTCCATCGACTTCTCCATCAGCATCTTCTTCTTCTTACTCATTACCATCATCGTAGTCATATCTTCTTCTGCTTCATCTTCTCCTTCATCATCCTCTTCTGTTCTTGTTCTGACCATCTTAAGTTCTATAATAGTACGTAATTATGCGTCTTTTTAAAATTAATTTCGTGCATTCTTAGCGGGCGCCCATAGCGTCACTCACAGAGACTCTCGATAAAGTAAACGTTATTGTGACAAGTTGTTCGAACTCTGTTTTTGAAACAGATCCCCATTATCAGAGCATATCGAGGTCTTCCACCATATCGCGCAAGAGCAGCCTCAGGAGATCAAGGTCATCCTCACGCCCCCAGAGCCAATCCGCCTTCGAAGAACCGGAAACTCTGAAGCAGCAACAGAAACCTTCGAAAACTACTAACCTCATGTCCTGCGATGCAGCGGGTCAGAGGTCAAGAGCGAGGTCAAGGTCGCGCGCTGGTGGCTTAGCTTCGGTCTTTGACAGGTTCAAGACCGCGCAGAACGGCGAACCTGACGGGAGGCTAGACGGAATAGCCACCGGCTGTTCCAATCCACCCACTCCGTCGTCTTCGTTTGAGCAGCCGATATCTGTCACTCCAGCTGCTGCACCAGTTTCGCCCGCACCCCCGCCGAGACGTGATGTTACCGCCGACGCTTACTTCTATAAACCGCAACCCCCGCCGTCGCCGATGCCGATACAAGATAACCCCGTCGCATGTCTTCGCGACGTGTTTCGGCCAAAGTCTGAAACTGGGTCAGGTCAGACATACGCATGGAGGGCAAATGATCATCTGGTTCAGGGACATGTGGGCATGGCACCGCGCTGGTCCCCCGAGGGAGAGAACCAACGGCAGGCGTCCGCCTTCCGACTGCAAAGGCCCTCCGAGACCGATCCAACAGAGCAACAACGAGGTCCGTCAAGAATCTCGAACAAAACGGGCCACATGTCTGGGAACCAGTTCAGCTCACCAGGGTACCAGCCACTGGAGAGCCAGTCAAGGTTCCAGCCAGAAATGACGCGAGGGAACCGTGCAGCGAACCTACAAGTCCGACAGCAGTTACACGAGAACCATTCACCACACCAGTTAGAAGTCCAGTCAAGGACGCAGCAGGGCCACGACTCCACTGACAGCGTCTACCTCAGGGCAAAGGATTCCAACCGCGCAGATCTTCAACTCAGCGCAACGCTTCGTAATCGCCCCGAGGGGCGCCAGCAGCAGCGCCCTCAGGTGGGTAACACAGCAGCGTGGAGGCCTACCCCTCCCCCACCACCTCTGAGAACCAGCGCTTCAACATTGACATCTTTTCTTCCGGAAACTGGACAATTTGCCACGATCTCCAGAGGTCGCCACCCACCTGATAACCTCACCGCGCAGAAACCTCGCAATTCGAATATGGAGGTGTGCTACACAAATCCATACTCGTCCGCCCCGTCGTTATATCACCCCTCCAGGGAACCACCGTCCTACACCGGTTCTGTGGCGCAATTATCGCGATGGAACGCACTTCCGGCTCCGGTCGCCCACCGCTCCACCGCGGAACCACCTCAGAGAAGGTTCCAGCCGGTCAGCCGTGCGCATTCTCCGCTTCCACCTTTTCCAGATATCGTCGGCGCTCCAGACTACCACACTCTTCCACCTCCTCCCCCTCCCGATCTAATGGAGTCCTACCTTCCACCGCCGCCCATGTTCCACTCTCCACCTCCACCGGCATCAGCCAATCCCCGATTCTTTTCCAGTGCGCCTGGAAGAGCTGATTCAAGAGGAAACTTGGCGGCGGACAGAAGAGAAAAGGGTGAAGAGGTTTCGAGGGGGGCTCCAACAGTGGAAGAGGCACTCTTCGCTGCGATCCTGCGGAGAAGACAAGCAATTGAAGGAGGTTCTCGTCAAGGCATCAGAACTGAATCGTAGAACTCAGTGGACCATTCCGCTTAATGAACATTAGATTTGTCAAGAAAGAAGCAGAGATTGTTCATAATTTCTGTGAATCAGAGAATTCCGCCAGATATCAACGCTCTTGTACCAGAAGCTGAGGGTTCAACCTTCTGACCCTCTGGCAGATCGGACCAAAACTTAGTGAGGTAATCATCTGAAAACTTCCGGCGTCATTTTGACCCGGAACATATCATCGACACGCTCGTGGATCCACCAGTTTTCCATCTAGCCATCCAACATATCGCAGGCAGCTTCACAACCCAAGTCTGGACTCCCGAGCGCATCGTTTCCAACTTGCCTAAAGAACGACGGCGCAGAGTTTGGACCTCGTGTCTCTAATCTCGACTTGTGCTGCAGCACAAATGATTAACGTTGCCCTCCTCCTTTATCCAAGCTTGAGACTGGCACTGACAGAGTGCGGGAAGTGAATAAGTTAACTCGGAATATTATAGTTAACTGTCTAACGGGTAAAATGCAGGTTGGCCGAGGTTTTTATTCGAACTAACTATCATCGTTATTTGACATCAATTTTGTATATTATTCTGCTGTTGATATTTTTCTATAAATATTATTACTGCAATACTGCTGCATGTTAAAAATATTCTATATCCAGAACTAGTCTAACCTTTTCGACCTCCAGTTGGGTTAGTTACATGTTAATATTATTTTTGAATGTAAGAGTAAGCTCTACTGTATGTGTCTAAAATCGTATAGCAAACAGAATGTAGATTATTTAATCGGCACATTATTTCCAGATGGCCGCCTGGGACGAACTCTGATGCTGACGAGGACGTCATTTTGAATAAATGGCCCATTTACTCTATCAATGGTGCTCGATGGTGTATTGGCTAGCGTGCTGGACTCTCAATGGAGAGGTCGGGAATTCAAATCCCTGCCAGGGGCCCACGACGTGGATTTGGTGCCAGATTTTTTTCACGTGCCCCCGTGGCAGGCTCAAATGTAATTAGCACACTGACCGTCAGTTAACAGGTGTTGTGGACACCCAGAAAAAAGTAAGAAATGTGGGGGACTAACGTATAAGGTGTCCGCTCTCTGTAAAAGGTGAGGGGGCTTATCTCCATCGACCCCTCCCATCGGGATCGCCGCCCCTGCTAACCATACACTGTCGATGGGAAGATGAGACGGCGAGAGTGAGGAATGACAATCAGCTCATATTAACAGAGGCTAGCAAGATGAAATCGCTAACACTTTAAACCAATAGCTGCTTAATTATTGAACTTCGTATCGTAATCATCTTCTACTGAGTCAAGCGATGTCTGGTTGCAATAATCGTCTTGATATATCGATTCGGATAAGGGAGCATAATAAGGCTTCACTGCTGGATCGATGATCAAACTTGTGCAGCATCTTACAGCGCTGCAGCTACAGCCTCCATACTGGACCATATAGTAGGCTATTTGAAAGAGGACCTCTTCCTTTTTCCGCAATTCAACATTATGTTTACTTCATTGTGAAAGGACATACCATACTGTGGTATACGAGTCAGTCTGTTGCAATAGTGCTGAGTTTTTTTCTTCTACACAGTCTAAACTTTATTCCGCAACTAAATGTTATTCTCTCGATTTGTATTCATTTTGTCTAAATGTGTAGGAATATTGGAAGCAGAGGCGTAGCCAGGAAACAGTCGTGTGGTTTAGTTTTCTAGTGAAAGTTGTTTCCATTGAACGTGGTCGCATTTTTCTACATTTACAGTGCTTAATGACGACAATGCATTCGTTTGAACTCCTAACCCCACCCCTCAATTGCAACCATCGTTGAAGGAGTAGGCAACTGTAGTTCGCAAAGATTATGTGTTAGTAAAGGCTTGCTTTGGTCTACATAGTGTCTAGCGCAACATAATGATTCGCATCTGTATAATATTATTTGTGGAGTATACTTGTTTTATTTAATGTTCTATATTTTAAGCAAACGATCAGATTATAGCAGATCGTAACTTTGTGCATTTTGGAGCGCATTACTTATGCCTACGACATTATATTATTTATATACCCTTTACCGCCTTCAGTCTCATTGTATTAACTTCATAAACTGATTGATGCGTGTGTTAAGAAAGGTGCAAAACTTGATGCAATACTAATTTATGCCAACAGATCTAAGTACTGTTATTGTGTGTCGTTCGTCCGGCAATAACCAATACTGTAGTGTTATCTGGTAAACTCAACATTTCTATAGCGCCGAAAATAAGTCGCATAATCAGCTTATTCAAAGGCGCTGATAATTTGCGAATTGGTGAACTATTGAAGGGGTTAAAGATTTAAAAGATCTTTGATAATACTTAATGACCTGCATATAAAGTTTAGAATTGAC
This sequence comes from Bimastos eiseni, assembly GCA_959347315.1. Classification (NCBI taxonomy): domain Eukaryota; kingdom Metazoa; phylum Annelida; class Clitellata; order Crassiclitellata; family Lumbricidae; genus Bimastos; species Bimastos eiseni. Next base: position 11,021,098 of record OY365822.1, on the reverse strand, counting down.
GTGTCTCTTGCAAATGAACGTTTTTAAGCTTCTTCTTGCAATATGTAATATTTTTGTCGCTCAGAGTGTGTTTCAGTGCAAGTGGAGTTGAGAATGCTAGAATCTGTTGTCCTAGCCTCTGTTAACTTATTCTTAGAGGCTATTAACTTATCCTATCAACAGCCAAGATTGGTCTACGTGTTTTGGAATCATGTATAAGCCTATAGAAAAAACATTTAACACGAATCAATGTAGCCAAAATCTGTTAAAGACATTCAGCTCCATTGTGGTCGCATTAGAGACAACATTCACTCACTACGTGCTACTCTCTATAGAATGCACTTTTCTGGGCGATTAGTGTATGTAAGTCACGATGACAGTGTCCTCAGTGTCTGTGACATAGAACACGGTTACAATATTGAACTTGTTTGCCAATTCGTGATGACTTTAGTATTGATATCCCTAGGCCTATATGCTAGAATACAGATAAGATTATGTAGACCCCTGTGCCCGTTTTGCAACTGCCTGTAGACTTGATTTTTTGTACTTCTTACCTTTTTGATGAATAAACGAATAATACTATATTATCCTATGTGTTAATTGTTCGAAATTAATATGATTCGTTCATTGTGAGAATTTATGTAGCGCCCCTAATGGAGACCCACTCAGGATGAATCAATGAAGCTGATTAAGTCAAACGCCTTCTGTTATAGCTTCTCTGAACCAGAGACGCAACCAGAAAGTTTTCCTGGGGTGCTCATACTGCTAACGTCGAAGGCGTAAAGCGGCATAGGCCTACTGTAAGCACCCCTATCACCCTTCTCTTTCAAAAAATAAAAACTCATCGGATTTCGATCAATTGTGTGGATCAGCTTTTTTTATCCAGAGGTGCTCAAGCCACCCCCAGGCACTCCCTGGTTGCGCCTCTGCTCTGTTCGAATCGGAGAGGTTGTGCAAAGGGAAATCGATGTGAAGTCCAGGTCCGGTTTCAGCGGCCTATTTAGGCCTACACGATAGTTTGCTTCACTATAATTCACCACCACCATCACCACCATCATCCTCTTCATCATCAATTCATCAAATGTTGACAAATTAAATTTTTTCCTTACAGTCTAATTTCAACCTTAGTCCCCTATGTCTGTGTACCCAGACAGAGCCAATTGAAGCCACTTGAACGCTGCGTGTCGTCTCTTTCCCTTTGAGCCCTTATACCACCCGTAGCCAGGCGACTGGAAAAGCGGATAATTCGATACTTTCGCTCCTTCAGACAAAGAAAGGACTCACGATCTCCGTTCACCTTAGGGAAGCTTAGCCCGTCTTCCGTACGCCAACCAATCACCATTGCCTCTCGATGTCACGTGTACTTTAATCTCTGAGACAACCATTCAGCGTCGTCGTACAATGCCACGTGGTGTCCTGCCATTTTCAAACGTGGACCACCTTAGTACACACACCTCCTCCTCCCATCTGCCCAACCCTTTGCAGACTCCGTTTCAGCAGAGGTTATTAGTAGAGGAAAGTCCAAGCCGCCCTGGTCGTTCGTTGTTAGATGCAGACAGACGTATTCGAAAGTCAGAGCTTGCGTTCTCGTGCAAAGTGTCGCATTTTGTGGCAGCTGCGGAGGATAGATAGGGGCCTAGTGCGTGTAAATACAGATAGTGCGTGCAAGATTATAGCAAGTCAGATAATACTAGTCGAGATATAACAAATGATGTCTGCGACAAGGGCATCGAAATCGGGGTTTAGCCGCGAGATGCAGCAGAAGGTATGTTAATAAATTTACATAACTTAATTAATTTGCATAAACGTTTGTATCGCCGAAGGGTTTTGGCGGGAGTTAGAAGAAGTTCTGAATATTTCGATGGATGAATGCGCTTGGTTGGGATTATGGTCGTTCTCAAGACATCTAATTGAACTGTTGTCTCTCTGTCTCTCTCTCTGTCTCTCTCTCTCTGTCTCTCTCTGTCTCTGTCTGTCTGTCTGTCTCTCTCTCTCTCTCAAATGTTGTCGTGATGTCCTCCTTTATGTATTCTTGTTTCAAGTTGATCGAGATTAGTCTTGCATTTTTGTATCGTTTCCCTCCTCTCGACCTTCCCTTTAGGCCAAGCCTGGTCATTTTTTCGTCCGCTGCCATTGTTCCTTCCTATATTAAGCGTCCTTTGTTTGTCCTGCATCCGTCCGTCGGTCGTTTGTCCGCGTTGCCCCCTTGATTATTTCGTCCTTTAGCTTTGGCTGTGTTTTACGACCAGACCCGACTCATTAAACACTGCAGTCAGTATTCGACCCCACATCACCTGACCCGACCCGACCCCATTCATTAACGAGATGCTAGTGTTGAACCAAAATAGACAATCTATGCTATTTTTACTATAAATCATATGTGACGAACTATATCTCTTTCATGCGTGAATTACTTCCTCATGGGGGTAGACCTTCTTCCCCACTCGACTCCGTTGCCGGTGTCTTTTTTTATTTTAGAATATTCCGTGGTTTTGAATCGTACATCACCCCATCTCTTCTTCTGTCGTCCGTTGATGAACTATATCCCTCTATTCATAATTTGATTCCGTTAATTACTATTTATCGTATGCATGATTTTCCTACCCCACACCGTGTTTTCTCAGCACAGAGCTTTGTTATATTCATCCTCAACCGTCTCAGACTCCTGTCTGAGTCAGCGATTGAGTCACCCTTCCATCGACCGATTTGACGGAAACGAATCTCAGCCGACCAGAGCAATACTAGGAGGGATGGATAGGATGCAGGCTCCAATGTGGCCGGAAGGGGGTGTCCATGGTCGGATGCATTAGTTAACGTTGCGCCTTGATGAAGACATGGCCTGTGACCATGCATTCGCGCTCAATAGTGCTGTCTATATTATATACCCAGAGGGATTCCCAAAGGCAACAACTGGCTGAAGACCGATGTTTTATTATTCCCGAAGCCTCTTCCTTCGCCTCTCCTCCGCTCTCTATTCCTCTCCCATTCTTTTTTCCCTCTGTTGTCTCATCTCCTCTCGGTGTAAGGACGTTTGGTCAACGGACGGTTGGTCAACGGACGGTTGATCATGGACGATTGTTTACGCGAATTTTAAGTCAAAAGGACTGTTGATCAAGGGTCCCTTCGTCAAGTCTCAAGTCTGTTGTAAAACACTCAATGGGGTTGGTCAAAAAATAGTTGTATAAACAGGTGAAGTGTTGTCGAGTTTATAGTTCATAAATCAATCATTGACAATAAATTATAAAATAGATAGGCATTGTCAGTCATCAAAATCATAAACTCTACTGTAAAGAAAGGCTTATGTCTAGGGATAATCAGTGGTCGGTGATTTCTAAGGGTTATTGTATATCTGCGCCAGACTGCCAGTGCAGCTGTTTGTGCCGAAAAGAGAACTGACGTATGATATTATGTAATTAGGGGCCGCAGATTGCATTTTATTGTATTCCGGTGTCGGTGCAGTTGTTTGTACTTGTAAGAGAACTGACATATTTTAAAGGCGTCTACAATATCTAAAATTAAAATTTCTGATCAACCGTCCTCTTTAACAGACCGCTTGATCAATCGTTCGTTGACCAATCGTCCTAGAATCCTCTTCTCCTTATTGGTACTCTCTTTCTCTCCGTCCTCTCCTCTCTTGTCCTCTCCTCTCTTGTCCTCTCCTCTCTTGTCCTCTCCTCTCTTGTCCTCTCCTCTCTTGTCCTCTCCTCTCTTGTCCTCTCCTCTCTTGTCCTCTCCTTTCTTGTCCTCTCCTCTCTTGTCCTGTCCTCTCTTCGCCTGGACTGGTTGAAATTGTTTTTGAATTGTGTATGAACGTGATTGGATGGGTTTGTTTTAAATATAATTTTATGTATAGTCAAGGATCCTTGTATAATAACCCTACTTCCTCATTACTGTCGGCCTCGATGATTAGGACTGACCCCTAGGCTATAGAACGTTAAATCCTCTGTCAATCCCCTGTGTTATCTGCGTCTGCGTCACGGCGGCTGCAGAACCATACGAAACCCATTAGGAACTCGAGCCCAATTCCCCACCCACGCTTCCGGTCCCTCTCGCCCACCCAATGCACTCATAAACTCACCCTTCTTTCGTCTGCATTAGAAACCAGAAACCTTCTCAATGCACTACTGCTTTTCAGACTTCTAGACGCAAAGCTTTAATGTATCAGCCTAAACGCACAGAAGTACAAATGACACGCAAGCGTCGCGATTCATCGGTGGATGTTTTTTTTACCGAGGCTGCCATGTTAAATGAAATTAGTTGGTGGGGGACTATAGACGGGTGAAATTAAGAGAAAGAGTGGGGGTCTTGTCGCAGGCTCGCAGCCCTTTTTGTCACTGCGTCTGGGTTCAAATTCCATTTAGTTTTTTAGGGAGGGACAATCCTTCTGGACTTATTGCACGACTTAAAGAATTCCTCAATCGACTTTTCTAATTTCTACCCATCTGAGATTTTACCTTTGCTATATTAAATGAAGCAGTGTCGTTGAATAGCAACTAACCTCTCTAGTTTTTTCTGGTTGCCTCCATTGACAGCTGAGTGCAAAATACGATCCGGAACTCGCCGAGCAGTGCCTCGTGTGGGTTCGTGACGTCATCAATTCGTCACTTGGTTCGAATACGACGCAAGTTCCGGTTGAATTCTCGACGAACGGAAGTGCTTCCAACTTCTCCCGCGTTCTGCATGACGGCGCAGTCCTCGCCACGTGAGGGCGACTACTTTCATTGTAGTCATTCACAAGACAATGATGATGACGACAACTATTGTCACGATGATGATGATAATCAGGATGACGATGGCGCTGATTACGAGGATAATTATTATAATGATGATGGTGCTATGATGATGATTGTGATAGTGATGATGATGATGACGATGCATGTATGTGTATGAAGACCCTTAATATATCGCCTTTATAAACATCTTAAAAACGCTGCACGCTATCTGTTAGATCAGTAATATGTACGTTTTACGACCGTTGGGAGAATATTTGCTACAGGGCCGACTGCAATGATAGAATGTTCCACGAAGATTGTCCAATACACGAGAAGGCACGATGATCTCGAGTTGAAGTGCCGAGTATCTTCACAGCTGGCTGATGCGAAGATGATCAATCAACGAAACTTGATATAGCGCATCTTCAAGAAATCAACTCAAGGGCGCTACCGGTCCAAACTCGGTCAAATGAAATAGATTTCAGAGTTAAATAAAAATGGGAGAGAGAATTCCTAGGCAAGAGCTTACGGTTTTAGTGTTTTAAGATCCAAGGCATGGGAGGCCATTCCAAGCAGTTGGAGCCACGATCGAGAAGCACGATATTGCATAATAGAGGTACGACAGAAAGAGACAGGAAGAAGACTCTGCAAGATGATAATAATGATGATCATAATTAATATAATATAAATGATATAATAATAATTACAATAAGTCACCCAGGCTCATGACCGGTTAGAGCGGTAAACCCGTAACGTTCAGTGTGCGCTGAGCATGCGGGTTCGACCCTCGTCCGAGGCGTCACTGTGTAGGCACCTTGAGCAAGTCCTTCGCACACAATAATTATTGCTCTGCAGTACAACTGCAATTGCGCCGTCGATTGGTGTGTCTGCACTTCTGAGCAAAAAATGTTGGAAGAAGGGCGGTATCAAATTTCGGTAATAAATAATAAATAAAACCTTTCCAATGCATTTGCCAGAATAATCCTAATAGTGTGTCAAACTCCCCATCGCAACCGTCATTCGTTCCGCTTGAGATCAATCTAATAATGCTTACCATATCCTACTTAACTATCGCCGTTATCTGATAAGTCTTATGGTTGTCATCTGCTAGGCTAGCCAACTGTCTCGTTCCTGGATCCATTCCAACTTCAAGGTACACCAATCCTCCGAAGTTGGCCTTCAAACAGATGGAGCTGATCGAGCTGTTTGTAAAGAAGGCCAAAGCATGTGGAGTTCCCGACCACGAAGCCTTCCAAACGGTTGACCTCTACGAAGACCAGAACCTCCATCAAGTCGTCATCTGTCTACAATCGCTTGGCAGAAAAGTATGTCATGCTTCGCTCTAATTGCCTCAAATCTTATTGGTTGGTTATTTGACTGTTGGAGATTTTGATTGGCTGATCATGAGACTACCTTAAATTTTTGGCTGATTATTTTACTGCTTAAAGTTTTTATTGGCTAGTCATCGGACTGCCATAAATTCTGATTGGTTGGCAATCCTATCTTTATCAAGAGTTCTTGGGAAGAGAGTGCATTGTTAAATAAACTTACTGCTAAACTTTCATACTGCATCTGTCCTGTTTAAACGTTTAATCAATGCCGATTTGCAAACAATAGAGGTGAAGCGATTTCCGATTGATCCTTTTGTGCATCCTCGGATGCAACTTTCTGATTCGTCGATTCTTATAGATGACCATTCTTATTGGCTATTGAGTATCCGTATGTGCTCTAAAGGCAGTATTCTCATTTGCTGTTTTTATTTTGTTGTAAGCAATGATTGGTAAAACTCTGATTGGTCAAATTCTGATTGGTCAAATTCTGATTGGTCAAATTCTGATTGGTCATATTGGAGGATTCAAACTCCATTTCTAACGGTCGGTATTAATACCTCTATGCCATCTGTCAGCTGTCGACGGGAATCCGTTGGTTGGTTCCACGTTTGTGCGTGGGCCCACTACTGGTGAATCTTTTCAGCTTACTGTGCAAAGTTTTGCTAACTGATATGTATCTTATTCGATTATGTGCCATTTAACATCAATTCGGCAGGTGCAGGGATTTCCTCTGAGTAGATATTTTTAAGGAGTGTGATATAAACGCTCCATTATATTACAATACTTCGCCACTGTCCGCACTCTGACATCGCCAGTCCCAAGTCTGGATAAGGAGGAGGGCGACGCTAATGATTATGATATCCCACAGTGTTGTTAAACTGCAACTACCACCATCGCCACAATACAGTATACACTTGAATTATGAATATCCTGCTGAGTGTCTGTTTTCATGTCCTTCAGGCAAAGTCGAAGGGTCTGCTGGGGTTTGGGCCGAAAGAGGCGGAGGCCAACCCCCGGGCATTCACAGAGGAACAGCTGAAGGCCGGTGACAACTTCATCGGACTACAGATGGGAACGAACAAGGGAGCCAGTCAGTCTGGGATGACCTTCGGCAAGAACAGGATGATACTTGACTGAAGCGAACACTGCAGCGTTTACACAAATATCGACAATCGAAAAACAAGCACAGAATGGTCATTTTACAGTGATACTTTGATTGCAACAGAAAGATTGGCATTTTATAAACTGAAACATGCCATAAAATGCCACAGGAGAAAGAATATCGGTTCAGAAAACAATCGAAAATTGGTTTAGTGGTTGTCCATAATGACTTTAAGGTCCGAAGTATAGTATGGTCGGAGGGTACATCTGTCGTGTCTCCCCCTTTTTCTTTCCTTCCACCCAGTTCCCCCTTTGAAATTAAGTGATTATCATTAGTATGTTAGCTGCCAATACCGATAGGCTAAGAGGGACTTCAGGACCTCTGAGAGCTGCGTCAAACCAGGTAGGTTGTTCAAAGGGTATTCCAGGGACGATCCTGGTCTAGTGCAGTTGTATCTTGCAGCCTCCATCGCTATTGGCTGCGTTACTGCTATTTTTTTCATACTTCTGATCATTCACCAGGTGGAGTGGACTAATCCGAGCGCTTGCTAAGAGTTTTATACTTGAAAGAACTTTCCCTGGAGGGAAACATTCGTTATGATTTAAGACATGCCTATGCAAATAGTCAAGAATGTAATTCATTAGAAGTACGATTAGACCTAAATAAATTTGCTCTCTGTTATTGGAAGACCATGCATATTATCACCGTTTTCTCAAATATCCCATCATCTTAGACCAGTTACTCGAACGTTCTCTCCACATAAGTCTGACCGTGTCCGTTCCAAGCCCGGATAAAAGAGAAGGGCGACGTTAATGATCTTTGTTGCCACAGTGTCATTAAATAAGCACTGCAACTACCATCACGACCACCAGAGGGACACGCCAACGGAAACAATTAATAAAACATCATCAGACGCAATGCTCCAATCCTCTGTTTTGTCAAATGTCTTTTCACATGACGTTATAACTTCATCTTAATATGAGACAAAATATAAAAATTATGTAACAGGAAAGGAATGACTATGAGGTGTCTATAACGTGTCTCATACCACAACTTGCATCCACGGGGTTAATGCGCTCAAATAAAAATTTGCCCAGACAGTAATCTGGCACATAAACATTTTTAGAAAACACCGCTAATACAGATGGTCCCAATCATTAGGCGTCTCATACATGTATTCCAGTATGTAATGTAAATCTTCGCGAATTTCTCAACGCCCAATGAAGCCATGTCAGAGGAGACGAGCTTAAACGCCAGCACTATATATAAAATCAAATCGGGGCAGTAGCCGAGCTCAAAACTGCTCGGTTCGTTCCGGTACCATGCCAGAATCCGATACTTATGACCATCAAGTTTATTTTACGGTGGTTTTTGCCCTCCGAATACGGACCTGCGATATGCGATTGGACAACAAAACTACAGAATCACGGGTCGACCTTTGCCCTGGAACAAGCATATGTAATGCTTGCCGCATGGTTACAATTGCGGATCAATAATGGCGCTGAACGATTCGCTTGGACTCTCACATCCAGAGATTATAACCGGTGCATTGTAAAGTTAAAGCGTTACTTTCAGATATTTTACTTTTACTAATTACTGGTATTATTAGCCTGTTGAAAAATCGTAGGCTTTATAAAGAATGGTTGATAGTAGCAAACTTTCGAGTGAGATGTAGGCCGAATAGGCTACGGAACTTATTTTAGTTATAACTAATAGCACTATTGGAGTATCTGTGTATTTAGGCCTACCAGTCCACAGACACAACGGGCCCCGGGGCAGCAGGGCCCCTTGTTTTTCAATTTTATCAGTAATTCCAAGTATGACGCAGACCTATCAAAAGGCTATCAAACTATATGTAATGAATAATAACCATGTTAATGAATAATAATGTTAATAATAATAATTATAATAATAATGAAATTAAATATACAAGTAAAGTAATTTCACAGGTTCATCTCTAACTTTAATTATAAGGAAATTTACAGAAAAATGAAATGTGAGTATGTCAATGTCAGCAAAAAGTAGAACAGTGGAAAGCACTGTAGATATTTATAATATTTATGAAAGATTTATTAAATATTGAAGGACTATAATCAACTCCATCCCCTCCACCTGAAATTTTGACGTGAGAGAATTTCCAATACAAACACACGTGTAAAACTGCTAACAAATCAACGTGAGATACGAATATCGTTCACCCAAACACTCATAACCACACGTACGCACACACCTCGTTTCTAAATTTAATTAATGGAAAATTTTCGCCGGCTGAAATGAATAGCAGGCCGTCTTAAAAGTTATTTTGGCGGCTCAAGCCTATGTCTTTCATGCCAGCAGAAACAGACGATCAATGTCCGGAGCCGGACCGCCTAGGGTGGTCGCCGGTGTAGAAGTACAGCCGATGTTAATGTCTCATTTTAATTATAGGCAATTAATATCAACTGTCCTCTAACTGCGGATCTAGTTAGAGCATCGCTGAAACATAGAGGAAGCTTGGTGCCTAAGAGACAGGCAAGACTCGTAGTGGTTTTAATACAGAATGAATGAACAGCTTCTGAACTACTCTTAACCCGGCCTTGTTATGTTGAAATTGAAATTCTAGAAATTTGATATCGCCATCTTCCAACATCTTTTGCTCAAAAGTGCACACTCCTCGACGGCGCAATTGCAGTTGTACAGCAAAGCAATTATGCGCAAAGGACTTGCTTAAGGTCCCTACACAGTGACACCCCGGACGAGGGTCGGACCCGCTCACTCAGCGCACACTGAATGTTACGGGCCGACCGCTCTAACTGATCAGCCACCGTGCCACACAATTTTACGTTGAGTTTTATTTTGTTATGTTATGGTAGGTCATGTAAGCCCTCCCTACTTTCGCACAATGGAGGCACACCTTGCCCTCTTCGAAGTGCACGCACACATATATACTCCTCATAACACCCTCCTGTCATTTTCATAACACCCTTCTCTCCATAACACTCCTGATTCTTCATATGACACCCCCTCTGTCTTCCAAGTTCCCATGACACCCTTCCTTCCTCTTTGTGACACCCTCTTTATCCAACACACCCTATATATGTATACCGTCCGTTTTATATCACGCTCCTGTCCGCGTCATAACACCTTTTTAACACATTGCTCTCCATCACTCCCGACTGTCCTAATGGGTCAATGATCACACCCTCACATATAGGCTATATATATATATATATATATAACATATATATATAACATATATATATACATATATATATGTATATATATATGTATATATATATGCGGAGACTATAGCAGTCCTTCAAACTAACCCGAAAGGCTGCCACAGGCATGATGCGTTGCCGATTTAATCTT
>OY365822.1:11007995-11010423 GCA_959347315.1 Bimastos eiseni | reverse complement strand
GCTCTGTTTTTTGCCAATGGGGCGTGCAGATTCTTTGATCTGCTTTCTTTGAAAAACATTCCGCTCAATGGAAAAAACATAAGAACCTGCATGCAAATATATACATTATATATTAATATACCTATACTATGTGGTTTGTATGTGGTGTGTGTGTGTGTGTGTGCGTGCGTTTCTTGCGCACATCATCTCCAAAAATTAGAGAGAAAATTGGTTCCAAAACTGGACAAAGGAACAGAACGACTCTAATCTTCGTTATCGTGGTCAGTGTCATATATGGCTAGATCGGCATGGTGGCCGAGTGGTTAGAGCGATCGGTCCGTAACACTCAGTGTGTGCTGAGTGATCGGGTTCGACCCTCGTCCGAGGCGTCAGTCACTGTGTAGGGACCTTGAGCAAGTCCTTCGCGCACAATTGCTCTGCAGTACAACTGCAATTGCACCGTCGAGGCGTGTGTATGCACTTTTGAACTAAACTGTAAGAAAGGAGATATCAAATAACAGCTGTATTATATTGTATTGTATATATGGGGTGGTGGTCGAATTTATACATATTAGTGAAGGACATCCAAGGTTAACCCGGTGACCTCTGTCTACAGTCGAATGGCATACTTAGGCCTACTCCCAGATCATCATTAGTATGAGTTCGACCAAGCGCGCATAGTCGTAGGCCTATATATATATATATATATATTATATATATATATATCGTAAACACCTTCAGGATCAAGATCAAGTCTCAGGACTTTGAGAGCATCGGTTGTCTTCTATCATGTGATTGTACATAATATGTGCATATAATATTATATGAATATGTATTACGTTTATTTACATATTCATATATTATATGCATAATTAATGAGTGTGTAAGTAAATATAATATATTTACTTACATATTCATATATTATATGCATAATATATAATAGTGTATATTCCATGGACCGTTATTATTATAATATGCTTATAAAGTTAACGGCGAGAGTGTACTAACAGCGAATGGGGAAGTCAATAATATTGAACTCGTAGACAAAGTGCACTGCAGCATAATCGTGATCGTAATCTCCAAGCTTCTAAAGCGCCACTCGAAACCTGATCGCTGAACTCCAGCTTATTCAAGAGCGCTGCGTTCACCTTCACGAGCCCCTCAGTTCTCACGGCATTATATCTAATTGCTTTGAACTTTGAAGATTAGGCCTACATCGGTTAATTCACTGAACCTTCTCGTCAAAAATAAATGCTTTGATGGGTGGACCGACATCCATCGGTCGACGTAAGAGGTCGCTAGATTGTGATAGATTACGTGACGTCTCCTGCTAATACACTGCGCTTGATCGATCTATAGCTCCAGGCTGGCATCACAGCACTCTAGCCAAAACAGATTGTAACTTTGGAAGATAAAAATACGCTCTGCTGTCGTAAGCAACATTCGCTGCGTGCCGTCTACGTGCTATTATCAACTTGTATGTATGAGCCATTGCGGTGTTCTTACCAGTTGCTCCCGAGTGCCAATAAGATATCGACGAGGCATATGAAAGGAATTAGTAAAGAGCTATAGGGGAACTGTATACAGCCTTCGTTCAGTTATGAAAAGAACCTCACTACGAAGATGATATACAGACACTGTTAGGATAGTGTTGGTCTGTCTGTGTCTGTCTGCGTGACTGCGTCCGTATGTTCGTCTGTATTTCTGTATTTTGTATTTGTGTATTAACAGAAGACGTCACGTAATTCTGTATGTCTTAGTATGTTAAGAACCTATGTCTATCTATCTTTAATATGTCTGTCTGTCTGTCTGTCTGTCTGTCTATTTGTCTGCCTGTCTGTCGGAATTCCTGTCTGCCTATCAGTCGGTCTGAGTAAGAAAAGCACTTAAAGTCTATCTATCTGTCAGTCTGTCTGCATTACTGCCTGCCTGTCTGTCTGTCGACCTGCCTGTCTAGCTGTCAGTCTGTCTGCATTACTGCCTGCCTGTCTGTCTGTCGACCTGCCTGTCTAGCTGTCAGTCTGTCTGCATTACTGCCTGCCTGTCTGTTTGTCTACCTGCCTGTCTAGCTGTCAGTCTGTCTGCATTACTGCCTGCCTGTCTGTCTGTCTACCTGCCTGTCTAGCTGTCAGTCTGTCTGCATTACTGCCTGCCTGTCTGTCTGTCTACCTGCCTGTCTAGCTGTCAGTCTGTCAGCATTACTGCCTGTCTGTCTGTCTACCTGCCTGTCTAGCTGTCAGTCTGTCTGCATTACTGCCTGCCTGTCTGTCTGTCTACCTGCCTGTCTAGCTGTCAGTCTGTCTGCATTCTTGCCTGTCTGTCTGTCAGCACGAATGTCTGTCTGTCTGTATACACGTTTGTTTGTTCTAAGCATAATCGTCCTAACAAACAATTGCAATGGCCAACGACTCTGATGAGAGAAATAAATGGAACATAAATTTAAAAATTC